>VXBI01005059.1:129308-148511 GCA_013397375.1 Toxostoma redivivum | reverse complement strand
CAATTATAAAATTGAATTATAGTTCTCTTATCTCTTAGAAACTTTTACGGTTCACTATTCCCTAGGATAGGATATGCTTTGTAGAATTATCTAAAACAAAGATCAGAACCAAGTAAATACATGCTTCTCTCATTTACATTTTTTAAGGAGCCAGTTAAGTTCAGTGAAGCCCATTAATTAATAATATGGAAATAGAGCAAGATTACAGGACTTTTTCTCACTTGCTTTATAAGGCTTGTTTTAAACTCAGCAAAGCAAAACGTCTAGATTCATTTAAAACTAAACTGAAGTCCTGCTACCATTATCTTCCTTCAAATTCTCATCATCTTCCCTATTCATATTTCAGTGACATATGCCATGCACCATAATAACAGTATAAAAGACACTACATGAAAACAAAAAGAAAAAAAAAAGAAATACACACACGCAAAAACCCAAAAACCAACGAAAAACCCACAAAACAATCACCATAGAAACTTTGCACTCAAAGAAAATCCCATGATCCCATGCAGCCAACCGTCTTGAAAGGATATCTGGAATGTATGGAAAGTAGTGAGGAAGTAAATGCGTGTTTTGACCTATAGGCTAAAAAACAAACATATTCTTATTCACCCTTATGATGTGTACATACTCTTTAGCATACCACTGAGAAAAATTCACTGACATCTAAGAATGCAAGGAATTTATGCATATAACTCATCTCAAATCATGAATCCTCTTTCAACACTAGGAAAACTATGCTAATATTTCATACATGCTCTAAACCCAGGACTTAATACTCTACTCAGTACTGTGTGTAATATGAGAACACAGAGTATCTGCAGGAACAGAATTAAAGCTGTGTTTTTCCCGATTTTAAAAGGAGGAGGAGTATTTCATTCAAAAAGCCTTTTCTGTCCCTGGCAATTATATGCACTGGGAAAGTACTGGACAGTTGCCTTCCCAACTAATAGGTCTTGAGAATATGGTTGCATGTGTGATTGCACTGGAGCACTCCTGATTGAATGACTAAAGAGAACTTAACCTCCTCCCCACTCATTTTTTCAAGCTGCAGAAAGAGGCGTCTTCCAATTATAAACAGGGCAGATTGAGATGCAACAATTGAATGGTAAAGAACAATCAGCCATAGATCTCACTCAGAGCGCCACAAATATGACATTCAACCATCCCAAAGAAACTGTGCTCACACTTACCAAATGCTAACACATCCATTTCATTTAGTTTTGCCTTCTGCACAGTGAAAAATATTGTAATTTTGTAGTAATTACTGTCAAACTCACAGCTCTAATTATATTCTGCCATTCTAAAGTGCTTGCATATGCATTTAATGCTTCCAAAGACGTCACCCTAAATACTGACATTTTCTGTTCATTCACAGAAGATATAGAGCATTAATAGCCAATGCAACAGCACTTTAATGTAAAAAAAAATCACCAAGGAAAGTAAGGTTCAAGCAAATAATTCTGCATTTTAAAATCTGAGGTACACATAGGTATTTACATTTGCATTGTTGCAAAATATCCAGCTTCTTCCTTTTAATCAGCTTCATGCAGCAGGAAGAACTCTGACAGAACCAAAATGCATGTTTGAAGAACTGCTGAGTTTAGATTAAGCTTCAGGCCCTTCCCTTCTATCTTTATTTTGTCCACCAAAAAAGTGAGCCAAACACAAGGGCAAAAATAATTTGATCCCCTTACCGTCTAAATTCTCTTGTGCTTTGAATTGCCATAGTAATTAGGTTCAACATTTGGTTGCTGGATTGTACAATCCATACTGTAATTTATATTCTCTTAAAAAACTTCATCTTGAACAACAGTTGGAGCAAAACACATCCCTATCCTATAACAAGTTGAAACTGGAATATACAAAACATTCCTTACTGATAAAACCATATGTCTTCAACTAACATGCTGTATTTATAAAAGCTCAGTCATATGACTAACTATTAAAAAAAAAAAGCAATATATTTAAACATATTTAAAGCTTTACTACCTAACTTATCTCCTGGAAGCTTCACAAAACTCACATTTTGTATGGTACTCTGAAAGAGGGCAAAGTGCTGTATTTTGGCAGTCATGAGGAATACGTGCTTCGGGTAAACTATGGATTTTTAAGCACCTCTATCAGTCTTCAACTAATTCATGAGAAGCCTTGCTACCACTTAATATCATTCAGGATGATTTCCCTCTTGCATCTTTCCACATCTTCAGGAAGGAGCTGAATGCATTGGCAAACCAGTTCTATAACAATGTTAAACTGCCATATTCCTAATCCCTGCATTCAATCCAGTGGCTCCATTTTAATTTTATCTTTTGAAAAAATACAAAATCCAACACCCTGAAGGTTAACTTTTTCCACTTTTCCAGATATTGGGTTGAGGGCTTAAATAAGGGATATAGCTTCAAGTTAATTAAAGGCTGCCATTTGTTGTTGCTAATTTGTAGTAATTGGCTTTGGTTATGTGCTGATTAGATAAATGAGAGCACATGTTTAACTAACAGATGATACATTACAGGACTGTTTCCTTTAATTTATCATCAATCATATGGAGCATTTTTTATAACAGGTTTATTTTAGCATTATGCCATTCCAAAATTCTTCTCTCAAGTCTTTTTTCTTCCCTTGTGGCTCCATATGCTGATTGAAAAAATGTTAAAAGGTACCATGGTAACGCTTGCTATGCTATAAGACATATTGAATAAAGTTTTCAGACTCCTCAGGCATAACTAAGACATTAAAAAACACACAATAATGTCAGAAAAATACTCCAGAGATACAGTGCTTGTTTCCAGAGATACTATTTTGAGATTTCATAGACTTGTTAATTATATATGTACTTTACATTAAGAAATTATAATACACAGAATGTGCAAAAAGTGTCCCTAAAGAAAAGAAATTTGGTATTCCACAGATGCAACACACTTTGTGGTTTAAAATATGGTTCTTGTGCTCTCAAAGTATGAACTGGAAATTTTGAAGTCTAAACTTCACTACCTAGCATCCAACTACTGATCAATGATCCATGTTATTAAAAAACAAATGAGACACATAAGGATTAATTTTCAGGGACAACAGGTTGAAAATTCAAAAGCACATACTTGTTTTGTCTTATGAAAGCCCACCTCTGTCATCAAAGACCTAGAGGACCAGCTAAACAAAAAAAGTGTACTGTTTAGACTCTTCTTGTTCCCTTAAAAAATCAAACTAACCCTTATCATCACTAGGGGCTCCCTTGCAGCAGCACAGACTAGTAGCTGATATCAAGCAGGAGAAAACAGCACGATCAAGCCAGAGCACTAATCCCATATGCAGCCTTTTATCCCACAAGAAAAAGCACACCTCTAAATCCATACTATGCTTGCACATTTCTACCAACTGGAACCCACAGAGAAAGAACTCCATCTCCTGCATTCAGGCTGGATAAAGAGTCTGAGTTCACAGTTATTATTTAATTTTCTTTCAATTGCAAACCCATCCCACATATGACAGTAATATACAATAGTCTTCTGCTTTTTTCCAATGGGGCTCATTTCAGATTTGTTTTGCATTATGCATATACAGAAAACAGTAGACGAAAACACAAGGTCTCTGAAATCCACTTCTTAAATGAAATGTAATTAAATTAAATGTTTCCTATCTCTCAAGACTCAAAATCCAAGCATAACACTGTCTACCCAAAGCAGAGTAATTTTTGTAAGCATGCTGTGTAACATTGAACCAAAAAAAATGAAGTTACTTCAACTCAAGCAACAATTAGTTTACTCAGTGTCCAGTGTCCTGGGGGTGAAACACACACTCCCTTACTCTCATTTCTTGCATCCAAACCAGATTTTTAAATCCAAAACCAAAGTACATTCTCAAAGCTATATACATTTCATGGTTATTTAAAAAGTACTGTTCCAGATTTATAGTCTTAACCATACTGGAGTTGCAAATCAAGAGCAGTCACAACATGTAACCCAGTTCTTTCTGCATACAGTATCATTTGATAGTAAAGTTATACTCTATTGGAAAGCTACATATACCAAAGATTTAGCTATGATCTCAATATACCAGTTTACAAGATACTTTATGAGGAGCCTGAAAGAGGAAGCTCTGACCAGGTTTTTATGAGTATGGCAACTGTTGCAAATCGCAGTTCAGTAAATATGTGTCTGCCATTTCCACACCCACTGGCATTTCCACAGAAGACAAATTTATGACACATTTTGGCCAGTCCTTGGTCTGCGCCATACAGGAATGGAGAGCCCAGAATGCATTCTCACACGCACATCCCACAGGCATAGATGTACACACAGTTCCACAGTGCAGATTCAGTTGAAAATGTGAATCAAGTTTACACATCCCCAACCCTCCGCCTGTCAAACACTTGCATTGCAGTGGTTATGTTACCAAGTACCTCATTCCAGAAGGCATGTAAAGAGACAAATTAACAGTATTTTCTTTTGTGTCTTCATAAAGAATCAAGCTATTGTTTCCTTGTTTCCCACAGCCTTCAATGTTTCATCTAAAATTGAAATCAACACGGCCAACAGCAATTAAAGGGTTTATTTATTTTTTTTAATACACAATTCACAAAATCTAACTACTAGCAGTATTTTGAGAATCAGTGCATCATAAAACCTCTGTTCTGAGCCTAAAGCGAGAGTCATGAGGGTTCTAGCTCTGTGCTGTACAGCTGGTAGAATGTGTGGGACCAGCGGGTCAAAAGTTTCATTTCATTGTTGTGCCAGAAATGCAGGTGATTCCAGCATCACAAAAGCTGCAAAAAGTGTTCAGGAAAAGTGAGGACTAACAGCTCCCTGAGGGAAGGAGTGAAGGAATCCCGAGTGGTGACAAAGACAGCAGCTTTAGGGTCCTGGGCTAGTCACAGGCTGTGTGACAGAGGGAACTGCAGCTCAGGCCAGACCAAACTTAAAGCAGTTCCTGCAGGCTAGGCTTGACCCCAGGACATTCTCCCCATGGTGCTGCCTGGGAACCTCTTCCCACCACTGTTGCCAGTGGGAAGGAGTCACCAGCAGCTGCACAGACTCAACCACCACAGCCAAGGCCACCCAAAGGGAGGCATGCTACCACGACTCACAGAAAACAATGAAAACACCACTGCAGACAAGAATGGCCTCCAAATCTGCACTCAGTCCATACTTTGAACCTCTGATAAAAAGATTATGCCCCAAAATAAAAGTTTTAAAATATTATTTTCAAAAAAAAACCCCAGTAGCCTAATATTTTGAGCCTGCATGCCTCTCTTGCAGTGATGATAGGTTCCTGGGAGGAACACCAAGGTTCAGGAGCTGCAATACCAGACTGAGACAGCAGCAGCTTGCAGTAAGGTGTGCTCTAGCATGAGGGAAAGCTCACAACATGCATTTAATTTTCAACAGTGGAGTAAGACATAAAAATACTTGAAAAATATTATGAAATAAAACATGTGCTGACGTTCTATTGTTCACTTACATCTTAGTCCAACATCTGCTGAGATGGCTAAAGACTTATCACTGATTTCAAGCAAGTTCATATGAATAGTTAAGAGGTGGGAAGGGAAAATCCCATTTTTAGCACATCTGCAAGATAGCAAAACAGGATATCCATGACAACACCACTAATATTCTGCTAAAAACACAAAAAGGCATTAAGTTTTAATACCTATAAAGCAAGATGAATCAGTTTGCCTGTTTCTCTTCCGTGAATTGGATCATTTTTTTTCTTCTACTTTTTTTTTTTTAAAGGTAAGCCTGTAAATGTATGCATGTAATGACCAATTACATTACCAATTCAAGTATGGCCAAGTAAGACTTCAGTCAAGGATATTCTTAGGAAAACGAATAGTTTAGGGCAGAGGAAATCTGTTCATTACATAAAGGGATATGGCTGTAAAAACAGAAAAACATTTCAAACTGAGCATATTTCTAATACATGGCATTTTTAGAGGTGAAGTTATCTGAAAAAGGCTCGTTTTGTATCAAATTTCTAAGATGGCCCCATGAACATATGTCCTGAATGAAATGCAGAGGTGAATTTTATTAATATTTTTAATCTGAGCAGGAGGAAAGACAGATTCAGACAAAACATATTTCCAGGAACAACCTTCTTCCCATCTATGTTGTAACTGTTAAATTATTTTCTGTTTAGATACTGCATGATAATGTATATTGGAAGTTTTATTGATGGATATTTTTTCCTTACATGAATGATTAAAAAGATGATGGAAGGTGGAAGGAAAATGTGTTGAGAACTAAGAAACCAAAAATAAGTATTCCTATTTGTGAATTATAAAAGAGGTTTACCTGCCAAGACAAAATCAAAATTTTTTTGTATCCCCTCCAATAGATGACTTATCAGTATCTAAAATAAAGGAAGAGGAGGAGTCACAAGGAACACTTGAAGTGGACACAAATAAGCAGGGAATTAAATATATAGATAATTAGCCTGGAAAAATGCAGGATCCAAAATCATGGGAAAGAATTCAAATAGCCACTCAGTGCAAGGCAAATATTTTGAAATAGGCTGAGCTGAAAATGACCATCATAGAACAACAAATTAGATGAGTTTCCTTAAAGTAAAGCATCAGACTGAGTGAAGTTCTGGTGTCACACATTCTCACAGGAACAGAAATAATAAGATAACCAGAAATGACTGGCAAAATCACTTCAGGAGCAGTGTATTTCACAGAGCATATGTATATCTCATAGAACAGTGGTAAGTACTGCTGTGAACGTAACGAAGCTGCTAATAATAAATATAAATAATTTAGCTCTATTCATTGTATCAGTGATAGGACAACACACTAAGTATCCAAGAAGGATACTCAAAACCCAAAAAGACAAAGTAAAGATTCATGCTGGGGAAAATACAAAAATATTAGTGTACATAAGCGGAATTACTTTTTCCCAAAGTTTCTGAAAACCAAGTTCTGTTAAACTCCAATTAAATAAAGGCTTGATTCAAAATCCCAGGAGAAACTGACGCCAATTGAACGTGTTGCATTCGATCACAGTTCCACCAGCGGTCCAAAAAGACCACAGCCCTGTGCCTGACTCATCACAGAAGCTTTAGTGCCGCACACAGTGGAGAAGGGAAGGGAAAATCTGTCATGTGTGTAGGTGGCTCCTCAAAATGGGGAAACCTTGCTGTCTGATAGGAAGACATTTTACATTTTTTATGGTAAGGGAGTGGGAACTCTGGTCCTTTATGTTCATTTTATGACATTTAGATTCTCCTGCCTTCCAAACTTTTGTAAATGTTCCCACACTGTGACACAGGTAATAAGCACAAGAACTGTTATTCTTTGAGATGAAAATGCAGGTGTTCCCTGTGCATTATCCTCAAAAATTCTGTTATCATCCCGTGTTCTTCAAATGGGAGTACACCAATTAATACTGCCTTAACCAAAATCCACAAGTACTGGCTTTGAAAGATAAGCTTGTAATTTACCACAAGATCAGTGAGCCCTCCAGTGGCTATTTTAAACCATAAATTGTAACAATAACCATAAGAAAAAGTATTTGTATGTACACAGTTTATTCAGATTACATTTTATTTCATTTATATTCTGTCATCTTTCACCACTTTAACTTAACAACACTTAAGGCAACCTTTATACTTACAAACAGATGTATTTTCAGCTCATAAACACTTTCATTCCCTCCTGTGTATGAACAAAATTTATAAGTGATACATTTTAAACATCTGAATAACTTCACAGAAGTCAATGTGCAGTATTTATGTAAGGGAGCTGGGAAATATCAATGCATTGGGCTCAAAATCAAAATCTTGGCCTATAATCCTGTAGGATATATATACACTCTCTTGAAACTACAGATATCTAGGACAATGAATAAACATTCACAGGCTTTTTCAATGTAAAACTCGGCATGCAGCAGATTTAACATAAATAAAAAAACACCTCTTCTCATAAAGGAATTTGTTCAGCCATGGAACTCTTTGCAATAAGATACTGTGAAGACATTTGGCCCAAAGACGACCTGAAAATTCATGAAGCAAAAATCCATATGGGCAAAGAAATCCCTCATCAGAATATAGACTAAACTGGGAATGTGTCATCACAATACTTTTCCAACTCTTATGTTCTTCCATTACAGAAGGCAAACACTAGAGAATGCTGCAAAGATAAGTTTGGGTAAAAGGATCATTTCTCAGGTCTAGAACTGAGATATTCAAGCTTAAATAAAATCTTACTTAAAGTATTTAAACACTGTATGAAAAATATCCCCTAACTGAAGAACTCTACACTACAGATTTTTTGCCCTTGATCCACTCTAAGACACTGTCATGTCGCTCAGCCTCCAGGAAAAAATCTGAGCAGGACTGTGCCTCATTTGACAGAATCTTCTTCTGCTTCATTCTCCAGTTATTATACAGTATCATCCTGAATGTGTTATATGAGCCTTGGTTGCTATGGAAATCATCTGCTAAATTCTGCATTATTGATTTTGTTTAACATGCGAATTGAATCATAGAACCATTAAGGTTGGAAAAGACCTTCAAGGTCATTGAATCTGACCTTTGACAGAAGTTGATGCTGTCAACTAAACCACAGAACTAAGTGCCATGTCCAGCTGTTTCTCAAACAGCTCCAGGGTTGGTGACTTCACCACATCCCTAGGCAGCCCATTCCAATGGCTCAATAACCCTTCCCATGAAGAAATTCTTATTGATGTCCAACCTGAGCCTCACCCAGCACATTTTGAGCCTATGTCTTCTTGTCCTGTCACTGGTTGTCTGGGAGAAGAGGCTGACCCTGAGCTGGCTACACCCTCCTGTCAGGCAGTTCTAGAGAGGGATAAGGCCTCCCCTGAGACTCCAGGCTAAACCCAGCTCCCTCAGCTGCTCCTCACAGGACTTGTGCTCCAGACCCTTCATTAACTCCATTGCCCTTCCCTGAACACAATTCAACACCTCAACATCCTTCTTGTACTGAGAGGCCCAGAATTGAACACACAATTCAAGGTGTGGCCTCACCAGTGCAAAGTTCAGGGGAACAATCCCTTCCCTGGTCACTATTGCTGATACAGGCCAGGGTGGCCTTCTTGGCCACTTGGGCACAGCTGGCTCATGTTCAGCCATTGTTCACCAGCACCACCAGGTCCTTTCCACTTTCCAGCCACTCTGATCCCAGCCAGTAGCACTACCTGGATATGTGACACAAGTACCCAACACTTCAACTCATTGAACATCATGGAACTGGCCTCTGCCTATCAATCCATTTACCCAGATCTCTCTGCACAGCATTCCTGCCCTCCAGAAGATCAACTTGCCTGCCCACTTTGGTGTCATCTACAAACTTACCAAGGGTGCACTCAATCCCCTCATCCAGATAATTGATAAAGATGTTAAATAGGAGAGGCACTAATACTGAGANCTCATCCAGATAATTGATAAACATGTTAAATAGGAGAGGCACTAATACTGAGACCTGGGGAATCCCACTAAGTGACAGGCCACCAACTGGTTGTAACTCCATTCACCACCACTCTCTGGGTTCAATCTTTGCCTTAAGTCAGCAAACAGAGCCCTTGCCCAAGCCATGGGCTGCCAGACTGCAGGAGAATGATCTGGCTGACAGTATCAAAGCTTTGCTGAAGTCCAAGTATACAGCATCCACAGTCTTTCCCTCATCCACTGGGTGGGTCACCTGGTCATAAAAGATGAGGTGAAAAACANCCATTGCCCTTCCCTGAACACAATTCAACACCTCAACATCCTTCTTGTACTGAGAGGCCCAGAATTGAACACACAATTCAAGGTGTGGCCTCACCAGTGCAAAGTTCAGGGGAACAATCCCTTCCCTGGTCACTATTGCTGATACAGGCCAGGGTGGCCTTCTTGGCCACTTGGGCACAGCTGGCTCATGTTCAGCCATTGTTCACCAGCACCACCAGGTCCTTTCCACTTTCCAGCCACTCTGATCCCAGCCAGTAGCACTACCTGGATATGTGACACAAGTACCCAACACTTCAACTCATTGAACATCATGGAACTGGCCTCTGCCTATCAATCCATTTACCCAGATCTCTCTGCACAGCATTCCTGCCCTCCAGAAGATCAACTTGCCTGCCCACTTTGGTGTCATCTACAAACTTACCAAGGGTGCACTCAATCCCCTCATCCAGATAATTGATAAAGATGTTAAATAGGAGAGGCACTAATACTGAGACCTGGGGAATCCCACTAAGTGACAGGCCACCAACTGGTTGTAACTCCATTCACCACCACTCTCTGGGTTCAATCTTTGCCTTAAGTCAGCAAACAGAGCCCTTGCCCAAGCCATGGGCTGCCAGACTGCAGGAGAATGATCTGGCTGACAGTATCAAAGCTTTGCTGAAGTCCAAGTATACAGCATCCACAGTCTTTCCCTCATCCACTGGGTGGGTCACCTGGTCATAAAAGATGAGGTGAAAAACAGGAACTTCCTTTCCTAAACCCACACTGGGTGAGCCCAATTCCCTAGTCATCCTCTATGTGTTGTGTGATGACACTCAAGATAATTTGTTTCATAACCCTCCCAGGCCGGTATTCCCTCCTTCTGAACCTTCCTGTAGATGGACATCACATGGCCAGCCTCCAGTGGTCTGGGTCCTCCCTGGTTAACCATGATAAATGATGGTGAGTGGCTTGGTGAGCTCTTCCTCCCTTCCCTCAGTACTCTTGGGTGAATCCCATCCAGTCCACACACTTCTGATTGTCCAAGTGGCACAGCAGGTCATTAACTCTTCCTCCTGGACTGCATGGGGTCTGTTCTGCTCCCCATCTCTGTTTACCAGCTCAGGGGGCTGGCTGCCCTCAGGATAACTGGGCTTTCTCTTAATAACTGAGGCAAAGATGGAATCAAGTAACCCAGCCTTCTTCTCATCCTTGGTGACAATTTTTTCCCCCACATCCAATAAATGATGAAGATTTTCCTTGAGTGTCTTTTAGATTTTAATGTATTTATAAAAACAGTTATTATCTTTCACTGCACTAGTCAAAATGAGTTTTAGCTGAGCTTTTGCCTTTCTAATTTTCTCTCTAGATGACCTAACAACATCATTGTACTATCTCTGAGTTGGCTGCCCCATCTTCCAAAGGTCATAAAATCTCTTTTAATCCATGAGTTCCAGTTAAACTTTCTTCTTCAGTCAGGCTGGTTTCCTTCACAGCCAGCTCACCCTTTAGCAAATAGGGATGGCCTGCTCCTGCACCTTTAAGNGCCTCTGCCTATCAATCCATTTACCCAGATCTCTCTGCACAGCATTCCTGCCCTCCAGAAGATCAACTTGCCTGCCCACTTTGGTGTCATCTACAAACTTACCAAGGGTGCACTCAATCCCCTCATCCAGATAATTGATAAAGATGTTAAATAGGAGAGGCACTAATACTGAGACCTGGGGAATCCCACTAAGTGACAGGCCACCAACTGGTTGTAACTCCATTCACCACCACTCTCTGGGTTCAATCTTTGCCTTAAGTCAGCAAACAGAGCCCTTGCCCAAGCCATGGGCTGCCAGACTGCAGGAGAATGATCTGGCTGACAGTATCAAAGCTTTGCTGAAGTCCAAGTATACAGCATCCACAGTCTTTCCCTCATCCACTGGGTGGGTCACCTGGTCATAAAAGATGAGGTGAAAAACAGGAACTTCCTTTCCTAAACCCACACTGGGTGAGCCCAATTCCCTAGTCATCCTCTATGTGTTGTGTGATGACACTCAAGATAATTTGTTTCATAACCCTCCCAGGCCGGTATTCCCTCCTTCTGAACCTTCCTGTAGATGGACATCACATGGCCAGCCTCCAGTGGTCTGGGTCCTCCCTGGTTAACCATGATAAATGATGGTGAGTGGCTTGGTGAGCTCTTCCTCCCTTCCCTCAGTACTCTTGGGTGAATCCCATCCAGTCCACACACTTCTGATTGTCCAAGTGGCACAGCAGGTCATTAACTCTTCCTCCTGGACTGCATGGGGTCTGTTCTGCTCCCCATCTCTGTTTACCAGCTCAGGGGGCTGGCTGCCCTCAGGATAACTGGGCTTTCTCTTAATAACTGAGGCAAAGATGGAATCAAGTAACCCAGCCTTCTTCTCATCCTTGGTGACAATTTTTTCCCCCACATCCAATAAATGATGAAGATTTTCCTTGAGTGTCTTTTAGATTTTAATGTATTTATAAAAACAGTTATTATCTTTCACTGCACTAGTCAAAATGAGTTTTAGCTGAGCTTTTGCCTTTCTAATTTTCTCTCTAGATGACCTAACAACATCATTGTACTATCTCTGAGTTGGCTGCCCCATCTTCCAAAGGTCATAAAATCTCTTTTAATCCATGAGTTCCAGTTAAACTTTCTTCTTCAGTCAGGCTGGTTTCCTTCACAGCCAGCTCACCCTTTAGCAAATAGGGATGGCCTGCTCCTGCACCTTTAAGATTTCCTTCTTAAAGCATGTCCCCTTCCTGAACCCCTTTGTTTTAAGGGCAGTTTCCCGGGAGACTCTCTGAACCAGAGTCCTGAACAGGCCAAAGTCTGCCCTTTGGAAGTCCAAGGTAGAGGTTCTGTTGATCCCCTTCCTCATTTCACCAAGAACAGAGAAACTCTATCATTCCATGGTCAGTGTGCCCCAGATGGCCTCTGACCACCCCATGCCCCACAGCCCTTCTCTGTTTGGGAACAGCAGGTCTGGCAGGACATGCCCTGGCAGGCTCCCCTACCAGCTGTGCCTGAAGTTACCTTCCACACACTCCAGGAACCTCCCAGACTGTCTCCTCTCCACTGCTGAGCTTCCAGCAGGCATTTGGCAAGTTAAAGTCCCCCAAGAACAAGGGCTAGTGATATGAAACATCCACTGATAGAATATTTCACTTCATCCTGGTTGGGTGGACTGTGACAGACTCCCAGCAGGATCTGTGCCTTGTTGGCCATCCCTCTGAGTGTCACCCACAGGCTCTCAGCCTTATCTCCACTGCCCCTGAGCTCTGTACAGCCAAAACCCTCACCAGTGTACAGAGTACAGAGCCCCCCCACCGCCTCTCCTTCCTCACCTGTCCCTTCTGAAGAGCTTGTAGCCATCCACTGCAGCATCCAGCCATCCCACCACATTTCCATGGTGATAACTCCATCACAGCTTCCTGCTGCCAAGGGCTTCCATTGTCTGTTACCCACGCTGAGTGCACTGGTGCAGATGCACTTCAGCTGGACTGTCCATGTCACCCACAACACTGGTGTGTTACCCCAGCCTCATCAGTGTCACTTTTTAGATCTAAGATGTAGTCTTTTGAGTAGGTTCTGATCCCAACTTCCACAAGAAGATCCCTAAAAGCAGAATGAGAGAATTCAATCTCAATGAAATGACACAGAGCAACATTAGCTTCCAAGCTCTGAAAATATCTGAATAGATCATAGACATTCTGTATTTCTATATTGATCCTGCAAGCTGGGCATTTCTATGATTTGGGAATAATTTATTCAATAATAATTTTAATAATTTATTTGATACCTTCAAAATGCAATTCTTGAACCAGCATAGGTACTGCATGGAGTGTGCATCAAAATTGGCTCTATTTTTCAAGTTTGTTTATACTCTTTCAGAAGACAATCCTCAGCAACTCAACTGGATTATTTTCAACACTTACATTGTTTTATTCACAGTCAGCTAGACCATCAAAACATAGCAACATTCTTCAGTTTCTCCACAGTTTTGCGTGAACCAAAACAAAACAAAAATAACCTATCTTCTGCATTTACTAAGGGGATGTTAATTAGCACACAAACAACTCAACATTTAAAATAAAGTCCTTCAAACCAAGTAAGGCAGTAAATTCAAATTTAACTATCTAAATTGAGGTAAATTCTGAAGATCAAACCTTCAGAGACAAATACTGTTAATATTATACACACAAGCAGCCTGAGAGTGCTTTGGGGAACTACTAATCTTGTGGAAAACTAGGCAGACATCATATAAAGACAGCATATAAAATCAGCAAATAGAAAGTTACCTTATTGAATATAAGAATTGAGACTGGTTTTCTATAGACTCATGGTTTGTGGCTCAGTCTCAGAAGGCATATACACCAAATGCTGAAAGATATTTACCCCCAAAGCATTTATGCAAAACTTTTTTTCCCAAGTAGATTCTGTCTAATAAGATGCAAGTTTCACTGTAACATCATCCCCCATCAGAGTTCTTCTGCTCTATTTGTCTGCCTGTTATCATGAAACCTGCAACAATTTATCAGGATTTGTCTTAACTTTAAGCCAATAGATTCAAAAGCTAGTTGAGGATCAAAACTGATGAGAATTGTACAATTATACAATTGTGTACAATTGTGTACACCTTGCTTCCATAAGAAACATTGAAAATATAAAACCAGAGATAACAGTTCATCAATATGTGCTATGAATGTGATTCACATTCAAATTACTCCAAAGTTATTAACTGTGTATATGATTATGACTCATGAAGACAGTACAAAAGGTTCCTCGACTCTGATCTTGCTGTTCTATTCAGAGAAATACATTCAAGCATCTGACATTAGTGTTTTATAAGGACATGTTTGAAAACTGAAGCACAGTAAAAGTACATTTAACTTATTTTTTCAATGTCTCACAGAACTAAACAGGAAACGCTGCAGAGACTTTTAATCACAGACTGCTAGGCACAACACATATGGAAAATTTTTCATCTCCTTCTGACAAAAAGCAAAGAAACTATTTTCATGTACTATACCTTACATCCTGAGCTCTGTACATGCAATAGTTAAAGTGCACATGGGCTCTTCATTGTAACAGTATTATGATAGCCCACATATCTCTGTGGATGGCCTCAGTCGCAAGCAAACAGGTTACACAGAGGATTTAAATCTGCTCCTGTCTAGATACACAAAATCATTAAATACAATCATGTTCATAGTCCATCTTTAGTTCTGAAGAGCCTCTATGCTGACTACAGTCATGCTGTTTACATACAGAGTGCAGAATACCAGTGCTCCATTTTATATGTGCTTGTGTTACAGCTACAGGAGACAGAGAGGGAAGCTCAAGAATATTCTCTTTGTGTTCTGCCATTTTATCTTGTGTTTCAAAAACAACTTAATCACAGCTGCTGCCCTAATCAGAGCAGGAGCTTACATTCCAGTTGTGCAGCTCACTCACATTTCTCCTAACAAACCTATACCCCACTAAGGCTATGTGGAATAGCCTTTGCTAAGGCAAACTTCTTTGATAAATGTTTTAATACATGCCTTCAACATGCTGAGGCAAAAGTGTATGATAAAGCTTCTCAGCAGTTTTTCTCTTTAATAAATATGGGTATTTGTAGTCTCACTTCTGACCCGGTTCAGAAGCTTTGGAGTGAGGATTCAATTCACCACTTGATAATCTTAATTCCAGAAACCAACTTCTTTGGATATGAAAACATATAACAATTACAATTAAAAGGTCATTCCAGAGCAGTGGAGAGAAAAAAATTACTTTTGTTCTACTCTGTATTTGCAAAAGTTACAGTGGGAAAGCATAACTAACACAACCATAGAAAGCAGGCCTCAAAGAAACCACTGATCAGAGACAGGATCAACTTGACCTAAAGCATTACTGCAGAAAGCATTTTTTTCTGAAATGTTTTAAGACATTTAAATTATGTACAGGTAGGAAATGTTTTTTATGGTGTAGCACAAAGCTGCCTTGACAAAGTTCAAGCATTTTTGTTCTCTCCACACTGTATAGAACAGTTTATTTCCTTCTTTGCAATGTGACTGACACAGCCTTTGTGAGTAACAGTACCCTACAGCAGCCCTCTATCAGTGCCCCATCTGCCTCACAGTAAAAAAGGCTTCCTGGTGTTCATAAGGAACATCCCATGTTTCAGTTTGTGCCCGCTGCCTCTGGTCCTGTCACTGAGCATCACTGCAATAAGCCTGGTTCTGATTTTCTTTGCATCCCACCTTCAGGTTTTCACACACAGGTTTTAATCTTCATAGCCCTTCATTGAACTCTCCCTAGCAGCTCCATCTTTCTCTTGCACCCAGAAGCCCAAAGCTGGGCTCCAGCAGAGGCCTCACATGCATTGTATAGAGTGGTAGGATCACGTCCCTCAACTGATGCCTTGAGTTTTAGCTTTTATATTTTTTAGATTCTCTGCTGCCTGGTGTGTAACTCTGAAACTTCATATTAGTAAACAAAATTAGAAACTTTGTATTGCTGTTAGGAAGTTCTCTTCACAGGGTAGTTAGACAAAACAATCCCTGCCTAGCTAGAGAATCAAGGACATCCGTTACCCAAAAAGTATAAACAACGGCTAAGGGAAGGGTGCAAGCCAGGAGCTGAGACTTCATGGCCTGGAACTGTAATTGGACAATTGAACTCAATATGTAGATGAACCAAAACTTATAAAAGTGTAAAAACTCGTGACTGGGATCCATCTTGGGTCCATCTTGGGTGTAACCCTGACCAAGCTCTTGTACTGTCCTAGGTGTACAGCCTTTCAATAAGTATCTATTTTAACTGTCTAGTCTGTGCTCCAGATCAGCCTCTCTAGGCATCGCAACCTGCTGGTAACACTCGTCCTACTGCAGCCCAGGGCATTGCTAGCCATCCTTACTGATAGAACACAGTGCTGGTCACATTCAGCTCAGTGTTCATCAGCATTCCCAAGTTCTTTTCTGAAAAACACATCTCCAGCTGGGGAGTTCCCACCACATACTGGTGCCTGTGGTTGCTCCTCCACAGGTACAGGACTTTGCTCTTCCCCTTGTTCCACTTGTTACCCTCAACTTCACGAAGGTCCTCTCAGCCTAGTTCTGCTGTTCCTTGACCTGGCTGCACAACTCTGTGATTTCTGAGTTACTCCTCCCTTCTAGCTGTCATCTGCAAACTTGCTGGGAGTACAATCTGCCCCACTGTGCAGGTCATTAATGAAGACATTAAAAAAGCTCAAGCCTAGTTTTTGACCCTTGGGACACACCTCTACTTATTGGTCTCCAACTAGACTAGTGTCATGTGTCACCATTCTATGGGCCTCACCTCACCTGACCTCACCTGAGGTCATTGCCTGCACACCCACTCCATACATCAGCTGTTTCTCTTTGAAGGTATTAGCTGAAACCAAAAGCCTTGCTGAAGTCTATGAAAACAACATAGTCTTACATAAAGATCAATTTTCTCTCATGTGCAGTATGTATGAGGCAAGCAGAAAGCTTATAAAAGAAAACATGGAGAGGAAATGTATTTCATCCAAGAGAACCCATCATGGTGGTTTAATCTCTTTTTCACATTATTGCACAATGACATTCCTAACAGAAATCATTGTGTACATTCTGCCTCAAGTATTTAACAATAACAGTTGTGCTGCCTGAAATTAAGCTAAGATCTCCGAAGCACTCTATCTTGAATAACCCAACCAAAAATTTAGAAAACTTGCAGGTCGTTTGTACTTTTAGAATTATACTGAAATATACACACACATTTAACTACACCAGTTCAAAAACACTGACCTAATTTTGCCTGTAAATTACTTGTGCCCAACAAGCTCTAATATGCAGTCAAATTAAGAGAAAAATCTTATGACTAGATTATGATAATCATTCCTTTTAATGGTTAAGACTGGCTTAAACAGATGTGAGACTGGCTTAAACGTTATTGTTTAAGACAAACTGCACTTCATAGAAAACAATGCTGCTAAAGAAATTATACCCACGGATGTGTATCACCAGTCATGCATCACATGGCTTTGGTAGTTTTTTTCTCCATAACTGTCTTCAGACAGATGCATTACATAACCACGGGCAGTACCCACCTTCCTGGCAGCACCAAGGAAGCAGAAATGAAAGGAAGCCCCTGCACAAGCCCAGCAAGGAGAGGAGGGAGGAGTACACCACGAACAGGAGCATGGAGCATGAGGGGAAATATAGGGTTGACATTAAGAAACTTTACTGCAAGGGCCTGAGGCACAGAACAGGCTGCCATTCAGGAACAGGGTGGCCGTGGATGCCGCATCCCGAGGTGTGTTCAAGGCCAGGCTGGATGGGGCTGAGCAGCCTGATCTGGGTGTCCCTATCCATGGTGGGTGGTTGGAACTACATNGCCGCCCGCGCCGCGCATGTGCGGGCTGGGCCCAGCAGCCCCGCCGTACGCTGGAAGGGCGCGCGCCCGCCCCGACCGCCGCTGGCCAATCAGGCGCGCCCGTGCCTCTTCCCCCACCAGCCCCGCCTCCCCGCTTCGTGCCGGCGCGGCCGCTCCTCCCGACCTCCACCGCCCGTTACGTAACGCACCCCCGCCTGCCGCGGCTGCCGGGGATTGGTTGGGAACGGCGAGCGCGCAGTCACGCGCTGGCGCGTGCGGGTGGAGCACAGCGGCGCCGCACACGATTGGCCGGCCCCGGCGAGAGCCAATGGGAGCCGAGCCGCTGGATTCAAACGTTGCGGGGCGCGGAAGGGGGCAGTTAGTGCGCGAGGCGTCCGTGAGGGGGGAGCTAGAGGTTGCTATCTGTGCCGCTGCTCTAGCCTGTACTTCTGCCCGCCATGGCCCACAAGCAAATCTACTATTCCGATAAGTACTCTGACGAGCAGTACGAGTACCGGTAAGAAGCTGTAGGAGAGTGCGGAAGGGCCAGCTAGAGGGATTAAGAATGGCCGTTCTAGGAGGGCGGCTCAGCTAGGCTGAGGTCTGCGGGCTGCTCTCAGGGAATGAGGAGGCTCCGCTGGGGAAATGGAGCCAGAGAGAGCGCAAGGCCAGCGGGGAAGGGTTGTGCCGGGCCTTCTCATGGGGGGTTTCCGCGTGGCTTTGGACTGGCAGGACGAAGGGGATGAGTGGCCGAATGCTGTAATCGGTTGGCTCAGGTTGCTCGGTGAGCGGCCAACATAAGCTCTGGTCACAGGGTAATGGCGGAGGGGCGGTACCGTCTGCGCTAACTCCAGGGAGGGGATTGTGGCCGAGCTNACAGGGTGGCCGTGGATGCCGCATCCCGAGGTGTGTTCAAGGCCAGGCTGGATGGGGCTGAGCAGCCTGATCTGGGTGTCCCTATCCATGGTGGGTGGTTGGAACTACATGATCTTTCAGGCCCCTTCCAAGCACTCTGTTTCCGTAATTCTGTGAAAGCAACTGTGAGATCGCTCTTTCTGGCTACGTTCCCAGACGCTTATCGCATCCCACAGGGCAAAAATAGCACGCTTGTCTGCACCGCAGGACACCACGGGCTTACAGCAGCTACCTGGCAGCAAGTGAAA
>VXBI01005059.1:22946-128522 GCA_013397375.1 Toxostoma redivivum | reverse complement strand
CGTCCGTGAGGGGGGAGCTAGAGGTTGCTATCTGTGCCGCTGCTCTAGCCTGTACTTCTGCCCGCCATGGCCCACAAGCAAATCTACTATTCCGATAAGTACTCTGACGAGCAGTACGAGTACCGGTAAGAAGCTGTAGGAGAGTGCGGAAGGGCCAGCTAGAGGGATTAAGAATGGCCGTTCTAGGAGGGCGGCTCAGCTAGGCTGAGGTCTGCGGGCTGCTCTCAGGGAATGAGGAGGCTCCGCTGGGGAAATGGAGCCAGAGAGAGCGCAAGGCCAGCGGGGAAGGGTTGTGCCGGGCCTTCTCATGGGGGGTTTCCGCGTGGCTTTGGACTGGCAGGACGAAGGGGATGAGTGGCCGAATGCTGTAATCGGTTGGCTCAGGTTGCTCGGTGAGCGGCCAACATAAGCTCTGGTCACAGGGTAATGGCGGAGGGGCGGTACCGTCTGCGCTAACTCCAGGGAGGGGATTGTGGCCGAGCTTGGGATGGGGCAGCGTCGGCCCCTGCCGACGGGGGACTGTTGAAGTTTAACTCTTCTAGGCTTACTTGAAAGCGATATTACAAATACTTTAAAAGTCCAAAGTTCCTATTTTTCAAGTAGCTGATATAGCAGCCTCTTGCCAGGAGCTCATGCTTCTCTTGAGTGTACAGTCATTGGAGTCTGAAGGGGTCTAAATCTCTTCTATAAGACCATTTGGGTCCAGTATACAGTTGCTTTACAGATGTAACGTTCAATAGTCGTAAATTATTTTAAACTAGATTCTGGGACAGGTTTCATAATCGAATTTATGCCAAGAGTCAGTACTCTTGCTTTCTTTATAGGGAAAGTGAGTATTCATAATCTGTTTATTGTTTTTCAATGCAGATCTGTTCCAATTTTCTAGTGTATAGTATTTTGTGTGTGTGTTTAATAATTAAACCTCTACAGACATGTGATGCTGCCACGAGAACTTTCAAAACAAGTGCCAAAATCTCATCTGATGTCTGAAGAAGAGTGGAGACGACTTGGGGTTCAGCAGAGTCTTGGCTGGGTTCACTACATGATCCATGAGCCAGGTGAGCACATCTGAACAGAATTTAGACAAACTAAAAAGTCAAATATCAACTGCCTGGTGCTCAGCTGAAGAATGTGATGTGTAACTCCTACTGGGGAATCCATTTGGAGTTCACTACTGAATGTTACTCTCTCCTTGCTGCTTTAGTCCTTTGCCAACAAAGGTGACATAATCTTTATTTTCAGTCTTCACATCCTGCTTCCAGACTTGCAAAGTGTGAGTCGTCCTAGATGTGTATGGTTTATCTGTAGACAAAATATACCAGACTGGAAAGTGTTCCTGCCTCTGCCCATAGAAACAGACTTTTTGTGAGCTCTTAAATAACATGAGTATGCAGTGATTGAATCAAAGAAAATGTAGCTGCATATCTTCAAATCATAAGGCTGACACACCTACTTTTTGTACAACTTAATAGATGCTCATGTAGACAAGGTCCTGTATTAATCCTCTGAAAATTCTTGAGGATAGTTTCAACTCTAACTGTAGAGCCTCCTGAAAAATCAGTATTTCAGATAATGGGGTGCAAAACCTAAAAGCTCTTACTAACTAGGATGTTGGTATTGTGGGAGCAGCCATTCCAGGTAATTTAACCATTGACAAGCCTGACTAAAAAGTAACTGATGAATTGCAGCAGTATGAAGTTCCAGTTTTCTGAAGAATCAGGTGAAGAAATTAGCTTAGTCTTCCAGTGTTTCCCTTACTTAAGTAACTTTTCCTAGAGACATTTAGAATGAAGAAGATTGATAATAATGTAAGCTGGCTATATTAACCAAAGTGGATTTTGTTGGTGTTTGATATGCACCTAACAGACAGTATCAGCAGTTTGTTAGTCTTAAGTTACAATAACAGTATTTATCAAATAGCCAAATGTACAGAGACATTATAAAATACGCTGTCTTGTCTCAATACTTCCCTCCTGTAAGGATCTTAAGTTTATGATACTACCAGCATTGGATATAAAAATAAAAACTTTACTGTTGTAATAGTACTGCAAACTTGGTTACATGTGGGGTCATACTTAGGCTTCCTATTTATTTATTTGAAACTAGGCCTCAACAACTGTTCAAGATGAAAGAAATCCCTTTAATCAAGATTGGGACAAACTGACACTGTTTAATTTTCTTTCTGCAGAACCACATATTCTGCTCTTCAGAAGACCTCTTCCAAAGGATGAGCAGAAATAAGCCACTGCCTCTTGAATCTTCCGGAACTATGTATATGAGTGTATATATGTTGGTAGTATTCAGTGAATACTTTAAATTTACAAAACCTACATCCAAACCTGTGCATGAGCTGTATTATTCACAGCAACAAAGCTCAGTCAAATGCAATTCCAAGCAGGCTGCTATGATGTTCAAAGAGTGATGACTTTATCTTTTAATGTGCCTCTCTGACTTAAATTGTGTTGATGTTTGTGTTGCACATTCTGATTAGCTCATGACTTGTTAGCGTTCTGTAACTTTTGCACTCATGTTTCCTGCTGCAGTGTAGTATGTTTAAATCCAATAGTTCAACTGTTTAGTAGTAAGAAAGCTTAAGAAATAAACTGTTTTTGATGTTCAATGAAACCAAAGTGTCTCGATTTGTAATTTATTGGACAAAACAAATATTCATTGTCTAACAGTTTTTTAAGAGTACCTACTTCAAAAAACAAAAGTAATTTGGTGAACCTGATATAAACTTAGGGTTGAGTAGTACTCAGTATTTCAAAGAGCTTTTTATGCTCCTTTGTTTAACTTTGCCAATACCAGTTAATTTTTTCTCAGATGTTTTAGCCTGCTCTTCCTGTCTTGCATTGAAATTGTCACTGTGGCTTCTTGGAGCACTGCAGTAGTAGCCATACAAACAGACCCTTTTTTTTAGACGGTGTTTCCGTATATTGAGTAACAGGTTCATTCCAAAGGCAAATTGCATTACAGCTGTACACAGTTTGGAAGGCAAACAAAAGCAAGGTGGAAGTATGTGCTCTACCTGTGTAATGTATGCTGTCATGGAGACAAAGTTAAGTAACTTGGAAAGTTTGCTGTAGTCTTTCCCGCAAAAGCTGCCAGACCTGTCTGTCTCAAATGCGGGTCTGTACTAGGCCTGGTTAGAGCAGGACTGGCCATGTCTGAAGCAAGTACCTACACTAAGACTCTTGCTTCAGTCATGCTTTTCCCCAGAACGTGACCACCGGAGTCCTGCGTGGTTGCCACTGGTGCATACCTGCCTTGATTCCCTTGTCGTCCCTTCTCCTATGGGACAGGATCAGCTGCACCTGCCGGCAGGGCGGCGGCCGGGCCCGAGCCCCTGACACTGCGGTGCCGCCTCCCCCGCGTTCCGGCCCCGCCGGGGGCGGGGGGGGCGGGGCTATGGCGTCATCACTGCGCGCCCTGCGCCCGTCCGGGCGGCGGCAGCGGGGCCGCGCCCCCCGCGCCATGTCGGCCGAGAGGCGGCAGCGCTCGGGCCGCGACGGCGAGGTAAGGGCGGCCGCAGCACCTGCAGTCCCCTGCCCCCTCCCCAGCTCTTCCCAGCGCGGAGTCGCTCTCCAGGAGCCGCGTAGGGCAGGAGCTGCGGGCGGATGCCTCGGGCCGCGGCTCGGTACCGCTCCCCGTCCCGGGGACCACCCACCATCACGGGCCGAGCGCGCCGCGCCGGCTGTCAATACTCTTTTCCGGGCAGGGTGATTCTCACCCGCGCCTTGAATCAGCCTTTGGTTCAGGACTGGGGGAAGAGTCCTTCTGGAAGGTCAAAACCTGGGGGAGGGATCGCTCAGGTTGGAGCACATCGAGTCGCTTCACCACCGCTTGGGATTGGCAGTTCCAGAAATTAACTTCCACTGAGCTCAAGTGTGGAAACCTTTTGTCATTCAGAGTGGAGGGTCTGCTACAATCCAGACGTTGTACGGCTTGGGTGCCCAGATTCTAACCAATAGCACTAGTGTTACACACATGGACCTATCACCTGGTCAGGTTCTGGGTTCTCAGTGATCAGGCTACAGTCACCGTTGCTTCTTGAGTGTTTTGATGACATGGCAGTAACGAGTACTTCGAGTCTTATTTCATTGTCCTTCCATATATACATATCCAG
Source organism: Toxostoma redivivum (assembly GCA_013397375.1). Taxonomy (NCBI): domain Eukaryota; kingdom Metazoa; phylum Chordata; class Aves; order Passeriformes; family Mimidae; genus Toxostoma; species Toxostoma redivivum. The sequence continues at coordinate 124,396 of VXBI01005059.1, read as the reverse complement.
TTTAAGTCGATGGTAATTCAGAACAAATGGAAAACTTTTCTTAATAAATTTGTGTTGTGCTAGACACAAGAAGGCCATAAAATGTTCATTTCAGACAGACTGCCTTAAAATACAGATGTGCGCAAAGTCATTGTTACATACTTTCAGAGTTTGATTAAGAGTAGTGCTAGTGTATTTGTGAATTTTAGTTTGTACTGTTCAAATATGAAGTTCAAATATGAAGTAAGAATTTGCATTTACTGCATCTTGTTTTAAGCAGGCTTCTGTCCTTTGCATAACACCTTTGTAGTGTTTCATGATAAATGAGGGTATTAAGTGACTTTACAGAGCAGTCAGATGTTTCTTCGAATTCCTTGGTTTTGTTTGCACTTTATTTCTTCGTTTCCTTTTGGTGAGCTTTGTTGTTTTGCATGTTTTGTTAGAAGAGAGTAAACTAACACTTTCCAATGACAGTTAAGCTCACAAGACTGAGTGTTTTTCACTTAATAACATTAATCTCCAAGTGCATGTAGCCAAAAAACGTTTTGTTTCTCAGGGCATCAAGTTGTCAGCAGAGGTCAAACCATTTGTTCCAAAGCATGCGGCGGTAACTGTGGCATGGTCAGAACCCTCAGAAGCATGTGTCTTTCCTAGGTACTTAACTACATGCTACCCATTTGTTCAGGAACCATCTTTGGATAAGTATGTATATTTTCTGAATCTTATTTCTTGGGGGATTTTAGCCTTCTGGTTTTGGTCATTGAGTACTCTTACAAAATCAAATTTCCAATACATTATTAGTGCAACTGTATAAATGCTTCTGCATTATCTTCGTGATTTAGTTTTTTACGTTTATGTTCCCTGGGTGTATACCAGCTGCCTTGTCTTTTGCTCACAAAGGCCCGTATTGTTACAGAGCATTAAGAAGGATTTGGTGGTCTGTAACGATTGGTCTGGTTTTTGTGTGTTTTGGTGAATCCAGTCCTTGGATGAAAGAATGGTTGTGTTGCAGCCAGACTGAGGTAGATGTAGTTGTACACAAGGAAAAAGATGAAACCTTCTTCAAGAAGATTTCTCATGTTGTAAAATATTTAGTATAAGAGGCCTCTCCTGGATCTCCTTTCCATAACCGGTGCATCTCCAGAAAGGCAGTTTTACTAAAAATGCCACAGGTTTCTGAAAGTTTTGGGGTTTTTCTGTTAGAGCCCAGGAATGGTGTTTGTGGTAGACTTATAAAAGTATTTTTTAACCCAGAGCAAACTAGAAAAAAGCCTACATAGTAGGATAGGAAATAAGTGAGTCTTGTAAGAATCTGTTGATGTTACATAGTTCTCTCATTGCTTTTCAGGATCCTAAGCATTGGCTTGATTATACAATTACTGCAAAGTTATTGGTGTTTCCTTAAAAATTCAGGGCATTAGTGAACACAACCATTGTAGGCCATCATTTTATCCTACAGGAAATCTTAGTATTTTCAACATATTTTCATTTGTACCAGAAATTTAACATTGAGGTGAGTATGGCCTATTCTGTACATCAGAGAAAGCCCATGGCATTAGCATTAAGTCAATTACTATCAAAAAATCCCAGCCCAGACAATAGTAGTCTTTTAATGAGTGTTTTGCCTTGCTGGGACTGAGACATAGTTATATTTGAGTCTCATTTGGTATATTTCTTCTTCGTGTGTAAATGGATTATAAGCATTGTTTTGACTATATTCTGTCAGAATTGCAATTGCGGTAGTATGAATTGTATTATCTGAAGTCTCTAGTACTGATGGGAAAGTTTCTCTGCCATTATCTACACAAAATTCTGAGGTTGGCAGCTTCATGGAGAACAGCTATAAAAACTGAGTGCAACTTTCTGAAGCTGAGATATTTCTATTCTCCCTAATCAAATCTGGACTCTATATAATTTTCTGGACTAAGTGTAGAAGGAAATTGAAAAGGAATTTTTTAACATGCATTTGAAGAAAAGAGGCTTGCCCCAGAACATGTTGTGTTTTCATAAATTGTGATGGTTACATGAAGGTCAGTTAATTATTTTATAATTCGACGTTGTATTTCATACATGTTTTATACTCCATAAAATGTTATACTCCCACTATGTTATTGTCATTTCAAGATGGGTTTTAATGTTTGGTTTTTTACAGTCAAGTATGTGATGCATGTCATGTCCTTACACTGTGCTTTTGGTTTGTTTCACAAAAAAAAGCTTACTGGAAATAAGCATGAGCAATCTCAGTAACCTCAAAAAGGCATGAGAACTATAATTGTAAAACAGCCTAGCTTTGAAACTTGAAAATGGATAACGTGTGTTTTAAGGTATTTGCTTAACTATATGTTTTCCCAAAACAAAATTAATTGTTTTTAAAAAAGTCTGTAGTGGTGAGTAAATAATTGAAATAACATGGAATAGTTTTCTTTTTAAATAGAGCTTTCTTGTTAAACAAATTATTTAGACAAGGAATATGTTTGTCTAGGATACAAGTAGGTGCTGAAGATTTGCCCCAGGATGACTTTCATTTCTTTCTCAATATCCATCACATAGTGTTCTGGGAGATCCTGCCTTCCGTGAATACTCCAACTGCTCTTACTCACCTGGTGTTGTTGCAAATGTGTATCCAGTAGCTGGCTCACAGTATCAGTCTAACAGCTCAACACACTATAATGATTCAGGAATAGTCAGTGAATCTGCTGAGCAAACATATCCAGTCAGACAAGAAAGTAAGAGTCTTTCAAAGGTGAGCAAATTTGTGTTTTTTTAAAAATTAATACTAAATTCTTACTATAAATCAATCTTTATAAATGTTTCGTTCATACTTTTAAAGTGAATCATCACTCTTTCTTCTTGTTGTGATCATGAATGACATTTAAAAAGGATAGTAGTGTAGTGTGCCCAGCTTCAGAATACAGAAAAGTTCATGGAATTCTACACTTCAGATTAATACAATTTTTTAAGCAGCATTTTTGGACCATAACGGGAATTTTTATTCTTTTTTTCACAGGAAGAAGCCTCTAAAATGTGGGAGTAGTGGGTGGGGAAGGCCATTCATTTGTGGTTTTTTTTTTTCACTCTTTGGGCTTGGGGGGAGGGGAGAAGGGCTTTTTTTTTAAAGCCCAGTGGCAGCTTCCATTAATGTGTCTTAAGACAGACCTGGTGTCTGTAATCATCTTTTGACTGATAAGACCACTTCTGTTGAAGGATTTCCAAGACTTGCAATAGGTTAAAGACAGTCCACAAGAAAGGAGGAACTTGTGCTGCTGGGAAGAGGGAAAAAAGGTTCATGTTAGAAATGTAGTCTTTTTCAGTCAGAAGTAAAACCAATATTCAGTAAACATCTTTGGTTATTTTTGTGTGTGTATCTGGGGATAAATTTCCTGAAACTTGCAAAATACTTTCAAACAAAAAATAGACAAACCTCTCAAAATATAAAAGGGAAAAAACCCTAATGTATTATGAACTCATTTCCCTCTGTGGTTAGATGTGTTTCTTAGATTTGTGTGGCTGCTTTTGTTTCCAGCAGTTTCATCTGATCTGTTCTGCAGTCACATCCTTCTGGTGGACCTTAATTACTCACTAGGCAGAGACCTGGTAACTTCACTGTGGTGAAGCCTGTGTAGAGGAGTTGTAAGACTAGGTCCTAAGCATGCATTACTAGACATAAGGTACAAAGTCTAGACACCTAAAATTATTTGTTTTCTTGCTGAGAGGAGGATTATGTGCTGAAATTGTCGGGGAAGAAGGATAAGCTCAGCATTAGCACAGGTGATGTAATATAAAAAAAACCTTAGTTAAGCTTCTTTGATCTTTTTAGTGGCCTTGCTCTGTTTTATAGTTTTTCTGTCATTTTTTCCTGCCATATATTTTTTTGTGAACTTAAGTGATTGATCTTTGCAGCTTTGTATTAATTCAATCACTTATCCTAACACTTTTAACAGTTTGCCTTTGGAGATCAAGAAATGCCTTGTCCTCCCATCAAAGAAAACAATTTTGCTGCCAAGTGTACTTTGAAAGTAGTTCAGCATCATGTAATCTGAGTTAATTAATCTAGGATGGTATAGTATAGTTTACATAGATGCAAACCTGGTGCTTGTTCCTTGCTTGCTGATTCCTAAGCCCAGCTCTGCCAAACTGTTTCATGGAAGGATCATAAGATTTTCATGTCTGTGCTGTATGGGTGAGTGTGTGTCCTTTAAAGGGATCATGTAGGTGTCTTCTCTAACTACTTTACTCCAAGTTTTTTGGGTGTTATGACATCAGTCTTACACAGTTTGCCCATGATGATTCCTAATTTAGTCAAAAGATGGCATGCTTTTAAGATTTTAGGCCTGTTCTAGAAGAAACTTTGTTTTAGAAAATCAGACTGGATGATTTTAAACCAAACAATTTTATACTATTGGAAAAGCTCTGATTAATGAGATTGCAAAAATGCTGTTGTCTAAAGCATATATATATATCTATCTTATTTGGGCTATAATACATGCTAAAAATGGCACAGGGAACAAGGTAGATGAGATTGAATAGCATATCTCTAGATGGCTGTTCCTATTTGTATTGGTTACTTGTGGTTGTGATGGACTAGCTGTTTGTTTTGTATTAACTTGATGGACAAACTCCAGATACAGAAGTGGTCAACTGTTACTCATGGCAAACTTCCTAGCTTTACAAAGTTTCAGTAAAACTTTTTAAATATGTCACAAATACTTGCAGAGGAGATCAAAAGAAGGTGAGAAAAAACTGGACAAGAAAAGGCATGATGGAGGTGAAGCTTCTGTCAGAATTGTGAACAGGACTTCATTCCAGACTTCAACATGCAGCAGAGATTCCGTGAAGCCAGGTACAAACGTGTTTGGTTATAGGTACATGAAATAGATGTGGAATGGGTGCCTGTGCAATATAGTGCAGTTTGTGACTATGTTTCTAAATCTAGAATAATTAAGGAAAAATATACCTTTTCTGTGTGACTCTCTTGAGAAGGAATAGTGACCTGTCTTTTCCTGATTGAACAAATTCATGTAAACTGATAGAAAAAATTTCTAAAACAAGCATCTGAATTTATAGTTGCTTGTTCAGCCACTGTTGTGTTTGCATGTTGATTATAATTGCTAGTTTTTTAATTTAATATGAGCTGCACATAGCAACAGCCCTCATGACGATTGCTGTAGTTATGTTAACTAGTGTACTATAAAATTAAATAAAATTTAAATAGAAATGATCACAAGCAAGTTTTATTACTTAGACTTTACGTGCTTTATTTAGACAGGTTCAATAAAACTACAAAGAAGAAGTCAACTGAAGCTCTAAAACCAGAGTCTCATCCTGTACCCACATTTGAGGCTAGCATTCTGGATTTCCGCAAATCACAGAGTTTGGGAAGCAGTGAGAAGCTGAATGTACACCATAAAAGCACACCAGTAAGTGTGGTAGAAAGTAACACTAAGTCCTTAGTCAACCTCACATCTCTTCTGCTGAGCGTCAAAGATAGCTCATGCTAACCCATGTTGCAGAACTCGTAAAAATAAAACTTGTCAAAAGTACAAGCATTATTAATGCAAGTATTTTGCATTCAGTATGGTGGTTTAAGACCTATTTAAGTCACTTGTGAGCAAGGAGGTTCAGAGCTAGAGGTTTTGGGGCTCTTCTAGGTGGTGGTGTCAATGCTTGCTGTCTCCTTTTTTACTGTTCTTTCCTTGTCGGTGCTGACCATAGATAGGGGAAAGCCAGGTATCCCCAGAATGTAAGTATGTATTGGTATGGTCTAGATTGCCTGTAGAGAACCACATATGTTCCTGTACTTAGCAGCTTACTGTTTTCTCATTCACTTGGAAATAGTAAGTCGGCAGTCACTTATCCAGTAGTTTTGATACATTAAAAACAAAAAGTCTGCATTTTTGCAGTTAATTGCTTTCTGCTAAAGGCTAAAAATAAGAAACTGAAGGAGAAAAATTATTGTTGAATGTTATTCTTTATTTCTTTGGCTCTTTGTTTGTTAGTAAATAAAATATTGAAGTATTCATCAGTATATCACATATATTGAATCAAAGTTTTCAGTAGTGATTAATGATTAATAATTCTGAAGGATCCAAACAGAATAATATTTCTGAGGCTTCTGAGTGGAAAACTGTAATGAAAAAAAGACCTTTCTGCTAACCCTTGAGTGTCATTTTCATTATTTGTTTGAGTTTGATGATAGAAGTTGTTTTTAGCATACATGAAACATCAAGATATTTTCTCTTGTTAGATCATTGTTTTGATGCTTTTGTAGAATATAAGAAGGCATAGTCGTGCTTGTACACATTGAAGAGACATCTGCGCAAATTTTGTAATACCGTAGGGCTGAAATGATGGTTCCACTAAGACAAGCAACAAAAAGGCTGAAAAGGTCCATATGCCCTTATCTGTAGATGGGTTGAGGATTTTTTCATTTATTATGGTTTCTTGTGTTTAGCTGTACTTAGGTCAGTGATTTGAATCATTTTATGAAATGTGACCATCTGTTTTGCAGGAAGATACTTCTGCAAAAAGCAAAGCTTCACCAAAAGCTTCAGATGAAGCAGGAACCAGTTTAATTCCCTCTTCACTTGATGGTAGGGGTAAGTTCTCCAAACAAAAATTATTTGCCTGCGTTTTTAACTGTTTGTATCTCAACAGTTTGGAAAACTAAAGTGTCCTGAGGAGCTGTTCATGTGTAAAGGAAAAAAAAGAATTTAGGAGTAAGTTCACTTAAAAAAGAAAAAACCCTGCGTCACTAATGCTGTATCACTTTTTTTTCAAATGAGATGACCACTTGTGGCTCATTCTTGCTCATGTATTTCATCAGCTGGGATTTTAGAATTGAAGAATTACTTAGTTTGGAAGAGATCGTAACCCTAACACTGCCAAGTCCACCACTAAACCATGTCCTTAAGTGCCAAGTGTCCACGTTTTAAATATCTCCAGGAACAGTGAATCAACTACTACACTAAGCTGCCCATCCAGTGCTTGATAACACTTTTGGTGAAAAAATTTTTCCTAATGTCCAATCTAAAACTGTCTTGGTACAACTTGAGTCTGTTTCCCTTAGTCCTGTCTCTTGTTAACCTGGGAGAAGAGGCCTACCCCCACCTGGCTGGAGTTACACACTCCTTTCAGGCAGCTGGTAGAGAGTGATGAGGTCACCCTTGAGCTTTCTTTTCTCCAGGCTAAATACCTCCAGCTCACTCAGCTGCTCCTCACAGGACTTGTGCTCCAGACCCTTCACCAGCTCCATTGCCCTTCTCTGAACATGCCTCAGATGTCCTTCAAAACATCTCAAATGTCCTTCTTGTACTGAGAGGCCCAGAACTGGACACATTCGAGGTGTGGCCTCACTAGTGCTGCATACATGGGGACAATCCCTGCCCTGGTCCTGCTGGCCACACTATTGCTGTTACAGGCCAGGATGCCATTGTGTTGGCATCCTGGGTCTTGGCCACCTGGCTACACCCTGGTTCACATACAGCTGCTGTTCACCAGCACCCCCAAGTTCTTTTCCACTGGGCAGCTTTCTTGCTGCTCTTCCCGAGGACAGTAGCACCATGAGGTTGTTGTGACAATCTCAAAGACAGAACCTATCATTTCAGCTTGCTGAACCTCATGCAATTAGGCTCTGCCCATCAATCCAGGCTGTCCAGATCTCTCTGCAGAGCCTTCCTACCTTCCAACAGATAACACTCCTGCCCGGTTTGGTGTAATCTGTGAACTTGTTGACTTGATCCTGGTCATTGATATCTTAAACAGGACTGGCCTCAATACAGAGCACAGGGGAGAGTAAAGAAAACTGGCTTCCTTAATGAGTCCCATATTGTTGTGTCATTGACACTCAAGGGAAAATATTTCTGTAGTTGCTTCTCATATTGTTTCATGTGAGAAAAGGAACATGTATTGGTTATTGGAAGTCCGTTGAGTCATATGCAGATTTTTTCCAAGAATAAATGAGAGACAGATATTTGATTAATCTTTATATGCAGATTTGTTTTAAATAGCTGACACCCCAGTTTAGTATGTACCTAAAATTTTTTCTGTGTCCTGTGTTATTTCTGTTAAGAGAGCCATGATGACAAAACACTTCCTTTTTTTTTTTGGTTTGTTCTTTTTGTTTGGGAATTTTTAGGGGGAAAAGGGGCTTTGGGCTTTTTTTTTTTTTTGTTTACCTGGTGTCTGGCTGTGAAGAGCTTTCTTTTTTTAGTTGCCACAAGCTATCACATGGCTAGTTTCATGTGAAAAGAGTTCTCTTCATCAGGACTCTGTCTTGGAGGCATCACAAACATTTAGATTGAATTGTCTGAGTGCCCCTCACTGGATTTCTATCCATACACAGGCATGTACCAATCTGAACAACTTGTTCCTTATCTTCCCAATAACTTTAGTTAGGATCCCAGTTAGGATTCAGAAAGGACATGTTAGTCTGCTGAAATGCCTTCTAAAAGGCCTTCTAAAGATAGAGTTCTTCTGGAACTTCTAGAGTCATCTGATAATGGGAGTTTTTGGTTAAATACTATTGTCAATTCCTATCCCTGAGAAAAAAGTAGCAGTTTCTAGTGGGCTGTCTGTGGCAGGTAGTCAGACTCCCAGACAGCTATTCTCTGGCTCTCCCTCCTCCACAGGACAGGAGAAGAAAATAAGTTAAAAAGACTTATGAACCAAAATAAGGACAGGGAGATTGCTTACTTGCCAGGCAAAACAGACTCAACTTGATGATGATTGACTGTTGACAGTTAAAATAGTGTCAGATGGTGAGAAGCAAAAATGAAGCTAAAGCCACTTTCCTCCAATCTCTTCCTAATATTTCCTTCCTAACACAGAGAAACAGGGGCCACTCTGCCACTTCTCTGCAGGGTTGCAGGGGCACAGCTGCCTCACCATGGATTGTATACCAGGGGCTGTAGAGGAACCTCAGCTCCGGTGCCTGAGCACCTCCTCCTACTCCTTCTGCTCTCACCTTGGTGTGTGCTGGGCTGCTGCATTCACAGTTTTTTACCATTCTACCTTCCAGCTGCTGCATGTGTTTTTCACTCTTTCTAAGCATAAGGACTGTGGTCCTGGCTGATGGCCCAGCTGGGGTTAGTGGTGGGTCTGTGCTGCAGCTGACTGGGGCTGGCCACGTCTGTCTCTTCACAGCAGCTACTGCAAACTCCTCCTGCTACCAAAGTTTAGCCATCTAAACTCATTATGCTATTTTACTGTTTAAGGGAAGTTTTTCTCATTCTTAAGAAAAATCTAGATTATATTCTATATTTGCTCCATGTTCGGATTATTTACAAAAATAATTTTGTCTTTCAAAATGTCTTTCAAAGCACTGGTACTCCTCAGTGGTAGTGGGTGACATTCTTGTACAATATGGTACATTGGGAAGTATTTCAGCTTCTACATATCCCTGTAACACGGGAAGTTTTCAGAAAGTAAAAAGTACTGATGTGGCCTTGTGTATGTTAGGAGAATTATTAAAGGAATTTTGTATATAAACAGCAGAATTTTCAGTATTTTGAAGTTGAGCATGGGAGTATGGAGTTAGTATGATGCAGTATAGATTTCCAAATATCAGTTAATTCTGTTTATGTATATAGTGTTGGGCAGTATATGGAATAGTTAAAATTGAGGAAAGCTTGCTGGAGAAATAAAATGTGTGTTTTATTCCAGTCCTTCCTCAGAAAGAATATGACTCTGCTTTACTTGCTATCCTTTGACTAATTAATTACCAGTCCTTTTTCTTTTGAGTAATGAGGACTGTTTTTGAGACATCTTTGTGTTTATTTTTTTTCCCATGGCATTTACTGAAGCACCTGCAGATGGCTCTGCTCAGCCACATGTGTCTTGGGCTGTGGTACTTTCACAGCCCCCAAAGAAAATTGTTTCATCACCAGCATCTGAACGTCTTTCCAGAGGCAAAGGGAAGCAGGAGAATGAACCAAAGGTACTTCAGAATTCTCTGCTCTCAACTAATACCTGTCACTGCGTTTGTGTCTATTGCAAATTTTCCCTGGGCTCTGTACTAAAGTAACCACTTTAAGAGATTATATGAAGTCAGCTTGTTCTTAATAGAATTTTTCTTGTCATGGAGAAGAATCACAGGATAGCAAAAAGACAGTGCTAGTCCAGGAATAAGAACTTTCAGCTTTTAGACTGGATTTTTTTCAAAACCTGATCCTCAGAATGAGACATGAAACATGAAACTCTTGCCTTTTTTGGCTTAATATTTCCTAATTAAATTCCAGTAATCCCAATACATTCTGATAACAATGCAGTATGCTGCAACTGAAGAATTCTTGCTGTAGCTATGACTTTCTAAGAGATACTGAATTTTCCTTGTCTGCTTAATATCCCAGCCTGGATTGGTTAAGAAATCCTTTAGTAGTGTAAGGCTAGTCACTTGAATATGTTTTGGTAGGTGATACTTAAAAAGATTAGTTTCTAGAGGTCACGCCTCATGGTCTTTTGCAGCAGTCAGAAACAAAAAATATTGCAAGTGAAACTGAGCCTGAAGAAGAGTCAGAAAAGAAGAAAAAAAAGAAGAAGAAGAAGAAAAAACTAAAGTCACCCACTGATGTAGAAAGACCTCAAAGTGAATCTAACATAATACAGGAACCACCAAAGATTGAGGTAAATGGAAGAAGTTTTTATTGCTGTTCTTTTAAGTGTTATGAGTGTACTAGAAGACTAAATGTTAACACAACTTTGTACAAATTTAAATTCAAATCCTATTTGTAGAGGATGTTGGTACAGTTGTTTTTTCAATTGAGATGTTTGTCAGAGGTTACTTGTAGGAAACTGTTGTAGTTTTTAAATTACCGTGTTTGGTGAGCACAATTTCCTAAATTAGAAATATTCTGTAGCAACTGTTGGTTGGGGTCTGGGGAATATACTGGGTGCTACAGTTTTAAAGATTGTGGTACAGTATATTACAATTCTAATTGTCTCACAGCTGGAAGCAATTTCTGTGTAACACAGTTGACAGTGCTTACATTTCTGATTTTTAATTTCAGTTTCCTTCCAAATTCATGTAACTAGGCATATTAGTATTTTGATACTTCTGTGTATCAGTATTGCAAAGGCGTAAGCCTCTCCCATGTTAGAAGAGAGGTGTTGTCTGGTATGTGGTTGAACAGTGCTTCTTTGAAGGCCTGATATTGTACAGCATGTGCATGTGTTGATTTACATGATTGATTTGATCTAGTGTACTCAGACTCTGAAATGAAAGCATAAAGAAACCTTTCTGGCTGGCTTCTGTTCTGTAAATTTTAATGTGGAACATGAAGCAGAACGGTCTACATAGTTTCATTGTGTGATTCCTGGTCCAGGAATGGCACAAGAAATGAGTGTTAGCAGATCTCTTTGTTCGCAAATTATGGGTAAAATCAAAGATCTACTAATTCTTTTCTTCAGGAGAATATCCCCATTTTTGTTATATGCTACCATAAAGGCTATATGCTATGAATGGACATTGTCCAAACTGAAAGAGAATGGCCAAAATAATGGAAATTAGCAGAATGGTAAGGGGACTATTGAAGTCCCATTGAAAAAAATTGCATAGAGCCATGGAACAAGACATAGACATTGCACTGAAATCTATGATGGGGAGGCAGCATCTGTTGTGGCAGTGGACGAAAGCTTTCTGACCCTCCTGGTTTGCTGGGAATGCTTGTGTCCTCATTAGTTTGAAAAATGGGTGAGATGCTTGTATGATGCTCTTGAAACAGTAAACCATGAAGAGATGACACCCATGGAGCTTCTGAGCACCCAGGAGGTTTAAGAAGGTTCTGTTTTGTGCACCAGCTCAACAGAGCAATATATTGGGTTGCTGTCTAGTTTTATACAGGTCAGTAATTTATAGACACTGCTAATAAGTGTAAATGGATACATGTGGAGAAAACCAATCCTGTCTTTTCATACACATTGGTAGGTCCTGACCTCAATATCTTCTTTGAGTTAAATATTGAAGCTGCTATTGATAATCAGGTCAGTGCTAGTAGTACTGGTCAGACACATAAACAATGCTGGGAATTATAAAAAGGAAAATAGGAAAATAAAAGGAAAATTAATTATGACAATACAGAATTTCAGGGCACATCTGATCTAAATATAGTGTGGATTTTTTTTCTTACATTCCCCCCATTCCTTAAAAAATACACATATTTGAAATAAAAAAGACAAAAGGCTCCAAAAATAATCAAAGATAGGAAGCAATTTCTGTGGGAGGCAAGACTGAACAAAATTAGGACTTCTCAGTATGTAAAAGAGATGGCTAAATGGGAATATAGCAGTGGCAAGAAAATCAAAAGGAAATTACTTGACCTTTTTCCTAGTGTTTGATGTTCTTACAGATTGTAAGAACAAATACAGCGAGGTGTAACCTCACACTGAGTGAGGTTTACATTTAATTATTCAGTTTGTTACAGGTTGTTGCATATGTCAGAAATCTGTTTATATTTCAGAAGCAATAGGACAGACTTATTTAAATCTTCTAAGCTGAAAATAGTGTATTTGTGAAATTTTCACTTCCTTGCAATTGCTATTTGGCTTGCAAGCTTCTTTAAAATTATTTCACTGGTTGAAGTGGGTCAAGCTCTTGTGCTAGAGCTTCCTAGATTGGGGTGTTTATATTAAGCCTTTCAGGCTGGAAAAGTCTTGGTGTGTTCAGTGGTACTATATCACAGCTAAAAAGGCCTCTCAGAAAGTGGGAGGACAAGCAAAAACCTAGCTGGTGGATTGGGATCATTATGGTGGAAGCACTGGGTATACAGTGACAAGTACAGGGCAAACTTCACCCTGTCTGTACTTGATTAATCCAGATTCTGCATGATGGATCCTCTGCTAATAAAACTTACTCTTGTGTGTAAGCCATAATCATTTGAGTAATTTCTATGTTTATTTCTGTACTCTAGTACATACTGCCTGTTTTGTTCTTCACCACTCACATGTTTAAGGTAGAATTTCACAGCTGGAGACTACTGGAAGAAGAGGGAAGTTGTTTGAAAGGCTTTTAAATTATTTGAGAAACACTCCTTTAGGAGCTGATTACCTCTAATGATTTCTATCAGCTGACAACCATAACAAGCTGCTTTTGGAGGCATTTCTGTTGAAAGCTGTTTCAGCCCCAAATTAGCTGCTGTATAGAAGATTTAACCATTGTTATACTTATCATAGCTGGTGGCAGTACTGTTGGCTTCCGAATTTTTGTACAGTGAAACAAATTATGATGAATGTTTGATAAGCAGGGAGAAAACTGTTGGAGTGTAGGAAAAAGAGTTTTGAAAACACAAACTTGATTGTTCTTATGGAATCTTTATTTACTTGTTTAGGATGTTGAGGAGTTTCCTCATTTGGGAGCTGCTTCTGATAGAAGAAACAGGGTAGGACCTCAGAAACCATCTTTTACTTCTGCAGTCAGAAAGCAGTCTGAAGTAAGTAATTTTGCAACGTTATGTGAGTCAAATGTCAATTAACAATCCAAGCTTTTTGTTTTTTGGGGTTTTTTTTCATGAGTATAATAAATATCAAGAATTAATTTGGAAATGCATTCAATATGCGAATGAATCCTAAGCATAAATCACAAGGATTGAAAATGTGATTGTTCTGTCAAAGCAAGTAATGTAAATAATAAAGGGAAAACTCCAGGTTTCAGTTGCTTTGAAATTAGTTTTGCTACTAAAAATTTTGGTCCTTGGCTTTATTTCCCTGTGAATTTTGTGGTTTGAAAAAAACTCAAAGCAAAAGAAAACAAAACCGCTGTTTGCTTTGTGTTAGGCAGTAAAATAGCTTTGATAAGGAGGAGTGAGTAGCAAAAGGCACAGCAATTGCCTAAAAAAGATTTTTTTTTTTTTTGCAAAAAAGGTGCTGTACACACATGCAACTCAGATGAAAGCAGCCCCTTAGCTTTGTAGTTGTGAGATATAACCCCTCAAAGCTTACATAGAGATGTGATCATTAGGCCATTCATATGCCTGTAACAAATATTTGAAAATTAAGCTGCCTTGCTAGTATTTTCTTCCAAATCTGGGGAAAAAAGCCAAACATGAATGTGATTAAGTAGTATAGCAGGCAATAAATGGTCACCCTTCTAGAAGGCCACATATGGTCCTCCAAGAGCCTTCTCTTTTCCAGGCTGAACAATCTCAACTCTCTCCACCTTTTATAATAAGTGAGGTGCTCCAGCCCTCTGATCATTTCTGTGGTCCTCCTCTGGCCCTGCTGTAGCAGGGCTGGGGATCCCAAAACTGGGCACAGTACTGCAGGGTAGGGGCACACAAGAGCAGAGTAGAGAGAAAGGATCACTCCTTTCAATTCACAGGCCTTGCTTTTTTATACACAGCTCAGGACACGTTTGGCTTTCTGGGCTGGGAGTGCCCATGGCTGGCTCATGTCCAGCTCTCACTCACCAGCACCCTCAAGTCCTTCTCACAGGGCTGCTCTGATCTGTTCATCCCCAGCCTGTGTTGGTACTAGGGGTTGCCTCGACAGATGTGCAACACTTTGCACTTGGCCTTGCTGAACTTCATGAGTTTCACACAGGCACACCCCTCAAGCCTGTCAAGAATGCCATCCATCATTCTGGATGGCATCCCTTTCCTGAGCTTAGCTTGGTGTCATTCATAGACATGCTGAAGAAGGTGAACTTGATTTGAATTTAACATCATCTTCACCCTTTTCCGTGCATCTTGTTTTTAAATATTTTTTCTTCCTCCTTTTTGTTTTTAAATTTCTAAGATCTGTCTCCCTGAAGAACCTTGTGATAGTCAGTCTCCCTCTCTGGATGAAACTCCTAAGGAGGATGGACTGTCAGGGAAACAAGCTTCATCTTCTGAATTAGAAAGAAAGAAAACTCAGGTAAGTGAATTCATGTTTGAAGAGAAGTTCACAACTCAAAATGGACAAAGGAAATGAGCCTGTTTAAATATAAGAGTAAGTCCATGCTCATCTGGGATTCTGCGTTCATATTTTGACATAAGTGACATGGCCCTCTTGATTAGAAGCAGTCATTGGTAGTAATTGCCAGCCTCCTCCAGGGTTTGGTACTGAGTGTTTAGGAAAAAATACAAACTTTTTATTAATATCTGTGAATTTCAGATATCAGGAATTCACCTGTTTTACTTGATCATGGCATAAATCCAGTCCAAATTGATGGTGATAAGGAGCTGGGAACCTCCTATAAGTGGTTCTGACAGAACAGGGAGGTAGGGAGATCCCCTTATCTTGGGGCAAAGGGAGGAATATGGAGCAACAAGTGAGGTGAGGAAGTAGTTTTGTGTTAGTGAGTAGGCTCTAGCACACCTCTGATGCAAGGTGAGATCCCAGTTGAAGACTGAGAAGGTCATGTTCCTTAACCCTGTTGTAACAAAAATTACAATGAATTGATTCTCTGAGATAAGACTTCTAAAAGTGCCAAATCTGGCAGTCATTACCTTCGCATGTTTTGCCCTGCTAGTTTGTTTGTTCATAGTCTTCACCACACCATTCAGTTTTAGTATTTTTATTTTTTGCATCATTAAATACGGATCATGGCTTGTGCCTTCTCTTCAAAGCAGAGAGAAAGATGAGTCCTTATGAGGAAGTGGGGCAAAGATGATGAGATGATGACCTCTTTATAGTGAAACATTGGAGATTATTATTTATGTGTGTTGCAATTACATACCTTGGAAGAATCACAGTAGCTTTTCTATAATTTCAAGAAAACTTTAAATTCTGATGAGCCTTTTATCTCTTTCAAAGATAGATGACAGTCTGACCTAAGTGAGACCCCAACATAAAAGCCTTCCTTTACTGAAGACGTTACACTTTTATGCTTTGCTGCAGTAGCATTTTTAAAAGTTACCTGAACTGTTTACAATTTTTTAATATTTTTGACATTAAAGTTGAGGTTTATTTGAAGATCATGTTCATTTGAGTGACATTAAAGATCAGAAGTATTGTGGATAAAGATGTTAAAGGAGTATATTACGCTGTAAAAAATAATGACCTTTACATTCTGAAGTGGTGGGCGTTACTAACTGGTGCTGAAATTGTTTAGGAAACATCCAGAAATAGTGGTAAGAAGAGTCAAATTCCAGTGCAATTGGATTTGGGTGGCATGCTTGCAGTCCTGGAGCAGAAGCAGCAAACAGAGAAGTCAAAACAGTCTCCTAAACCTGTGGTATTTTCAGGTATTGGTTACTACAACATTTCGTTTCTTTCACCTCATGCTTTTTTTAAGTATTCAGACATTATATGTAGTCTGATTCCTGATCTGTGATGATCTCTATCCAGGTAAGAGTGCAGTTCACCAGGTACAAGAGAAAATGAAGGTTCTTTAAAAAGAAATTTAAAAAGCATGGCAGTCTGAATTGTTTGATGGAAGACTTTTGTAAAGAAATATCTTTCTGATATTTGTGAAAGATTGTGACACGGATTTGTGAAAGAATGTGTTGTATAAATACAAGACATGATTGAAATGTTGCTTTGACAGGAATACCAATGTTTGTGGAGGTTTTTGCTCTCCCTTAAATATGTGTGTTGCTGTTCTGATCTGAATGGGCAGGAAGGGGCTACATGGTAACAAAAGCTTTCTTAATCTCTTCTAATGCTAAAAATCATGGAGCTGAGGTTTGATTGAAAAAGCTCCTTTTCAAGCAGAGAGGTTATATGAGAGTCAGGCAGCCCAAGCCAAAGGATGAATTCTGACATGGTTTTGTTAATGGAGAGGATCTTTCAGTCCTTTATGATGTATAACCAGGAAGCAGAAAAAAATAGCTCATTGCCTTTCTTATTATAGGTCAGTATTTAATCTTGATTATGCTGGTGTAGTATATTTTGCAGAGGGATCCACAATATTTGTTAGCATTCAATGACGGTAAAATTTCTCAAATGTCAGCAAAGATTTTTTTTAACAAATTATTTCAGAAAGAGGCCTAATCACAAGAGACTACATCTCACAATACTTTATGTGGTAGGTGAGATTTTAAATACAAAGCTCAAGATGCTAAACATCAATGAGACTTTCCTTCACTAAGCTGAGAGAACTTGTAAGATGCTTTTTTACACTACTTTTATTTCAATTGATCTCCTTTTATTTTCATTTGGGTCAATCAGACTTAATGCTGCAGAGGTGCTAATAACCAGTTTTGTTTCTATGAAATTATACAGTGCATGGATTGATGAGTAGATGGTGGGCCACAAAGGTATGGGTCAAAATACCTTTATTCTAATACTAAGTTCCCGTGCCTGAGTCTGCTGTAGAAGAGAAATTGATGTGTCACGTTTGCATCCTGGAAGCATAAGGCAGATGTTACCTTAGCTTAATACTTTCTTAATGTTCGATACACCATTGATTTGGTGTACCAAAGTACAACATTAGGTTGCGAAGTGGCATCGTGCTGACCCTCTGTTACCAGGAACAGGGCAGTGAACAAGAACAGAAAGTTGTTTTTATTCCACTTACTACTTCACATGATAGGTAATACTGGTAAAGTCATCAAGTCTAGGAACATGAAAACTGTGAACTTGAAATAGTGATGTACACATGAAGGAAATATGTATTTGCAGAGTAAATGCTTATTTATTGCTGCAAATCCAGCTTCAATTATTGTAGCCACCTACTATGCTGCACATTCTTGGCAGTGTTCTCAGCTTGCCTTTGGTACACAGAGCCAAAAAAGTAACATCGAGTGTAGCAGGTTTCTGATGTAAACTCTTTAGGGTAAGAGTACTGCATGTGATGTGGTAGGATCTGCATATAAATACTGTGGAAGCAGTAAATTTAGATGGCTTAAGACAAGCTGCCAGTATATTTTCCTTTATTTAGGGGAGAGAGGTTGCCTGAGTCACAGAGGGAGGTGTCAAGCTGGTTCCACTGATACTTAGTCATCCTCTCCATTGACTTGCTAATGTGAACTGCTTTATATTGCAGGTAACTGAAATTTGACAAAAGTGCTCTAAAGAATACAGCAGTTCCTACTGATAGTGAGGGAGAGTAGTTTATTTGGTATGAGGTCATGCTGTGGAAGATCCAGGCTTAGTCATTTGTCCAGTCTTTTAAAGCTTCTGTGCTCAAAATGCAAGTAAAGTGGATATCTTCAGCGAGCTTTGCAGTTTAAGCAAAAGTGACTTAGCTGTAGCTTTGCATTATTCATGATCCATTTGCAAGTGAATTTCATCCAGCTTCATTAAGGTATAACAAGTGCTTAAATTTATTTACAACAAGTAAATCTAAAATCTGTAATACTGCTACTCAGTACTTATCTTAACCCAGCAGGGAATGTGTGGAGGAGGAAATCCCACCGCCATGAAACACAGAAATTCCTGAAGGTTTACCTAGCTGGCATGGCGTGGTGATGAAGGTAGTTTGGACTGCAGTGTTTGGTCAAATTCTGCTTTTGAGACAGAGATTGTGATTCCAGGAGTGTAATAGAAGTAGAGGACACAGCAGTCTTTTGTGAGGAGTATCTTTTAAAAATAACATTGTTCAATGATACAGGATTGCCTGTAAATATTATTAATAGCAACATAACACAATTTTAATATGTGTATACCAGTCTTAAACTTGAAATTCAATTCTAGTTCAGATGTTTATTTTAGTTGTCTGATGCAGATTTTTTCTTAAATATCAGTTGGTGGTGCCATACCATTGCTGTCTAAAGACCCTGCTACCGCCACAAGAAGTCACCGTTTAAACCAAGGAAAGATGCCTCATAATCCCTTGGATTCCAGCGCTCCTTTGGTAAAGAAAGGGAAACAGAGAGAAGTACCTAAAGCCAAGAGACCAACACCTCTTAAAAAGGTCCTCTTTTTTTTTTTACCTTAAATACTAAAACTATAGTGTGATATATTACTCTGGGAGTCTATTAAGCTGTCTCATATGGAGATCTGCATCTCAGTGTCCACTTGTCTGAATTCAGTTTTAGCTTTGCTTGGTTTCAAAGAGAGGAGGGGTAGAAGAGATAGTCTTGCTTAATGGCGTATACAAATTCCCAAAAAATACACTTTCTCCCTTGAATCAATTGATAACTGATAAAGTGCCACTACAAAAGTATCCACACCTCATCGGTACAGGGAAACATGCAAAGAAGTATTACTTGGTTTGGCAAAGATGACCTTATTTGCAGGACTGGGGAGAATAGATCAAACAAGGTCGTATTTAATGTTTCTGTGCTCTTCCAAGCCAGAACTCCAGCTGATTCTGGAGCAACAGATGCTAGGTCCAACTGGTGATTTCTGTTGTATCGACCGTCTTTGCCCATTCACGTTGTTTCCTGTCACGTCTTCTGTACAGAGGATTTTTTAAACTTTAGCTCTGCCCTTGTAGTTTATCCCTAGTAAATATTTTCTCCACCCATTCAGTGGTAATCAAGGTAAAAGTCCTTTTCTGTGTAATTTAGGGATTATCTTTCCTTCTTTTTATATGCAAATAGAAAGAAAAGGTTGTAAACTTCAGATGCTAGTACTAAATCTCTTTATAAATGTTTTTTGTTTAAATATGTAGTAAGAGTAATGCTTTGTTATCTGCATGACATCAAATTGGTTTGGTTTTGATATATATTTTAGATTATTCTGAAAGAAAGAGAACAAAGAAAACAGCAGCACCTGTTAGAACAGAAAGCAGCACCAAAAGATGAAGATAACATTTCTCAGACAGCAGGAAATGTTACTGAAAACACAACACTTCCACAGGATAGTCAAGCAGGTATCTTTTGAGAGAACCTATAATATAGTATGTCACTGGAAATTTGAGCACATTTAGTTCTTCAGAAAATAAGTACTAAATACTGCCAAACGAAGGCTGCAACCTTAGCGTTTTCTTAGATTCACCTCAGGCTTATCTTGACTGTTAAGTGGGCCAAAACTGAAAGTCAGTAGTAGGGATTCTGATTACTGTTCCACACTTCCGTGCCTTTTGGTTTTATGATATGTTGTAAGGAGAGTTCCCACCTACCTCTGGCAATTAATAAAGTTTGAAATGAGGAAAAACCCCTATGCAATTAAAAAAAAATAGTTAGACCTGTTTCCCTACTACCACAGACTGTTCTAATACTAAAGTAGTGACTCTTCTATACATGCTTGACAGATTAATCTCTTCACAATGCTTTTTGGGCTGTCTTTTCATTGAAATATGTTGATTTACATGCTAGCTGTTCCAGTAACACAAGTTGCTGAAGGGTTTCCGGAGTACATGGGCATCAAAGAATCTAAAGAAAGTTCTGTAACTTCAAAGCAGCTGACTGCCACTCTTCCAAAAATCCACAGCAGGAATTTTAGAGAGTAAGTATTGATTTTATTGATGGCACATTTTTCCCAGTACCACTAATACGGCATTTTTCAAACAAGGCAGTTCAGTTGCATTCTCTGCAAAACTAACTAGAGTTTAGACTGAAGACTAAACTTTTTTCTTTCAGTCTTTCTGTAAGCTGACACACAAAGAAATTATAAACTTTGTGTGTTTCGGGATTCTCATTTGAAAATGCATGTTCCTTGAAGGAATAAAAAACCAAATTTTCTAGAGGCTAAGGGAAGAAGCTGCTATTAAAGTATAAGTACTTTATTGTAAATAATAGGGTAACAGCTTCAATAAGATGTGCTACTTTATTCCTTTAATAATAATTTTAGTTGTAGTTTGGTTTTCTACTGCCAGACCCAATGGCAAAAGTGCAAGAAAACACATTTTTGTGTTATGGCTGGGTGAAGAAATAAAGGTAATACCTACAAGTTACTGTGTGCAAACAGTTTCAGCTAAATGTTCAAGATGATGTGATACACGTTTCTTTATAAAAGAGAAGTAGTCATTACTGTATGTGAAGAGGTCCAGTCATGAGTGCTTAAAACAGTTTCTTGAGGAAAACAGTGTTTTAACTTTTAGTTCTCCTCACATAAAGCAAATTCACCACTGGCAGTTTTTTTTGCAGTTCATGTAATAGTAATGGTTAATAGTGATACAACCATTTCTGTTGTGTTAACTCTTAATTTAACTTTTAATTGCAATAAAAATTTCATAATTTGTGTCTATGGAGCAGTGTTTTACTGTGAGCACAGTTTGGGTTGTATATGTGAGGAACTATTCAGTGTACAGGATGTATAGCATTCAGCAGAGCTTAGATTATTTTCTTTAGATTGGGATTTTTAGTGTTCCAGTAGATCTGTCTTCAGGATTTAGTGAAACCAGTAGGAAGCAGTAAGTAAAAATTCTTGTAACCTAAATAAAATTTGGAAATAATTGTATCTCTAAATTTCAGGACAGATGTTTGATCTCTTCTCATTATCTTATTTGAATTTGCCACTGGCAACTCTTTCTGTTGACAGTGCTTTGATATATCTTTAGTTTTTTTCTTTGATACCCTTCTTCCCTGGAAAGGTCTTTGTGTAAAAGTGGGGTGGGGAGAAATAATTTTTAACTATGATCTTCCCCAGAGTGTACTAGAAGGGTGAATTACATTGTTTTGTATCCTTTCCTTACAAACAACACAAAGCCATAGTCGAATAAGTGAGAAAAGATGACAGACATGAATGTAGGGAGGAGGAATGTGATCCAGTTTTCCATGGTTTTTACACAGAGCCTTGAACTTACAGAAATAAGTTAGAATTTCGTACTTTGGTTGCTGTACTTTGATTTATATACAAATCAGAATAAATGCCCTTAGAAAAACGCTTCAGTAGAAAAAGATACACACATACCTATTTCTTGGGATAAAATATATACCTATATATCTATATAGATAAATTGTTTTAATGACATGTATATATGTATTTCTAATACAGTTTGATTAGGAAGCCAGGTAACACAAGGAGCAAAACTTTTTCCTCTTAAATTCTCAGACACTGAAAAGAAATCCTAAGTAATTTTTTGTTTTCATATATATATAACAAGTGTGTTCGGCATGGAAACAAAAAAATACAAAGACATAGAATAGAATAGAATTTAAAATGTATATTTAATTTATTACATACTTAAACGTTACATATATGTAATTTTGGTGAATCTAACCATCTGATTGCTCCTTTCTTCCAGTTACTGCAGCCAGGTACTTAGCAAAGAAGTTGACAGTTGTGTGACAGATCTCTTAAAAGAACTGGTTCGTTTCCAAGATCGCTTGTATCAGAAAGACCCAGTAAAGGCCAAGATAAAACGCAGGCTCGTTATGGGTCTTAGAGAAGTTCTGAAACATCTGAAGCTGAAAAAACTGAAGTGTGTCATCATCTCTCCTAACTGTGAAAAGATTCAGTCAAAGGGTAAATAAGTTTGTAACAAAAAAAAGTATGCTTAATAAAAGAAATGCAGAAGAGAAAGTTCGGCATATTGATAGCAGTATTAATATTGGAGGAATTTATTTGAGTATCCTTTGAAATCCAGCCATATAAAGTTGCGTTCCTTGCTCAGATTGCTTACTGCTGTGCATCTGAACTGTGGGCTGAGTCATGACTATCTGGGGTGGGAGAGATTAGCTGAGATTAGGGTCTCTTTAGTTACTGATTCACTGTGGTGCTGCACAAAAAATTGCGCTGTACAGCTGAGACAATCCAAAGGCTGCTGATGCCAGCTCTGCCATCACAAGGAGTCCCACTGTATCAATATCTTTTAGGACATGGAGTGGCAATAAATCACCAGTGATAGTTTCCTAGAAGTTGTCATTATTGTCCTTAATTTATTGTAATTGTTATAATTATTGTCGTTTAAATAATTCCTTAGCAGCTGGGTCTTTTTGATACTAGATTAGACTGTACTACATATATAATATGTATTATTCCATATAATATGGAATAATAGCGGTCTAAAATGAATGCTAACTAAGAACTAAAAAAAAAGTGTCCAGTTGTCCTTTAAAAATGGATATTTAACGCAACTGTTGTGATCTCTGTTTTTTTCCTATAAGATGTAGTTTCAGAATGCACACATAATCTTGGGATATTTTTTGCCATGGTTCTTTAGTTCCAATCGGCCTGATTGTATTGTCTGCTGCAGGTGGGCTGGACGAGACTCTACACAACATTATAGACTGTGCCTGTGAGCAGAATATCCCGTTTGTTTTTGCCCTTAATCGCAAGGCCCTGGGCCGCTGTGTGAACAAAGCAGTGCCTGTGAGTGTGGTGGGAATTTTCAGTTATGATGGGGCTCAGGTAAGCTGAATCAGTCACTTCATGTTTTTGTCCAAAAAGCTTCACTTTTTACTTGGAAGATGAGATGAAAATACTGTGATTTTTAGGGTTTGTTTTTTTTTTGCTTTGCTTTTGCAGACTTATGCTCTTCATCACAGGTCATATACGTAGCTTATTTGAAAAACCCATTTTAGAAGTACAGGCAGTCAGCGCTGTTTAAAAAAATGACTCTTGCCGTCTCTTCCTGACATCCTCTTCACCTTTATCGCCCTCAATTTTTTCTTTCCAGAGAACTGCTGTTTTTATAAATGCTGATAAATGCTGTGTTTTTCATACATACTAAGCTGTTCAGCTTTTATATATGAACCTACACATTCTGAATAAGGAATATTCATTAGATTTTCAAAGAAATGTTAAAACTTACTGTGTGATTTAAACTAGTATTTTATATTGCCATAGGACCATTTTCATAGAATGGTACAGCTGACAACAGAGGCTAGGAAGGCCTACAAAGATATGATAGCAACTTTAGAGGAAGAAGCTAAAGCCGGACTAAAAGAAACCCAGCCTAGCATCTTAACTCCTGAATCTGAAAAAAATGCCTTGTTAGAAACTTGTAAAACATCTTCCAAGGACTCAGATGAGGATGTACCAAATTACAGTAAGTATTTACTGACTTGGTTTTTATTCTGTTTTCATTCATAGTGCTCATCAGTTCTGTGATTGTCAAATGATGTCTGCTCTGGTCCTTAGTAAGGAGGGGAGGAGGCGGCAGATTCTTGGGGTTTTTTATAGTCAGTTTTTGCTGAGAAAATGTTGAAGAAAGTTCCTCTCTGAAATCCACAAATGACTGGCAGTGCTCATTGCTTTGCTCAAGGAGGTTTAACAGAGCTCTTAATTACATTTCTATTTGTTTATAAAATTCTTTTAAGATCAATTGTAGATGTCCATATTCTGTGACTATGGTAGAATTAACTTTTGTATTGAAGCCTCTTTGAGATGCATCTTCCTGTCCACAAGCACTCGTTCCTAGAAACATTTTCCTCCAGCTCTGTTCTTAAGTCAACAGACAATGCAATGTATTGCAGATAGAAAGTTTTGAAAACGTACAGGTTTTTATAAAGTTGGAACCACCTTCAGGGTTAGCCTTGGTTGAGTAGGGTGTTAGACACAAGGAGCTCAGTGCACCCCACCATTCGTAAGTTGTTCTTTTGTGTGTCATGTGATGCTGCATAATGTAAATGCCAGCATGCCTGTGCATCAGCACTTATTTTGAAGGGAAGTAAAGAATCAGAGTTGACTTTTCATTTTAAGTTTTTACTCAAGTATTAACATGGTAACATGTTGGTTGTTGTTTTTTCTCTGTTGTTTGTGTTTTTTCCAATGTTCCCTAGTTAAAGTCTGGAAGAGAAAACTTGAAGAAGAATATAACCCATATGCACTGGAATTGGAAAAGAGTGCAACTGCTGACCTGGCAATACTGAATTTGGAAGATCATCAGTAAATCCAAATCCAACTCTATTGGGCTTTTAATTTTACTTTTTTTTTTCTGTTAGATCCATAGGAAGAAGGTAGCATAATAACATAATCAAAAGAAATACCTGAAGTTACCTAGCAAACTGTTCTGAATCCCTTTAAGCAAAATATACACTGGAGCACTTGAGGCACTGGTTAATGCTCTTCTGTTCTATGTGTTTCTCTGATTATTATAGCAGGTAACAACACCAAATTGTTGTAGCTCCAAACCACTTGAACTGGTTTGGCATATTTTAATGCTTTTATGGACTAGCATTGATTTCTTGGGGTAGAATTTACCAAAAGAATCTGATAGAAAAATAATTTTCTTTTGGAAGAGATTCCTTGAGCCAGAAGGGGCTAAAGGAGAATTGCCCTTAATTTTTAGCTCCTGTATAAAAAACTTAAGCTGTTGTTTGATTGTGGGTTTGTTCTTAGAAGAAAAACTAAATAAGCCTGCTCAGAAGGGCGGCTGCCATCAATGTCACTTTATTCTACTCCGCAACTAATTAATTTGGGTCAGGTAGCTTGATTTAAATTAATTAAGGAAGACCATGATGACAAAGTTCCTAGTTAGCTCTTCTGTGTTGTTCTTTGGGGATCATACATCAGGTGTGAAGGAGATAGCACAGACTACAAGGGTCTGAAATTCCTGAAGTGAATGTGCTCTGTTTAGCCTTTTTATAAATTTGATGTTTCTGTTGCTACTGAGAGTAGTTTGTCATAGATCCTGCTTTGAAGTTAAGAGGATATTGCAGGACAGCAAATGTGCTAGCCTGCTTATCTGTACCTTCTTGCTGAGACTCCTCATTCCTTCAGTTTGGGGTTGTGTTGGTATATATATCTATGAGTTTTTGAGTAATTTCAGTTTGTATCTAAATAGAAAAAAATTATATCTTATAAGAAATGAAGTTTGTATCTAGAGGAAATAAAATTTTAAAAATAAAATGTGTTTACAGTAGTGGTGGAGCACCTTAGTGGGAATGGCCTATATAAACACTGTTTTTTGTGGACAAAGCCTGAAGAAAGTAATTGGAGGGATGCACATATAACTTGTGTCAACTTTTCTGAAAGGTGATACAGATGCCATGTGCTGCTCAGCATCTCTGAGGTGTGTCTGCAAGCGCTTCACCATACTGAACATTTGCAGTGCAATACTTTGGAAAGCAGCTGCCTTGTGATGATAGAAGTGATAAAAAAACTTTAAATAATTTTGAAATGCAAACAATTTTGTAGAATATAAATTGTATAAAATCTGTTACAATATATTGATTCTGTAAAGAATGCTTGTGACTTAAGTAAGCATTGTGGGAATTCAGTGATACTTGAAGTGTCACTTTTAGGAAAGAACATTGACAAGGGGAGCCAGACTTAATGCTGAAATGCACTGGTTATGATGATGATCTTTTTTGTATTAGTTCCTTCTAATCTTAAATGGAAATTGGGGGTGAAAGGTGCCAGTGACAAAACACGCTTTTGGCCAGCATATACCCTTGATGCAAAGGTAAGTTGTAATTTTTTCATTTCTACCTCTGCCACTTGGATACACATCTAAAATTCTGGAACTGCTAAACCCAGTCATTGCATTGAGTGAGGACCAGTTGATAAAGAAGTTTGGTTTTTGACCATGTTTTCTATTTTGTATTACTGCAGAAGAACATAAAACTTCAGAAATCTTAGGGACTTACTACAAGTTCTTAGAGGGTATTTTAAAAATTTGCTGTAAGGTGTCACAGCCATGGTTACTAATGCTGGTACACAGATTTTTCTTTAATTTTTCTCCCATAAAATTGAACTAAACAAAAAATTTGGCGACTTTTTACTACTTGCAGTAATTTCCTGCAGAAACAAAGCAAAGTTTAGCTACGTCATCCATAACCCTGACCCCGTCTTACTTTTATTCCCACTCAGTTCCACAGAACTAAACTTTGGAGCACAGAACTATGTGCTCCAGATTGGCTGAACAAATGCAGGAGAGACAATCAAGGAAAGTCTATTTATAGTTGGCCTGAGAACAAAAAAATTATGAGAAAAAATTATCTCTGGTGGTGTCAGAAGTCTGCATTAGCATTAGTGAAATGCCTATGTGAAAAACAGGGAAAATGGTTAAGCTAAGTAGGGAGAAAATGAGTTTTCACCCTCCATGTGTGACAAGGTGATCTGACACTGAAAAAAAAAGGATCATTCAAGTCTTAGCACAAGGAGACTGCTTTCTTTAATGTGGGAAGCACTCTAATTTAAATCTTATCAGGTAGGAGAGAACTTAGGGATGAGTATGAAGCCTTCTGATACTGTTCGAAGCAGCTCTCCACCTGGGCTGATTAATTATTAGGGAGCATCCTACTTGCTTACAGATTGTTGAAATCCATTGAACAGATAATAGAGAAAATTTAATTTATACCTCAGACTTTTGTTTCTTAGATGCAGAAGGACAAAACTGAGCAGTAGTGCAGTGGAACACTTTTACTGTGGATAGTGTTAGGTCCTCACATTTTCAGTCTGCAGTTGATGATCATAAGGAAGGTTCTTTGAATTCTTTCATCATAGAATTTTTAAGCTACATTGTCTCAAATATAGAAGAATTTGCAAAAACTAAAGAGTCTTCTTGCATACTTTCTATTTTCAACATTAGTCAGAACTTCTTGATTTGGAAGAAACTTTATTAGAAACTTTTTAATAGAAACTTTATTACTGTCATGGTTTAAGCCCATCCAGCAACCAGGCACCACCCAGCTTCTCACAGTGAGAGCAAATCAGAAGGGTAAAAGCCAGAAAAACCATGGGTTGAGATAATGACAGTTGAATAGGAAAAGCAAAAGCCATGCACATAGGCAAAGCAAAACAAGGAATTCATTCAGTGCTTCCCACGGGCAGGCAGGTGTTCAGCCATCTCCATGAGGGCAGGGTCCATCACACATATAGTTACTTGGGAAGAAAAATGACATCACTCCAAATGTTCCCCTGCCTTTATGTACTGAGCATGATGCCATATGGTCTGGAATATCCCCTGGCTGTGTCTCTTACCTACCTCTCTTGCACCCCCAACTTCCTTGCCATCCAGGCAGTGCAAAAAGCAGAAAAAGTTTTGCCTCTGTGCAAACCCTGCTCAGCAATAACAAAAAACATCTCTCCATTATTAACCCTGTGTTCAGCACAAATCCAAAAGTCTCATACCAGCCACTGTGAAGAAAATTAACTCAAACCCAGCACAATTACCAAAGGAAATACGTTTGAACAAATGAGCTTGCTGAAAGGAATGCTCTTCAAACACTGGTAACATAAGGATAAACATAGTAAAAGAAAAATAAGTGTACAAGTTGAAATGCTTTTAAATAAATATGATCCATGTCCTAATTTCTAAATCATATGCCTAGATCCTCAAGCCTAAAATTACCTGGTTGGCTTAATGGACTCAAAACAGAAAACATCATATTATATTCTTTGAACAGCACAAGTCTGGCTGAGACTACATTTGTTCTTTATTAAGCTGAAATAGCTGACATCAGAAAACCAGAGATAGTTGCAGCATGGGATGGGTGGCCTTTCTTGTACCATGTAATTTAGCTTAGCTATTCTTTGGTGCAGGAAGAATATCCCCTTTCACTTCATGCTTGAGGTGATTCTCCTGAATATCAGTTTTAATGTCATTACTAACACTTGCAAAGACATCTCCAAATGCTATATTAAGAGTAAAATGTACTCTTAACTCGTACATTTCTCCTTCCAGCTTGTTCATTCCTTTTTCCATTAGAGGTTGTTTCTCTTGTTGCAGGTCTCCTGAAGAAAAATTTCAGAACGATGTGTTAATACCACTCTAAAAATGAAAATGGGGCTTAAGGTTACCTATACTAACTGTTCTATGGGCAGCAAGCACATAGTACTGTTTATGAAATCCAGTAGTCTCTGCAATCCAGTTAGTCTACAGATGTGATGAGATTGATCTACTGTATTCACTATACACAGACTTACTGTTTTGTGTAGGAAGATGATGAGCACTTGCTTAGTGGACTGAAGGAACAAGCTGACGTAGCTGCAAGGAATGTCATACATAGAACAGACTTTACTGCTGAGAGGGTCAAGAATGATGACATGTACAGGAACACTAATCCTTTTGTTATATAAATACATGCAGTTGAAGAAGTGCTAGAGGCAGTTTATAAAAGTCTTACCCATGTTTTCTTCCAGTTTTGCATCATCTTGTCATGGTCACTGATGGCACTTTTCCAGATACCAAATTCTTTGGTCCATGCATCCTGACCAGCACTGTCTGAGAATGGAAATGGGGATGATTACATAACCACATAATGGCAGAAGTCAGTACCTTATCAGATTCAGGAGTGCCTGTCCTGCAGGAAGGGGGCAGGAAGGAATCCCCATTTTGTCTTGTCCTTCATTTGGCTCTACATCCTTTCATGTTACTTGGCAGTAAGTTCTGTTGAAATGGTTATGTCTCTTACACTGTGCAGCAGACTTAATAGCCTCCAGAGTAAACAGGTTTGGTGCCATTATCTGTGATTTGAGATCTATAAGGTAGGACCTATAAATTAATAGTTCAAGGCCCTTGTAATAAGCACAGGAATGCTCCAGGTAGATCATAACAAGCCTGAGGAGAAAAGTGACATGCTGGAGAAGACCAGTTAACATGAAGGACTGGTGACATGATGGACAGGTCCTGTTAGTATCCCCCATTT
Organism: Toxostoma redivivum; assembly: GCA_013397375.1. Classification (NCBI taxonomy): domain Eukaryota; kingdom Metazoa; phylum Chordata; class Aves; order Passeriformes; family Mimidae; genus Toxostoma; species Toxostoma redivivum. The sequence continues at coordinate 95,138 of VXBI01005059.1, read as the reverse complement.
TTCAGTAATCACAGGATCACAGAATCAATCAGGAAAAGACCTCTTGAGATCATAAAATGTAACCCACGATCAACACTGCCTTGTCAACCAGACCATGGCACCCAGCGCCATGTCCAGTCTTTCCTTAAAAACCTTCAGGGTCAGCGACTCCACCGCTTCCTTGGGCAGCCCATTCCAATGTCTTATCACCCTTTCTGTGAAGATCTTCCTGATGTTTGGCCTAAACCTCCCCTGGCACAGCTTAAGCCTGTGTCCTCTTATCCTGGGAGAAGAGATTGACCTCCACCTGGCTACACCCTCTTTTCAGGTGACTAGAAAATGAAGTCTCCTCTGAGCCTCTTTTTCTTCCAGGCTAAGCAACCCCAGTTGCCTCAGCCATTACTTACAGTACTTGTGCTCCAGACCCTTCACTAGCCTTGTTGCCCTTCTCTGAACACACTCCAAGCATCTCAGCCTCACACTCCATCATCTTCCTATACTGAGGGCCCAGGACTGGACACAGAACTCAAGGTGAGGCCTCACCAGTGCCAAGTACCAGGTACCATCACTGCCCTGTTCCTAGTGGCCACGCGATTGCTGCTACAGGCCAGGATGCCTTCTTGGCCACCTGGGCACAGCTGGCTCGTGCTCACCTGCTGTCACCAGCACCCCTAGTCCCTTTTCCCTGGGCACTGTCCAGCCATTCTGACCTCAGCCTGTAGTGCTGCAAGGGGTTGTTGCGGCCAAAAGCTGGCCACAACACTTGGACTTGGCCCAAGACCCAGAGCTTGGTCTTGTTGAACATCATATTGCTGGATTTGGCCCATCAATCCAGCGTCTCCATGTCCAGCAGAGCACTCCTATCCTCCAAGAGATTGACACTCCTCCCCCAGTTTGGTATTATATGCAAATTTACTGATAAAGACTCAATACCCTCAATCCATGTCATCAGTAAAAACACTGAACAGGACTGGCCCCAGCACAGACCCCTGAGGGACACCACTGGTGACTGATCCCCAGCTGGATGCAGCACCATTCCCCACTCTCTGTGCCCAGCCATCCACCCAGTTCCTAACCCAGCCCAGAGTGCTCCTGTCCAAGCCATGGGCTGCCAGCTTTTCCAGGAGTGTGCTGTGGGACACAGTGTCACAAGGCTTCCTGGAGTCAGAATAGACAATATCCACAGCCTTTCCTGCATCCACCAGGCAGGTCACCTGGTCATAAAAGGAGGCCAGGTTGGTCAGGCAACCTGCTTCTCCTAAATCCATGCTGGCTGGGTCTGATCCTTCGGCCGTGTCATGTAATTTCACAAGAGTTCCTTATACTTCCTTACATTGATAATCGAAGAAGGGCTATGTTATTGCAGCTTGGTTTATTTGCCAGCTTTTTTTGCAGAATATAAGACTGATTGTGACATATTTTCTCTTTATCTTTTGGGACACTAGCAACAATCATATGTTTTTAGGGCACAGTGAGAGCTCCTCTGTCTGTTTTACGTTTATATTGGTTTGATTGAGATTCCCTAAATTCTGTTTCTGAGACAGACCTCAAAGTAACTGGAGTGATGGCATAAGTCCCATGGCTTTTCTCTGTTGAGAGAATGAAAAAAGAAGCATTGAGCCTTCCTTGACAGATTCACATTTGTATTAACCAGCTTCTTAATTTTTCCTTCATCTTGCCAAGAAAATCCCTGCTGTATCATATTCATTGTTCCTGCTATCTTTTTAAAGACTATTCAGACCTTCTCCACACCTGGGTAAGTTCTCAAGAGCTAGTTGCAGCAGGCAGTCTGGATACCCCAAAATCCTGCAGTTGCTGAATACCTAACTGCCCTCCTGCCTAATTAGTTAGTGTCCAAATGGAGCAGAGGGAACAGACCTTGCTCAACCATAAGTGGTTTACAAATCATGCAATTTTTAAAATCTAGCATAGTTGGGGTTTCTCTTTACCATCTGACTTCCTTAAGTCCTTATGAATTAAAGATTTTTTCTACATTACTCTGTAGAATTCCATCAGAGTACTTATTTGTAGCTCTCTCTCTATTACTCATCTGATTTTCAGGTTTTTTTCAATTAGTTTATCAGGTTTTGGCTCAATTTCTAGAGCTAATTTACATTAGCCCTTTGAGGGAGGGGATAGAGGAAGGAGTTTTTATGGCACTAAAACCTTTTCATAAATGAAGTGTGTACTGATACAGTAGGTAAGAGTTACCATCTTCAGATAAGCACATTTTATGGGGGAATATTACAGAGCTTTACTCATATCAGGGTCAGGCCAAACACTTGAAACAAGCCTACCTTTATCTTCCACTGTAATCAGCACTTCTGACATTGTGTTCCCAACTTTTGAGATGAATGAACATCTGTATTCTGTGTTTTCTGATACTGCATCTTTCACCCAGCTGAGAACATGCACTCTGCCATCAAGCAGCTTGTGAGATCGCTCTGTGATGCATGCCTTCATCTTTTGTCCGTTCTTCTCCCAGACAAAGTAGGAGCTATCCAGACCTGTAAAAATGTCAGGTTATTCTGTAAGAAAATAAAAGATGAGTCTTTGAAAAGAAAACAAACCCCATCATGTCATGATTAGGCTTAAAAACATAAATGGTTGATTGAAATGTTTCTTAGGTTTCTTCAGCTGAAATTCTGGGAAGAAAAACCCGACATAAAGAGGAGCTAGCACTGGAAATTTAGTTTCAAGCCAAAGTCTGTATTGAGGCATTTTGTGTGGATTCTCACAATGGGGAACTTAGCACACACGGTAAAAGCCAGTGATGAACTCCAGCACCATCTATCTGCCTGTGTGAATTCCTGTAGCACTAGGACACACTGCCTACTGCTGCCCAACCTAGATCCTGGTACAAAGCTGAAACCATCTGAGATATGCCTTTCAGAATCTGAAAAAAAGGCCAGGAGGGGAAAAGTTCAAGAACTCAGTGCTGGATGCTGGAACTAGTAATGAAACAGGTAGAATTGGAAAAAACACAGAACCAGTAGTCACAGCAGGCACTTAAGCAAGACAGAACTTGAAAGAAGCCTGGATCAACAACAAAGAGCCTTTGTAATTTTTTAGCCTTGTTACTATTATTTGTCTTAACCTGCAAGGGCAACAATTGAATAAATCAGAGATTGACAGTAGCCTGGAGGACAGAACAGCTGTTCACAGAAATCTAGCTAGCAAGGTTGGCTGAAGTGCACTTGGCAGCATCAGAACCTTTCCATTTAAAATACAGACATCTGGGCCAAGCTAAGAACTTTGTAATTCTGATGTTTAAAACATGACTATTTCTCCCTCTGGGCGTAGGATCTAGACTAGCCTTAGCAAGAGAAGATGTGAAGAGAAGTTAGAGGAAAAAGAAAATGAATTATTGTTGCAAATATGTCGTGACAGAAGGTACTACAGCTTTTACTGTGAGCACTTCATATTGCAAGTTGATGTGACATTTTTTCTCTAGAAATACAATTCTATAATTAAGTTTTAGATAATCATGCACAAAAAAACCCCTAGTTTTTACATTTGTGTACCTACTACATTTTTGTACATAGTAGACATTTTAATGTTGCCTATGAAATTCTTAACTCCTAAGTTTTATTTCCAAATCTCCCTCATATATGGGCACATAACTTAGCAGTAAGGGTGAATGGTAGAGGACATGGTCTAGTTAAAGCATTGTGAAGTTTCTCTGAGGGAAGTGGCACAGTCTGAAGGGTTGACAGCAGCTCTAACAAAGCAGAAAGGGCAAGCATACACTGGACCGGAAACAGCTTGTCCAGCACATACTTTTTTTATTTTTTAAGGTGTTTTATGGATGATTGTACTCATCTACAGTTAACAGCAGATAGGTTACGTGTGTCTAAGTTCATGGGAAGTCTGGAACCAGAGACAAATTATTTCAGTCACCTAAAGCTGAAGTTAGAATTTGGACAAATGGGAGGAATAAGTGCAAGCACAGCAAAAAAAATCAAAATCCCTCAGTGCCATTTTAGAGCCATGCAAGGAAGCAGCATGTTTAGTGCAGGACACTTCCCTAAACTTACTTCAGATGTACTATTCACAGCAGAGAACCTGCTGTATTTTCCAGTGCTGACGATCCCAGTTGTGCTGGAAATCTTCCAAAATTTCAGCTTACATCCACATTTCACCAAGAGATTAAAATGTAGCAATTTCCTTTTACATGAAATTTTGCAAGCTGCGTTGGTTCAGATTGGCCCCTTATGAAGTGCAACTAGGCAATTTTACCCTTCTGTTGTTTTTCTGTGCAGTCAGAAGCACTGGAAGTCCACAGAGATACACACTCATCCCCACTTACACTGGTTGACAGCAATATCTAGGTGCAAGCAGTACTCAGGGTTTTCCTGATCCTGTTTCAGTGCAGCTTGTTTCCAATTTTCAGGCAATTACCTTCTCTACTCTGATTTCATTTTCAGGATGGAGCAACAGAAAAAAATACACTGTGAAACAGTTTCATCTGCAAAAATTTGGAATCACATTTGTTAAATGCAAATTTTCTATAATTCTCTGGTGAGAAATTCAGACTCAAATGTAATGGTTAGAGAACTATTTTTTGAGGATAAAGGAAAATAATACAAATATGTAATCTGCTTTTTTTTACTATCACTATAATAAATATTAATGACATGTCTAGTGCAACCTTTAAAGTACAAGTTTCTGACCTGATCTACTTACTTTGCCATCCATGTTAGGAATGCTTGAAAGATCTTTAAAAAGTAATTTTATTAAAACACAATAATCAAGCAGAGAATTAAACAGCACACCAAGCTAGGTACATAAGTAACTGTGTCTAAGCAGCCATGAAATGTATTTCAAAAAGTTAACTTCAAAATAATTGCTTCAATAAACGACACTAATTACATGTGATTAAATAAAATCAACTTCACCACCTTGATGATTTTAGAAGGGGAATTATCAGTTATCAAACAGAAATACATGAAACTTTGTGGCATTATCTGAACAATTCTTTTCTTTGCATAAGCCCTTCAAAATTTCCAGTGTCTATGGAAGTGTTTGTTTCTTTCCCACACAGACTTCATTTTCTCTGCTTTCAGTGGTCTGAATGAGATGATAATGCTCAGGTAGTAATTGCCAGACTAGTAAGAGCCAGCAGAATGAGTTCTCTGACCTATGTTAAATCAGGCTGGGTTACAAAAACCACATATTTAATACCGAGATGACTTTTTCTCAATATTTTCCATGAGACAAAAAATGCAACCACCATTGTTAGCACAGAAACTCAAACCACTGCAACTGCTTGTAATCTTCCACTCACAGTCTGACTGGGTATTGGTGTAAATTTGACCTAAGGTTAAAAGAAGCAAGTAAATAACACCAGACCTAAAGAATTGAAGTATACAGCTACAGATTCAGAGCAGCGTGGGGACGCAACCTGCTAAACTGGACCAAATTAAGCATTTGCTATATATGCATAACATCCTAATAGACATATGGTTTCAAGACAGCTTAGAGACACTAGTTTAAAAGGAGTAGATTATGTTTTAAAAGTAGAGATCAGTGAAATAAGGCAGGGGGAGCAAGAGGGAGCACTGGCTAAACTGGCTCCTTGTGCAAAGTGCTGCCATGTGCAGAGAGCTGTGGAGACATATCAAAAGCAGCCGAGTAAGATGCATTGTAAAATCTGAGCAGTGCTGCCACTGGTGGTGGTTAGCACAGGGTCTCCCTAATTTTTAACTCAGTTCTTGAAGTGTAGCATTTGAGTAAGGCTTCCCTACCTTCTTAGAAACACTTCCAAAACAGAGGAGTTGGTACAAAAGCAGGAGCCATTAGAAAACCTACACCCCAGCTAATAATTTATGCAAGTTGACAGCAAATTGAAATCCAGTGAACATAACTGACAGGTATCCCAGAAAGAAATTAAATTCTACGAGGGTAACAAAAAGTCTTTTATGCAAATTCCTGAAATCTAGAAAAAGAACTGTTACCAGAGGTTATCCAGAGGGAAGGGAAACAAAAAAAAACTCCCTTGTGTAACTCAATACACACCAAAACCTCTTTCAAAGCTCACCACATGCATCAGATTAAGAACAGCATCTGGATTTAATGCCTGTTATCAAGCTTGCAGCTTTGCTGAATGCTACAGAAGTAAACATCCCAGGATTTCTGAAAATCAAGATCATACAGGAAGCTCTCATCTGGACCAGGGATTAGGTTTCAAAAAGGCACTATAATCTGGATGCAGGAAGGTTGTTTTTAAAAAATCAGACATCAAAGTTAGTCCAGGAAGAGGTTAGTCAATCATTAATATGAAACACTAACATTACCACCAGCACTACTCAATATGTGAATGAAAGATTTAGGGCTGGTCAGAGTTTCTGGAGTTGTGGGAGTCTGAGTCATTGCTGCTGATAAGATACCAAAATAATAAATCAGTATGAAATGAAGCCATCAGATGGTAGCTGATTAGAAAAGTGTAGGGGGGGTGGGGGGGAATCTTTAAATGGAGACAAGCATCATTCCAATTTTCTGAAAATAGTGTGCAAGTTACAAAGCCTGTACTCCCTATAACTGGGATGCATTTTTTTGTAGTTTTTGTCAGTTGGTGTTTGATTGTTGAAAGCAGGGCAATTCATTCCAGAAGACAAGTTTGACAGCAATGGAAAAAAATCCCTTTAAAAAGCCAAGAAAACAGATCTCTCTGAAATGCCAAAGAATATGACTTCCTCTACCAAGTATTTCATACTGAAGAATGCATGTCCTTCAGACACCTGGTGCTTCATTAAATTACCCATCCCTTTGTGCAAAATCAACACCACAAGCTGCTGCAGCTTCACTATGGCAGATGAAAAGCAGGAAGTGCTTCCTGCAAAATGTGAACCACGTAAGAGCTGGAAGCAGCAACCAGTCACTAGAGGTGATGCACAGCACACACAGGTGCAAGCAGGAGAGTGGCATCTGTCTTCTTGGAATGGAATTTAAAAGCAGGTTGGGAAAATGGCTGATTGGCCCCTTAGCTAAAAATGCAATTGGTAACTGTTCATGCATTTATTCAGATGCTCTCTGAGGATATCCAGAAAAAGGCTTTGCAATTGGAACTTAGATAATGGTCTGTGAAAAAAAATCTGATGAAGCACTGGTAAGCTAGAACCAGGGACTGTTGCAAAAAAAATATTTTTCACAGTATCACAGAATTAACTAGGTTGGGAAAGACCTTTGAGATCCTCAAGTTCAACATATAACTTAACACCACCTTACAAACTAGAGCACAGCACTAAGTGCCATTTCCGGTCTTTCCTTAAACACTTCCAGTGATGGTGACTCTACCACCTCCCTGGGCAGCCCATTCTAATGCCCAATCACGCTTTCTGTGAAGAACATTTTCCTGATGTCCAGCCTAAACTTCCCCTGGCACTCTGTGTTTGCCTAATTGTTTTTGGCCATTCTATCAGCTAACAAGACTACTACGTTAAGTTTTAAAATAAAGGGAAGAAAATTGGAGAACATATTTTAAGGAGTAACATGCTCTCCCAAAAATCACTCCTGTTCTCCAGAGAACACAAACAACTGCTTTTGCTTTGTTTTCCAGGTAGATCTAACAGGAAGATGACTGAAGAGATGGAAATCAGATTTTCATCTCCACTGTGGGGACAGTGCACACAATATGCTGACGCAGTTCTGGTAGCAGTTTCTGCTGAAATAGTAAGAAAAGATTACTTGATCTAAATTAAAAAATATTAATTTGGTCTAAATTACTACTCAGTTTATCAGCCACCACACCTACAGATTATAAATTACACGTCCACATGGGAAAGAAAAACAAGTGTACGGGTAGTCAGGTTGCAATCCTGGCTGTTGGGGGTAACAAGATGTTCTGACAAAAACAGCATAAAATTGTGGTTATTGTCCAGATTCCAATACCAGAGCAAACTCATCACATCTCAGTAGGCAGGGCTGAGAATTACAGCTGCTTCATCAAGGTGTAGCAGTTATTACCAGTGTACTGCTTCAAGCTGAGGCATTACTGAATCAAGAATTCCACATTAGCAAGGAGAAAAAGTTGAAATATTTATGCTGAATTGCAAAAAAAGAAAGGCTAAACTTTAAGAAAGTTTCTTAAACTTCACCCTTTCAGGAGGTCAAGTAAACTCTTGTGAGCAAATGGTACAGAGAAGAAAATAAAACACCTTGGTGAATCCTTCTCCCTCCTGAGAGAAGACATCCCAAAAGGCATTCAGGTTTCAAAGACCCCAATGTGAAGCAAGCTTCTCCTTTTATACATACCTAGTCACACTACAAAATCTGACACAGATTCTGCTGCCTCACAGTCTCCCAAAATTGTGTATATTAAATTCAAATGATGAATATTGCCCGTTTTGTGACCCAGGCAACTTGTGTCTGCTGACAGCCCATGCAGCACCCAATCCCCAAGCAAGCTGAAAAGATGAACTAGACAACAGAACAGCAAAGCTGCTGCTTCACTGAGCTACTCCTGCACAGAGCTCCAGCTCTTTTCCTTGGCCTCAACAGCATTTTTGACAAGCTGCTCTCTGAAAAGGGTGGCTTTTTCAAGCTGTGTGAGGGTACCAGTGGAAAGTTCTGAAAACCACGCAATGGCTTCACTTCCTTCATTTCCCCAAGCCCTTTGCTGACATGAGATGCAGCCTGTAAGGCTTAGTGATGAGTGTGCAGAACATGGACTGGTGTGCAGGCTGCAGCTGCTGGTCCTAAGCGGACTGAATCTCCCCAAGGTATTTTATGGTCTTTCTTTATGTTTTAATCATTTATAGACTACTAAAAGACACACAAGATGTTTCCCAACTGCATCTTATTATTAATTCTACAGGAAAATGCTGTATGAGTGCAGTCAGCTGCACACTGAAACTGTAGGAAATACCACATTGTGATATTGTAGGGAAACAATAAATTAACAAAATCTTCTGAGGAAAAAATAACAAGACACTTTTGGTACTACTTCTTTTCCTTGCTCTTCCCTTTTTAAATTTGATGTCTAATGCTTTTTAATTTGCCTTACGCTTATTTTTACACTTCATTCTAGTATTTACTGGAAAATTAATATAAAGTTAAAACAACAAAAAACAAAGAGAAACCCTCAAACAAACAAACAAACTCAAACCTTCAACAACAACAACAACCTGAAAAGGCATTCTTGTTGCACACCTTTCCACCTATTTCAGAACTTGACCACTACGACAAAACTACAGAGCAAAGGGAATTTCTACAGAAAAGTTTCAAAGAACTGATGCTGATGCCAAAATTTAAGAACGCATCATCCACATCACAGTCCTAATAAAAATAAATTTTCAATTTTATTACAGAAGTCACTATGAAGGAAGCCATCAGGGCTCAGGTAACAGCAGCACTTATAGAAGTGTTTAATGCTGTTGGGTTTGCATGCACACTTAGCTATGAGGGTCTCACCAGGCCTCATGTCTGAAAAAATAAATGCCAGCACTGTAGTAAATTACAATCCTAAGATATCACAATCTAAAGTAACAAGGGTATATTTAATGTCTGTGAGTTTTATGCAAAACAATTTACAATATTTACCCAATTTTATAAAACTTCTAAGTCCTTTTCTGTTATATATTAAAGGAACAGTTTTAATTTTTCAACATGTCTTCCAGAAGCATCCCAAATAATACTACACAGGTGGCATGTCAGAGATCTGCACATAGGAAACATTTCATAGTGCCACAGTGTTGTTAAGCATAATTTAATCAGTGCAGAAATAATTGAAAAAAAAGGTACAAAGCCACAAAATGATGAATTAACAGCTACGAGATAACTGTAGCCAAAGATAGTGAAATAAGTCAAAGAGCATGTGACAAAACACCAAAGACAATTCATAAAGTGGGATATGAAATTGTTTAACAAGGTGCAAACTTCCATTCCCACAGGAAGGTAAACTGACCATTTATTAAGCATACAGATTAAAGTCATGGGTAATGCTTCAGGAAAGCATCACTTGTGTAAATCTCAAAATATACTGCATAAAATCTTGAAAATTTTATTAAGTTTTGAAATATTTGTGCAGTAGATTGATTTGTCCTGGAAGATGCGGAGCTTTTCCTTTCACGGCTACCAATTAAACCATTATCACTTCAAAAACTAACATTGTATCTGTCCATAGACATTATAAAGAGTCACCAACTTCAATTGGTTATAAAACACAAGCGTATGAAAAATTGCTATTTGTGTTCTCCTAAGAACAGAAAAGTAACAACCCAAGTAAAGTCCATTATAAAATACTGGTATGCTGTAATTTAAATGCTGTCATTTGTCATTCTGGACAAACATTTTTTCTAGCACAATGAACATTCCTAGGCAGGCTCATTTTGCTCTGGATGCTACTCACCTCCATGCCTCTCCTGACTGAGCTCTACCCCCAAGGCACCATGGCTGATGCAATCATGCAAAAAAATCTCACCCAAGAATGAATTACTCATTCCCATGGGTAAGTCAGTCTCCAACAGGCGACTTCTTCCTACTGGGGGATAAAAATCAGGCGCACAAGGCATATGGGCTTTTGAGCCCTTCTGCTGAGACCTGCAATGCAGCAGCACTTGTTGACAGGCAAGTCAATGCAGCAGCACAGGCAGTCCTGGACAATCCTGGGGCTGGTCTCCTTTGCATTGCTTCCCCAGGTGCCTTGCCAAGAGTCTTACTCGGTCTGCAGCAGTCCTCCTGAAGGGCAGTGCACTGCATTTCCGATTTTCACTGTGTTGTATTTTCCCACCCTTCTGGCATGTATTTCGGTGCAACTTCAGGCTCCACCGAAAAGGAATCTCTAGTGAACCACTTGCAATTCTGATTCTTGCAAGCTATGGATCTTTTCTTCCATAAATGTGGGAAACTTCCTTGTACTCCTAAAATAGCCTAACCACAGGGAACAGGCATTGAACATGGGTGTTACCAGTATCCCCATGAAATAATAACTCCTTGAAAGTGTATTTCCAAGTTCACAGAACTTTTATGTTCACACTACTGGGATTTTTTTTACCAAGACTGAACACAATCCAATATGTAAAATCTCCAGTAGAACTAAGGGAGGGAGTCATCTTGACACCATGGACACAGGATCAAGAGGCTCGATCTGCAGGTGAAGCCCAGTGTTTTGCAGCATTTCTGATTACAGAAGCATTTAAACTGTTGCACAGCACACTCACCATATTTTAGTTTTGTCTGTGAAGTTATGAACATGGAGATGCTACTGTAAAGCTGGGGGAGGAGATGCCAGTAAAACATCTTCAAGCAGAACCAAAACTCTAACAAAACCCTGTTCCTACTATATCTATTTTCAACAGAGCACACCAGAGAAATTATACAGCAGGTACATACATCACCAACTCACACCAGTGAAGCAGGTGGTGTAGGATTTTGTTCAGCTTATTTGAAGCTTGCCTGAACTGCCTCTAAAAGTTTTAAAAATTCTGTTATGGGAGAGAAAACTTCTATTACAGAAAGTACAAAGGAAATCTAATGTTTGCCCATGCACATATGACAGACAGATCTCTGAAGAAATGTGAGACTCTTTGGGGGAGTAGAGAGAGACAAATTGGGAGAAAATTTGTGAAGGGAAATTTATTCCTCCCTTTTCCAGAAGGGAAGAGTATTCTATGCTTGAAAAAACTTATTTTTTAGGAAAAATGTAGCAGTTAGCCACAAGTACTGTTTGTGCTGTATCTACTTAACTTTACCTTATGGAAATGAGCCAGTTACAAGGTTGGAAAGTCTTATCCTTAGGCGAGCTTTCAGGTTAAAACATGTGGGATGAGTAAGAGATGAGCAAAAGAACTCACCAACTCCTGCTGAGTTTCCAGACAGCTTGAAACAGATACTTACAATTAAAAACGGAAGAGATTTCAGCAATTCTGATAAAATAACAATTAACTTAGAAACTTAATTAAAAATAAGCTTTGAGGTTTTTACTGGATGATGTGGCAATCTATGTATTTGCATCATACATTTATTGATGCCATATCCTTTTTTGCAGACAACAAGGCAGAACATTTAACTCTCTGCCAGCCTCATTTAATCCTTTTGCTCCTTGCAAACAAATTTTACCTTACATTCATAGCTGAGAGAAATTAAATTCCACTAAAGCTATGTTAATATAAAGAAATATCAACAGATACTGAACAAAATTGAAGAAATCCAAACAGACCTTCCTTGCAAAAGCAACTGTTCAGCCACCCCCCACCCAGGATGAATTAACGTATCCTCACATGCAAGACCCTAAAAGACACAAATATCTGCACCAGTTCAGTGTACTGGTTTGCATTTGCTGGTTTGTTTGTTGTTCAAATCAAGAGACTGAAATTGTAATTCTGGGTAAGAGACGAGTGTGATGTGTCAGCCAACTGACTTGCTTCCCAAAGGGAATAAAAGCTCTATCCATAATGCAAAGTCCAGTCCTTCCCTGCTTTGAGGGGCACTTCCACAGCTGGGTCACCTTGGCCCCACCTGTGCCATTACTGCAACCCTTGGATGTCAGGTGGTTGTTAAGAGTTTCTTCCACTATTCACCATGACATCTCCTGAAGAAGGGAGTCCACATACTGACTTTAGGACACTGCGCCTCCCTTCTTGAGTTCACTACCAAGGCAAATAAAATTACAATTTTTAAGAGCAGCATCAGCATCATATTAAGATGGGCACTGTTGGATGAAAAAAAGTAATTCTAAAATAATGTCTAGGTCTGTAGCACAGTTATCAAACTGTTTAAATCTTTTGTGCTATTGTAACTTTATTTTTCATGGCGGACAATCAAGTTTCCAAATTGCCTATCGCAAAAAAGAACAAATTACTGCTGGAAAGTGCTTTCCATCTAAGTGATTCTATTTTAAGAAAGAACCTTCATCTCACCGTTTTTGCCATGTTTTAGCCATGGAAATACAAATAGTGCCCTTGTTAAGATCTATGCTAATAAAGATTTATGCATTTTGATCTGATTCCATGTAACATTAACAGAGATGCCAATATGGAACAACACTACTACCTTTCAAAATTATTCAATCTATATAATTTCTTTTTTAAAAGAATAAGGTTATATATGAAGATCTGTTTCAATGCATTGAATCACACTTAGTTTAAATCAGCAATTACAAATTGCCATTTGTAACAATCCATAAAAATACTGGAAAAAAAGGCTGAATTGCTATGGAAAAATAGCTTTGTCCACCTGTACACCTCAGAAAATATATCTGTTATAAAACAGAAGTTGTTATTACTATATGTACTTTATTTGAAATAAGATGGAAAAATTAATGACTGACCTGGTCCAGAAAACATGCCAAGTTCAAATCCAATAAAAAAGTATTTTTAAAACAGCATACACACCAACAATGAAAATATCTACCTGCTAAACATCCATATGCAATCCTGATTTACTGAATTCCTTCAGCCTGCAAGTGAGCCTAATAAAATCAACTGACTACTAATATGCTAAATTGGGTTACTGAATCGGAGCCTCCATTATACAGTATGGTACTTGCAGTGACTTATTCTTGATAAGAGCATGCTGGTATCCTGACACTGTCTCTCTCTGCTCGTTTTTGCCCCCCAAACATCACAAAAGTAAGATTTATACAGTACATGGTGACAATAGCTAAACCTTTAAAGTAGAAAGTGCTGGCTTATACAGGTGTCCTCCAACTTACCTGTGGCTTGGCAGAAGAGGTGGAAGGGTCCCCGGACACTAACATGCTGTGCCTGGTCACTTAGGAAAGGTGGCAACAACATGACCTTTACGAGGTCTTTGCTAGACCAAACATCAGGCTGGGTACTGGTGGGTGAAGGAGGTGAATCACTTCCCACACAGGACAAAAAGGAGGTACCAGTAGGAGGGAAAGGTATAGGAGATGAGGCTGTGTGACAGAAGAGGACAGAAAAGAAAGTAAAAGGGTACTAAGGAAAGAAGTTGCAAGAAATACATCACACAATGAAGAAATAATGCAAGAAGACACATGAGTTTTAGAAAGGTACTAAGACAAAGTGTCCCTTGGCCCCTAGAGAAGAGCACTTTCCTCCTTCACCCAGACTGTTCTTCTCCCATCTTTCCCATCTCCCCACCCTCGGTTATAACCCGTTCAACTGAAGCTGAGAGGCTGCTTCAAATTAATTACAGAGTTTTTACACTCCCCCCCAAAAGAAATCAGAAGGAATGTTAGTGCTTGCCAAATGGAAAGCACTGTCATTGTGTCACGTTTCAGAAAAGCCAAGGTGTAATACAATTTATTTTAATATTTATTCTGTTATATGTACATAATTAAAAATAGAAAAATAAAACCAAACTGAATCTTATAAAATATAAACTGTTTACACTAAGATGGTCTAAATTATGTTTGCATGAAGTTTCAACACAGAAAAGCAGCCCAGGCATACTGCTATGTACTGTTAAAATATATTCTACTTCTAGCAATATTTACAGAAAGAAGCAGTGAGAGGAACAATTCTTCAGGACTGTACTGCACACATAAAACGCTTTTACAGACAAACAGTGCTGCTGTGCACCAGGCTGAGAACAAATGCACACTTTCACGTTAGCAGGCATGATTCACATAAACAGTTCAAAGGACTGATTGTTTAAGCAGCTCCAGTTTCAGTCTCCAGTTGCACAGGAGAGTGAAGATATCATCCAGAAAGGGTGACGCTGCAAGTATTTGTCACAAAAAAGAAGATGAGTTACTTCTGAATCTGAAAAGAAGAAAAAAATCAGCAATGTTTTCTCATCAGGCTGTGTCCTAACAGTCCATTCCAGCGAGTCACTAGCTGAATTGTTGAAGTCAATTCTTCTTGATTCCTGTTTTGCTTCCACAATGCATGAAATCTGTTTCCATGTCACTGCTAACTGACAGTTGCTTGCCTGTACTGTTCTATAAACTAAAGAAAAAAAAATAAATCCAGTTTTATAGAGAAAAATAAAATGTGACTATGTCCAGCTGGCTGGCTGGCAGGGGGGAGGAAAAAAAAAAAAAAGCAAAGCATTTTTTCCTCCTTCCCCATTCCCCACTTACTCCATGTTTTGTACTGATATTGTTGTACCTACATTTCTAGAAAGCAGCAAAGAAAAGAGCTTTTAAACAAGATTATCCCTGAGTCTCACACAAATCAAGGCAATGCTATCCCCATTATACCTTAAAAATCTAAGATACTTATAGGCAGTTAAAAAAATTAACTTTAACCAACTAAAGAGATCTAGTGTGCCATAACACAAAGCATAAAACTAAAAGCAATCACTAGAAGCAAAGGAAAAAAATGTCCCAATCTGGACAAAAGTCTATAATTTACCAATCTGATAAACTAAACTCAATTTCCAATTTGGAATTAAAATCAAACTAGATCTTTTTAATATCAACTAAGAATATGTGAAGACTGAAGTACTTTTTAAAGCCAAATGAATTATAAAGTTACTTTTACTCTATTGAAGAATATGGCCAAAGAACAAGCAAGTAGCTTCACTAGAGCGAAGTGCTCAGTGGGGGGCAAAAACTGGGGAATAAACAAGTGGTGATCTGAAACTGGCCATTTTTAAAAAACAGAGAAAAAGACAGTACAACACAAGATACTATGGTCTCCAGACAAGTACACCACTTCTCTAATCTGTTTGGATCTGAATGAAAATTGGCTTGCTGTACAGCTTAAGCAAGTAACCCTGCTATGGCTTAGCTGTCACACCCAGGCTCTCCGTGCTCAAATAGCCAGCCGCAGGACCACAGCTCACTTCTGCCACTAAGAGGGACACTGATGGGGTCCCTCAGTCCCCCTCCACGTCTGAGTCGGCGTACTTGAGCTCGCACTTGACGTCGAAGGGTTTATCCTTGGCATCCCGGGACGCCTGCAAATCCCCAGCCTGCAGCTGGCTGTTCCCGCAGTCGGGCTCTGTCTCGTAGCCAGTGTCATGTGCGGGCTTGGGCTGTTCCCCGCTCTGGTGGCTGACACTGCCCTGCTCCACCAGCGTCTCTTTCACACTTTGCTCACAATCAGAAAAATCTGATTTGGTCTTCTTCTTACCAAGCAGCATCACAGAGCGAAATTTCAAGCACTGCCCTGGCAAGTAGCCTTTGTAGCAGTTGTAGGAGAGCAGGCACAAAAAGAGAATGAAAAAGAAGAGGAAGAGAAACATCAACAGGAAGTTATCATTTGACTTGAGGAACATTGTCTTTTCCGGGACTGCATCAGGAATTGAATTGAAGAGCTCTGTGTTGGAGGCTACACTTGTTAGGACAGGGCCAATGGGCTTTGTTAATATTCTTGCTGTTGTTACTGGTACCATGTGAGTGGTCGAGAAATGAGCAGTGGACCCCTCGGTTGATACAGCCGATACTTTTGGCACATCACTATTACCTTCTGTTGGTGTGGCTGTCATGGTGGGGCCCACTGTGGTATGCTGCATTTTTTTCAGTTCCAAAACATGCTTAGCCAGCACTTGAGAAAATTTCTTATTTTTCACTTTTTCTTCTGACAAACATTGGTAAACACCACTGTCTCCTTCTGATAAATTGAAGATGAGCAGTGCCTTCTCCAGCAGACGGTACTTGGGACTCTCCACTCTCAGCACATCATCTTTGAACTTCCAAACTACCTGCGCCAGATTGGACTTTTGAGAACACTTGAGTTCTGCTGTGCTCCCATGCTTGAATGTATGCTGTAGGGGATTCTCTCTTACTTTATCTGGAACATCAAAATAAACGTGCAGAGTATCAGCAATGATTCCAGTTTGCTCTAATCTGTACTGCTTCACCAGACTGTGTTACAGTCTTACTGGAAGCATGAAGACTATGGCATTCACCTCACAAGACCAGGTGGACTGCATGCAAGAATCTCAGTGGAGTATCAAGCTGCACGTGGAACATCAAGACAGACTTAAGAGATAGGACACCTCAACTCTGAGATGGCCTCCATGTCTAGATAAAGGTGAAACCTCACTGACCCACAACTGAGTGTGCACCTGAGAAGTCACTGTTTGGGAAAGATACTGTACTTGGTCTTACATTATATCCAATCAGTGCATTTTAAGTAAAACAGCAACTACACAGTATCCAAGGGGAAACTGAACTAGGAACTCTCTTCTGGAAAAAAAAGGGTATTTGCACTTATGGCACATCCACAGCTTATAGCACCCTGTAAGTTAACAAAAAAAAATAATAAGCAAAGCTCTCATAGTGGTCCACGCTTTGCTTGGATTAGGAAAAAAGTGAGTACATCAAACTCTTAAGAGCTTTTTTTACCGCAGCTAAAATCTCCTGTAACTCTAGTCCATTTTATGATCTCCTTGATCTGGTTGCAGCAGCACACGCAATAAATAAAGGACCTGTGGTTACTTGTTTCAAAGCACTGTAGAAGGTACTTCAGCTGCTCTATATAATGTTCTAAGTTCTCCCACCCCTTTCACCATAAAACCAGCTATTTTTTCAGAATAACTTAATCTGATCTAACAGCAATAACCAAGCACTTGTCAAAGCTCACAGTAGAATGTCAAATGCTGCATCAAAGAGACAGAGGCCTCTGCAATAGAAGTACTTCTGGTATTGCTTTCATTCACAAGTCACTGTTGAGGTGCCCCCATTCATTTCAGGGGGTTGTGCACTGCACACTGAAATGCATATAAACACAGACAATTTTTAAGATAACATGCAGGTTGTACAGATGCTCCAATATTCAAAGCAGAATCCCATACCTATTTAAATGTAAATGAATGTCCAGATAATCACAAAAGCAAAGCTGAACTAAATAGAACTCTTTCACCACTCTAACTAGACATATGAAGGAGTTCTTTGAAGACTAACTCACCAGAACAAGAAGATGCATCTCCACCTATGTTTTGAATCCAGCTCCTGTAAAAGAAAGTCCGACCATTACAACTTAAAATCTTGTTTCCTAAAGTCTGCCCATCCCTTTGTACTAATAAGAGTAATCTAAACAGCACTAGCAGACATAAATGGATAGGAAAAAGTCTGTATTTGAAAACATTAAATTTTTAAAATTCCACTTATCAATAAGGGACAAGACTGATTATATATTAATTGTAACTGTAAGGTAATCAAAGGATATTATTACCTTTCCATTTCACCTTCTTTGAAAATATCAGTGCAGGAGGCTTCAAGAGGTTTCCAAGCACAGTAAGGATCCCTTGCTAAAACACAATCAACACAAGTGGTGTACTTGTCACAGAATGCCACAGGAGACTGCACCACACCAGAATTTGAACCAGCAAAGAGGTATCTTCTGCCCTAAAGAAAACAAAGCACAACAAAAAAACATCACAGCTAATCAATCACTTTCTCAAACCCAAACAACCCAATTCACTGAACAATTTAAATATTAATAAAGAGCTGCATATATGCAGCCTTTTTTGTAAAAAGTGGTACCTCAGGAGAGTAAGCATTTTATTAGCTTTTATTTCTAGAAATTATCTTGCAAATATTGCAGCAACGCTGAAAGTGCAAAAAAAAAAAAAAAAAAAGAACTGGAATGGTTATGTGTGAAGTAACCATGTCTAACTATGACTTTATCAATTTTTCCAGAAATTTGAATGCAATAATCCTTCTGTGAGGCAAGGCAAGGCTGTGCTGGTGACAAGGCTGCAGTTGGCACACGCAAGACTGAGCAGGCAGTAAGGCTGCTCCTGTTAATCCAAAGGAGCCCTACTGCCTCCAGCTCTTTAGCCAGGCAGTCTCTGTAGCCACATCAGCATCAACTTTACAAGAGTCAAGTGCTTGTTAAGGAAGAACACTGGTAGTATTGAAAGGAAACAGCACTGGCAAGACACCTGGAAGGGGAAAATAATCACAATGAGTGTTGAACCATTGCTGCTGGGGATCCCAAAGAAGTCTGAGCACAGCAGGAAAAGACCACACTCATCCTTATTATAAATGGCAGGCAGCTGCCATATTTCACTCCTCTGCTTTAGAGCTTGGGGAAAATGATGACTAAAGGTACACTGATATTACATATTATCGGGCAAAGCCTCAAGAAAAGCCTCTGTGCTTCGACCCAAATCTACTGTGACTGACCCACTACTCCTTTTGAGAGGGTCTGCACAGAAAGCTGAATGGCACATCCCACCTCGTCAGTGGGCTGGCTTCATCCTTAGCAGAATACCGAACAGGTTTATCAGCACCCTACTGCAGTTTTCAGGCAAACAAGCTGGATCCAAGCATGGAATGGATGCAGCTGTACAGATCTCAGTACACAGAAATGTACTCAGTCATGTCTGCAATGAGAGTGCTTGATGCCAGCAAGATGAGTATGGTCACTAAGTGATGATAACATCCAAGGAAAGATTTAAAGCACATTCTTCAAAAATCTTATGTTCAGGTGCATTAGTCCTGATATCATAAACACCCTCAAGAAAAGAACTGACAGAGCATCTTAAGGCTGCATCTAGGTTTTGGAGCTCATTGATGCTCTGCTCTTTCAACTAAGGATGTAAGGAGGTTCTGCCACAACAACTCCAAACAGGTCAGTCTCTTTAATGCAATGATCATAAGGAAGTCTCTAGTGGAAGCTGCAAGACCAAGCACAAATTAGTTTGAATCCTTCTTGCATATAAAGTGTGCAAAGAGCTTTCAGGGAAACTCTTGACACTGATAAATGTTAAGATAAAACACGATCAAAAAAGAATTTGCTGGCATTGCTGAAAGATACAGTTTGAACGACAGTCAAACAAACATTCAAATGCCTTCTTCCATCATGAAATTTAACACAGATTAGTGTTAGACTGTGCTGCAGTGCTCATAGAAGAAAGTCTACAGTGTTGAAGACATACAACTTCCTAGGAAAAGCTTCCCATTCCGTTTGGAGATCTCTACAGTGAACCAAGCACTGCTTATCTCTCTAGTGCTCTGCTGGACAACACAGCAACAGTGCAACACTGTGTGTGGGCTGTAGTGTCCTGGCATATCTCCCAGCTCATACATCCAAGAGTTCAGAGAACAGGCAGCAAGATGAGCAAGCCATTAAAAAAAAATTCAGACACACCTTCCAGTCAAGCAGGATGATCTACTGTACGCTCATCTAACTGCCCACCACCCTCCACATACTATGGGAAGAACTTAGAGACTACTGAAAAATGCACTCAGAAAGGACTCTGACTCCAGAGAGGTCTAAAGCTTACCCTCAGGCTAATTGTCACCCTTCTGTGGTTAGTCCACTACTGTGGGATGCCATGACATGTAACACATCACCAGCTCTGTGATGGACTTCGGAATCAGAAACTCGTGTTTTCAGGCTAGGAAGCAGCAGGAATCCCTGCTTGAGTGGTAATGCGACTATACAGTTACCATGACTCTGGCAGCTGACCCAACTCCCCCTCCCCATCACTAAAAAGGACCGCTAGTTTTATGGGAATGTACTGGGCAACATTACTTCAGTGAGTAAGCAGAACCTGGACCCAGAGTGAATAAATTCAATGCCATTATTCCTACAGCAGCCTTCCAAGCATGTGCTGAAATTGCTACATGATGTGTATTTGGTATCAGGCTTAATGTCCATCTCTTTCTTTGCACTCCCATGAAATAGGCAAATCATCATTAAGCCGGTGTAAGAATGATCCCACAATTAGAAGAATGGGTATTAGCATGTATTTTAGAAGAGGTATCTACCATTATCTTTCATGACAGGGCAAATTCCAAAACTTCCTGTCAAAGCCAGTAATTTGAAACTTTTTGCAGATTAAACAAATGCTTTGTGTGTGTGTCTCTCTCTATATATATATACACACATATCTACACAAATATGTAAATGAGTTGTCAGTGTGATGTATAATTAAAAATACAAACATGTTTACGGAAAACTAAGCACAGATGTTCTTAATCCTAATTTTTGTTTGTCTAGCAAAAACATACTCTATCTTTTCTTTCTATTATAAGCATGAAAGGATAAATAAGTGTGCAGAATGAGCTTGTAAAAATTATGGCATAAAGCTCTGTTGCACTGAGTTGATCTTGACAACTTCAATTATTAAACATCACACAAAATTAAAAGCTGTTTCAAAGTATTCTAAGTCCCTAAGCTGCAGAGCACTTACGTATGGATCACTAGGTAGCTACTGAATGCTGATATTTCTACTAGATACTTCAAAAGAGGGATTCATTCTTTATGAAACCCAGAAAATCTCACTGATTCTACAAGTGGCACAGACAGATATACTAATGGATGTGAAGGTCTTAGTAACTAGGGGCAGAAACCTAACTCATGTACAAACTACAAACAGCGAACATCCTCCTACTGTCACGAAAGCACTCCAGGATTAAACCAAGCACCTGATAAACAGTGCAGGACAGCTTCCAGGTTTGGAGTGTGCAGAAGCTCTTGTGCCATCCAGCTGGAGCTGCAGCTGGTGCCCCATTGGGCAGACAAGACCTCACCAGAAGCCCTCACCCACAGCTGCAGCAAAACAGTTCTCATGACACAACCAGCATGCAGGAGCTTGTGAGATTTGGGACAGCAGAAATCAATTAACTACACAATTATGAATCCCTGTGCTAGAAGATTGTTCTCTCTTCTTAGGTCTATTTCCTCAGAACCACACATCACTCCTCTGCTAAGCTCAGAGCTGGGGATTTTTCCTCACAAATCTGCAGTGGCCACAAGGGGTCAGGTTGTTCACATCATTCCAAACCTGAAATTGGTTTCTTAAAACACCTTACAGTTTCCTCCTTCTGGACATGAAAACCAAGTGAAGAACTCCATAACTGTGCTTCCCCAGCCATTCCCCATGTCTAAACACCTTCAGAAACTTGTCACCTACCAAAAATACTGAAATGCAGCAGGCAATATGTGATTGCTGCAGCATGTTGCAGCCTTTGGCTCCATGCACAGCAATGGTAGCTTGTCACAAGGTCACTAAGTGGTACAAAGGAAGTTGTGAAAGAACAAAAGGAGATGAATGTTGCAAGGCTTACACCACTTACTGTTTTGGATGACAGCAAGAGAGTTTGGACTGGTTCAAAATTTGGGAAAAGCTGTGTTTCTTCAATAATATGCATTCCATTTTCATAACTGATAGCTTTGTGCAGGGCTCCTCGATCTGAAACAACAGAGCAATATGTTTAAGTAAGATCCTTGAAATAAAAAGGCAGGAAAAAGCCTTCACAACTGCTGTAAGTTGTCTCAATAATCTGCTTGTTGTTCAGCAGAACAACTCTGTCAAAGGCAACTGTTAAACTTGTCATCATTAGGACCTCTGAGCAAGAAATAACATTTTGGTACACAGAATGACCAGTTGGGGATTATATCGTGTGGTTTTGTTGAATTTACTGAAGCTTTGCAGTTCTTTTCCTGCAATACTTTTTCAAAGCTCCTAAGATTGTCCACTTACTGTGGTCCCTTACTGTTGTGTTTACTTTTGTTTTGGTATTGAAACACC
Organism: Toxostoma redivivum; assembly: GCA_013397375.1. Taxonomy (NCBI): domain Eukaryota; kingdom Metazoa; phylum Chordata; class Aves; order Passeriformes; family Mimidae; genus Toxostoma; species Toxostoma redivivum. The sequence goes on along the minus strand of VXBI01005059.1, from coordinate 72,797 downwards.
AGCTGGTGCAAAAGCACTGCAAATACAGAAAGCTCAAGAGTTTCTCTAAGAAAACTAAAGAATAAGTGCATCACCAAAAACAGGTGTTCTGCAGAACTCACCTGTACCGATGAACATAACATCATAGATGGTGCCATTGAGTGCTCTGACTCTGTCAACTACAATCTGTGTATACTTCACATCTCGCTTTACTAGCCGAGGTCTGTCTCCCATTGCGGTCACGGAGTCATCCATTAGAGGATGATCTTTAACAAACTGCAATGTTTTGTCTGGTAAATTCAGAGAACTCATGTAGTTTGATGCTCTGGCTTCATTGTTTATACACTAGAAGGGGGAGCAGGGAGAGGGTGAAAAAGGACAACCAAATTGTATAATTTACTTGTACAAAATAAAGACTATTAACAGCAGTTGCATGCATTTTCTTCTCTGCATTATTTTGGCCAGTAACCGTACCTGTACACTATACTCATTGTAGTAAGGAAGGTTCTCAGGTCTCATAGCTAGGGATGGTCTCAGGGAGGTAATAATCCCTAAGTTTTGGACTACATTTTTGCTTGGGTCCAAAATACATTCTAGGAAAATATTCATTCTGTGCTGTCATGCACCTTCAGTACTTTTAGCCCTCACCTCTTTCAGCACTAGCAATAGTACGACTGTAAGGAATTTAAGGAAGTAAAAAAGGTCTGAAAGAGACCCACCTCTAGGAAAGTCTGAGTTTGGAGAGCAGTGCACTACATTATATAAACAAGCTGATTCTACTGAGACAATGCAACAGTTGCTATACTTCTTTTCATCTGAACTAAAAAGTGCATGATGTTGCTAGTGTAAACTAACTTCTATTTCAGAACGAGAAAATTATGAAAAAATAATGAAATAGAAAACCAGCAAATAACCTATTTCTAAATTAAAAAAAACCCAAACCCAAAGACTTTAATTCCCAGATAAAAAGTTCAGAACATATCACTTGATATGTTTTTCTAAAAAGTTTTTACAAGAAGTAACCAGGTGAGGGCAAACAAACAAATCATTAGTAGGTTACTACTATTCCTTAGTTTGTTTTCTCCTGAGCATTAAAATTGTCACCAGATCCAAGACTGCAGAAACTTACCGCACCAGGTCGAGGATTAGGAATTTCCCCATTATACCGTACCCACTTTGTATGAGATTGTTCCACTGTAGCACTCTGCATGTATTTTCCTTTTGAGAAAACCTCTTCTACAGTAGACAGATTGTATGCACACACTGCTGACAACCCCACATTATTCCTAATAATTCAGGAAGAAATTGGGAAAGAAAAAAAACCCAACATAACATAGGAGTAATTATAATTTTCTTGTAGTAACCAAGTGAGATTAAAAGTACTTATCCAGGAAAAGGCTATACCACACTTACAGTTGTGGGGTGAAGACTCCATATATCACTGGTTCCTTCAAAGTTGGAGATTTGAGAATAAAAACATCATTGATAACATTGAAAATTAAATTCTTATCAGGGATGGTACAAATCAGTCTGGCCTTGAGAAACGAAGTCCATTTTTTCTGCAAGGTCCTTAATCCTCCTTGGTCCCTCTTATGGTATCAAAAAAATAAAAATATGTTTATGAGGAGAACTAGCATCATTTTTGCATTTAAGAACCACTACTATATAGCATGCAATTACTAAGCCCTGGTGTTTTATAATATTTTGTCTCTAGCAACACCAATAAATGTTAACACATTCACAAACAAAACAGTATGAAAGCCACAGGAAAATTGGTTCTAAAAAGTAATGCAGAATTATTTCTATCACACAAACAGGGAAGATGAAGTATGAGAGTTAATGAAGAACCATACATCAGCATTACTTGGAAAAATTTAGATGTGCAATGTATCATTACCAAAAAAGTAAAACAAACATGGAAGAATACTGTCCTTTAAGAGAAATACATAATACGGCATTCATTCTCTGATATCAAACTGACTTAAATTCTAATGATGCAATATGTCTTAAGACTTGCCTGACACTGATAATTTCATTAGAAGAAATCCAGCAATGATTAAACACTTCTAGCAGTTAACTTTTATTAAGGATTTGCAGGTACCAAGGCATAAGATATATTGACTAGAAAATGTATATCAAAATATTTGATAATTGAGCTGTAGCTTTGATACTTTTCTTATAAAAGGGCATATTGAAACAGTATGCCACTTAATAGTTCATTATCCAACGGTGTATGCAACGTGTTAAAGGAAATCTGCAAAATTTATTAAAACAATTAAGTATGTTAATTGTTAATTAACATACTTAATTTTTATGAGTTTGTAATCTGCCACTGATTTCTATTTCAAAAAACAGTCTGAAATATATAACAACACAATAAATGAAGCTCTCATATTCCACAATACTCCCCTTTTAAAGTGTGCATAAGCTGTCAGTGGGCAGAGTGCCATAAGAGTAAGCCCATCTAAACCTGCCTCCAGCTCTTTGTTTAATGGAAATCTCAAGGGCACTAACTTGTTACTGATGTTTTGACTTCTCTGCTCAAATACAAAACAGTAAAGTCAAAATAAAGCTTTCAACCTCATAAAAATGAAACAGACAGATCATTTCCTGTTGGAATAAAAGGAAATTGATACATTCCACTGAAAAAGTTTTTGTTAAATAAACATTTTCTACTGAAAAAACTTCCATCAGCAAGACTTTTACCCAGCACTCCTGAGGATGTACTTGAATCAGCTTAACACATTGAGGTTTAATCACAGGCAGCGTGACAGATCAGGCTGCTGGTGACCATTTCCCTTCAGGCCCTGGCAGCTGTAACAGCTTCATAGAAGTCCCATCTGCTACACCACAGTCAAGAACTACTTCGGTGTGACACAGCTACAGTTGTGTTTGCATACAGTTACTTCTAAGTCGCTTGACACACATCCTATCTGCTCAGCTCCAACCAAAGTCACTTTTTCACAGGGAGCTGCACTTGTTTAAAAAAATTAACAATGAAAAGTGGAGCAACACTTTTTATATTGCTGCGTTTCGTCATGGTTGCTTTGTTTTCTCCCAGAGAGGAGCAGAACACCCAGATGTACTGAAATTTCACAACTGTGCAAAATGAAATCAAGTATTTATTTAAAGAGCAACGATTAGGCCTTCTCAGTTCTGACAAACTGACTGGAACTGCTTATTCTTTAAGATTTGCTAAACTCAATCACCTCCATTTACCTGGCAGTAAATCCAGAATAACGAATGCATCTTAACATGCACAACAAGATTCTACAAGATATAGTAAAAGTAAAATGAATTATCTCCCACCTTGCATACTCTAGCTATTCTTGGAATCATCAATTTTCCAACAAATTCATACTCCACAGACACCTCAGTGAAAAAGAAGTATATCTTGTCATCTTCTCCATCTGTGCTGTTTGGATCTGCTCTTATCACATCAGCAAAAACAAAGTTGGGCTCTACAAATATAAACAGAAGAATTTTCTATTACATACGTAACTACTAACTTGATTCCCTCAAAGATCCTCAGAAGTTGTCTTTCACCCAAACTCCACACTGCATTTACCTCCTCTCCACTTGACCTACTTACACAGTGTTGCTCATAATACCAACAGGATTTCTAAAAAAACCCAAACCACACAAAACCAACAGAAACAGAAAAAAAATCCCCAGAACCCCACAAAACATACGTGAAAGCACTAAGATACCTGAGAGATCTCTATGATCTGACAGCTCATAACTTCAGCATTCTTCAGTCCACACTCAAATGTGGTTTTCTAATGGGCTTGGAGAGGTAACCTTCCCTTGCCATCCTCTCCTCTACTTCAGCTACTAGCTGAAGGACTAAAATGACAGTGCCATTACAATATATATTACAAACTCTGAAACCCATACTTTTTGAAAATGGTTATGATTCTGGTCCTTTTTGGCACAAAACCTCAAACCTCTGAGAATTCACAGAATTCAGTGAATTTTGTAATTCAATAACTTAGAGTGTCAAGAACCATGATCAGGTCAATTTTAGAACCAATTCAAGAACACACCCATTCCATTCCTTAACATATCATAATTAAGCTGCGTTATTGCAAGGATGAATAAGCACATTAAAAATAAAACAATAATTGTCAACTTGAAACATGTACATTCTGAAGCTGTTTTCATCATCAGCACTGATAAAAATCCTGGAATCTCAAAATACAATCTCTTGATGGCATGCATGAGGGTGCACACTCACAGTATATGCCAGTATAACAATATCCATCTCTTTGAGACAGACAATTGCTCCACACCCAGGTAAGACACTCAAGCTCTGTGCATGTGATGTTGAAGAAGAAAAAGTAACTTGTTTGGGCCAGTTCTCATGCTTACCATTAAGCCAAGGTATTGCATACTCTGTTCTCAGAGGGCTCTGATGAGAATGCCGTGAAATAATAGGCTCACTTCCCAAGAAATTGTAGGAAGTCCCAGAATAAAGCTCCTCATCTTCAACACAAAACCAATATATTAGAACTTACAGACTGGATACCAAAAAGAGTACATAAATATTTTTTTGAATCTAGGTAAGTTTTAACTTCCCACATTTCCTCTGAATTGCCCTAGACACGTCTTTTACATTTACATTTCAATCATTCTCAAGCTAACACTTCACACTTGGGTTTATTAACATGAGAGCTGACAAAAGTCAACATTGTTTTTGTGGCATTTTAAATTTTAACATGAAAACCTACAGTTTACGTTAAAACATGCAAATTTACTTAAATGCACCAGAAATCTGGAATTATTTTCCTCTCTTTCTATGCCACCATTATTCAAATTAATTTGTACGGATTTAGGACCAATGCAGGGAGCATGTTATTGTTTTTTTTCTCATTTCCTGTATCATGTGATCTTGAGACATGCAGGTAGAAGCCAAAAATTCTGACTTCCCCAAATTAAGTTGCAGTGGTGTGTTGCCATGTAGGAAGTACACTTGCAATAAACATCTCACTTCTCTATTCTGTAGCACATCTTGGGAGCAGCTAACAATACTGCTTGTTATATTTACTGAAATTACAGTAATTGATACTACAAGGGCAGTCTAAGTACATTTAGATTATCTGGACTAAGTATGTTTAACACGTAGAAATACAGTTTGAAAATCAGTATTTTAGAAATTTCTTTCAAAACAACCTAGAGTTTTAAGTTCTCCTTTTAAGAAACCTGCTTAGTTGACTGCGTAAGTGTTTTAACATAAATACAGATACACAATACAGGCAAAAATATATGGATGGAAGCCACTACTTTGATAGTGACAGACTGCAGGGTGACAGTGGAAAAGATAGAACATTTTTAAATGCAAGAATGAGGAAAGCAAAGTCTGAACTTACCAACCATAACAGATGTGTAGCTTTGAGCAGGATCAAATGGACATCTGCCCTTACCATCTTCATTTTTACCTCCAAGTTCAAATGAAATTAAATTCTGTTGAAAACCACAAAACAACTACTAGCACGTTTTTTCTTTCAGCAACTCAACTTGTGCAAAGTTAGCTAAAAACGAAACACTAAGTAATGGGCTGTATCATCAACTTCCAGCATCGAAGTGCATTTTGTGTAAAATTATAGAAGGCATATGTGCTTTCAGAAAATCTTATCGACTCTCAAAGACAGAAAAAAATGTCCTATAATTTGTGAGGGTGGAAGCAGAAAAGAGCAAAAGATGAAAAGTTAAATCCACACAGACCTCAAGAAAGAGCACCCAAGAAAGCTAGACAGCAAGAATGGCAGAGAAGTTAACTGTCACATAGAAAGAACTGGCAATTATTCAATTAGCTTGTAAAAAAATGGATGAAGAGTCTTAGAAATCAAGAAGGCTTTCTGAGGTGGATTAAGCCATTTTTGAGATGATGGTAAATTTGTAAAATAGGGCGTAATCCAACTAGACTTTAAAAAGCAACAGAGTACTTTGGCTGCTACTTTATAAATTCTTTACAAACCAAGAGAATGAGGATCAGAAAGCTGAAATGTAGCCACAGTGCTGGGAAAGTAATCAGTTATACTATGTCATGAAAGCACTGGAAGCTAAAGGCACAAAGAATTACAAAATTTCTCAATTTTCAAATTGCTAAGAGCTGCAGTAAGGAAAATGACACAAGAGTCAGTGACAAGAAAAAGGGAGTTTTAATTTTGTGCCAAGACTTCACTCTGAAGGATTCAGCACTACACATCTTTGGCATAGTCAGGAGCAGAGACAAGCAGAGACAGGAATCTAAGAAATTTCAGGAAGATTCAGTTATGAGTGGAAGTTGCAAACAATGTAATTTCAGTTTTAGTGACTAGTTTCATGCTAACACCCAATACATGAAGAAGTATAAAAGCTAAGAAAAAGTAAATGTGCAGTTAGACCAGATGAATCAGTAATTCATTAAGTGCTCTGAAAAAGGAGCAGTATACTCTGCCATTATGCTGGGACAGTGCAACAAAGCCCCTAACCTTACAGCCAGCAGTGAAGATGCAACCGTTTTGGGAATGAGAATAACTCATTGTTTTTAAGTTACAGCTGTTGCTGGATCAAAACATGTTCATTTCTTACCAGGTAATCACATGTTGGCTGAAACGCATTAGTTCCACACACATAGAGGAAAGTATCATTTAGCTGTTGCAAGACACGCACGTAATTACGACATTCTGTCTGTAATAGAGGATGAGGAAAGGGCTAGTCTGATAAACCATAGTTTCCACATTCCAACATAAACAAACAACGTTGTGCATTGCCACTACTTATGCGACATCACACCAGCAAGGCCAGGGGACACATGGGTGACACCATCTCCCTCCAATCACCAGGAGTTCTAATCAATCCTGCAGCAGCTGGTTTCCTACAGCCAGTAGTATGCAGCTGTCTCAGTATCCTAGCAGGACAGCATGCTCAGCAGGGTCCATTTCAAGTTGTTTTATGGAAGGATAAGCTCCAAACACACCTCCAGTCCATGGGAACAACTAATTAAACAAAAATGAGTTTTAGACTTTGTCATCCCTTGTACATCTAGATGAAAAAAATGACAGCTGAGGTTGTTAAGTGCCACACCTCTAATACCCTTAAATTAGCTACAAAGCTTTGTTGCTTATAGACATCTTTTTTCTTTTTTCCCAGTCCTTGATACTGTCCAAGGAAGCTCCACAGTATCTTTAGCTCTGAAATAGAACAAGGTTATTGTTCCAATTGATCCTTAATAAAGGATACAATAAAAATTCATAATAATAATGAAGTAAAACAAATCTAAACAACCACTTAGAGAGAGATTAAAAACCAGTATCAGTAACACCTCTTAATTCTTGCTGGTACACTGCCAGATCTCTCCACTGAACTGTCGTTCCATGAACTTCCTAAGCAAGTTTAAGCACTGGCATTACTATTCCTTCTTATGACACAAAATAGGTATTTCTGTGACTGTATGGGAGAAAAAACCAGGGGGGAAGAGTGTAAAACCAGTTTTCTGCCAGATAAGGCCTTTGAAAAGCTGTATAAATGCTTTCTGCTGGCCTTGTACAGCAAAGTGCTGATGAGTGGGGGGACAGAACTGCGCATTTAAATGAAAGAAAGTAGTAGTAGTAGTAGTGGCAGTAGTGGCTTAATATCTTGATCTTTTTGAAACTATTACACTGTGCAAAACATCATATCTACAACATAAATGTGACTAGTTGAAGGTTAGAAGTGAGAAAAAAGCATGGCTGGCAATAAGTATGAGTTGCTACAGGAGAAAATAAAAGAAAATAAATCCAGAGCTCTATCGAAGTATGTGTTTATGGGGTCTAATATACCCCACAGTAATTTTTGAGAGGACTTGTGGAGATTTACACACAAGCTAAACATATGCTCACACACAAGAGAAACTTTTATCCCATATTCATCATGGCTGTATATCAATATTATTAGTAGCAACCTCAACTGAACTGTAAAACAAAAATAACGTTCTCTGATCCTATCCTGCAGAGGTAGACAAAGAGGAAACACACCTTAAATATTTGTCACAACTCATGTTTGAATAATGTACTGATGGTCATCAGTAATCAGTCAAGGAAAAGAAGTAGCTAGTAAAAGGGAAACAGCCCACTCCCATCTTGATAAACCACATGAATGCAGGATAACTAAAAGCCCTGGATGCAGTGTTTAGGGTTTTTTTTCAACGGTGCAAACTAAACAGGTTTCATATTCAAGAGTCACATCCCTCGAAGTGCAGAGTAGATCTGCTTTTTGTATTCAGAAGACTTGCAGACTTCTTCTTTCAAACCTGTGTTAAAGGTCTGACCATCAGTCTTGCCCAGAAAACTGTTGCTTTACTGCATTGTTCAATAAAGTGGTGTTACACAAACAGAAAGGTACATCCACACAGTCAACTACCTCAAGTAAACGGTCTCCCCAGAGAGAGGCAAGATGAGCAGGCCAGCATGTGCCCTGGCAACCATGAGGAGTCGGCGGTTCCCAGAAACATTGGGGACCTTGCCCAAGCTGACAACAGGAGGTCTGGCTTGCGTGCACACCCTCCAAGCAACACAACACTAACACGGAGTTAGTGAAAAAATACATTGGCCTAATAAAAAACCCCCCTGCCCTAAAGCAAAATTCACAAAATCAGTAATTCACTCTATAACATCAAATGCTATAAAGGAGTTATTGTAACAACAAAACACAACTGTTGCTGTCAATTACTGCAGTGAAAGCAATACGGGTTTATCATCTTAATGGAAAACCATTAACATTAAGTACACATCAGGGTGTGTTCAGATTTTTAAACATTCAAAAAGTATTCAACAACAAAAATAATGAACTAAGAAAAAAAAGCCTAAGCATGCTGCAGTTTCTAACACTCAAGTTAATTAGAAAAACTAAGGTGATTGTTTTGAAATTTTAATTTCAAACAGTTGGAGACTTTCTTCTTTTAATATCACTCCTCTTGAAGTATAATTTTTCTCAAAGTTCAATAAAAGTACATACCTGTTCTGATTTGCCCTTGACTGCACATTTAGTCCTTTTATCTTCTGTGACCTTCCAGTGTAACTAAGTGAAAAAACATGCAACAAAAAAGCGCATTCAGAGTACAGTAACACACATAAGAAAAGGCAATCCTATATAGAGCAAATGTAAGACATTTTGCAAGTAGCATTCAAAAGTTCAAAGCTGTTTTTACCCAAGAAAGGTGGCATTTTCAAATCCATGTGCCTTAAGCAGAACTAAACTACCATCTTCTGGATTCATAACGATGATTCCCCACAAATGGCTAATGAACTTTTCATTATCATATGCATTAGGGAAATGCAACTGTAACTGGCATTAAGTATTTTTTACAATTTGAAGTACTTCTCTATTTCATTAACACTTGAATAAAAAACACTTGGGGGAAAGGAATCAAAGAAAATTTACTGGACTAATTTACACTATACAACTATGTTTTATATGCTGGAGAAAGTGCCCACCACCACCCATGAACATGTTCTTCAGATTAAAACTCATATAAGAATCTTCTAAAGCACCCTGGGCGATGCACCACACTGCACCTCTACATGTCAGCCTGTGTTGCTGATGGGATGAAAAGCAGGAGCCTGGGAAGAACCTGGAAGCAATATAACATTAGCAGAACTTCTGCCTGGGCTAATCTACTTTGAGAAACCAGTACAAACATATTCAAAGTACTTCACTGAGCAAGCTGATCAGACCTGTCTGCACCACCACTTGCTGTGCAGATACACCTAGATACAGAACAGAACACAAGACTGACTGAGTCTTCATTTACAGCACATCTGCAGCCTGCTCTTGAGCAAGCCTCAGCTTTCGCCTCTGTTTCAGATTACTTTTTGACTCAGATTAACAGAAAATGGCCCACTCCTGGTATTAAGAAAACATGTAAGAACTACTGCTACAGATGATACCTACAGTCCCTGTTGTCCAGAATCCTGCCCCCAAGAAGAAAACACCCAAGGAGATCTCTAATTACTTGTTTATATCCAGCTTCTCCTTTCTTATGCTATTTCACTCTGTAAAATCTTCCAGAAATAATACTGGAGTAGACCATACACAGCAATTTCTCTTTTAGGTGTGTATTTGTCTAAAATGCAATGCCACTAATATGAGGAAATTAAGTCAAATTTGGAGTACAATGTATTAAAAGGAGCAATGCATTAAAAGGCATACCTCGTGCTGCTTCTCAGCAATATTCACTGCGTTTAAGGCAAAGATCACTTCCCTGGCTCCTACATATAGAACATTTTTGTCTTCACTTAACAGCAAGGTTGAATAGTTTGACACTTTTGATTCATTAAAATGTATTAGCTGGACCTCTGTTGAAATGGGAAAAAAAAAAAACAGCACCTCATGAAGAAACACAATCACTTAGGGTCAAGCTCGTGAGTAATTTTTTCTAAGTTGTCTAACAGCTGCTGGAAAACTTGAAAACAACAAAGGTTAGCTTCAGAGAAGACGTGTAAAAGACAAGGGACCCCTTAGAAGCTTGATTCAGCAGAAACAGCAGCTTCCGCCAACAACAAAATCACTTGTCCCAACATTCAATTCCAAATGCTGGAGTATTTCCTCTTGTGATAATCCCTGTAACTCACCTCTTCCTTCATTTTTTTTCTACTTCCTTTTTCTGAACTTCTATTTTCCACATCCACTGTCAGCTCCTCACCTTTTCCTTTCCATATACTAATCTACTGCGGAAAATCAGGTCAGTCACCACACATCCCTTTAAACTACTCCGAACAAATCTTACAAAATAGCTTCCCACCTTAAGACAACTCTTCAGCATACTGACATAATAGAAAGAAGACATGGAAGCAAATAACAAATCATTTGCAGCCGATTGTGAAGACCAGAGATGAAATACACAGCATACACACAAAATAACAGCATGAGGGAAAAATCAAGATGAGTATCAATAGGATAAGAAAAAGAGGGAGATATGAGAGAAAAGGCAGTGGAATGAGGAAGTGTGTAGAATGGACCAGAATGGCTTGAAGAAAGATGACACAAACTGACTAATACAAAAGAGTATTTTTTCTGAATGTACAACTGTAATGTAAAAATGACTGAAAGCTTTTGCACATGAAGACGCAACATTAATTAAGCACGGCTTTTTACAATACAGATGAAAACAATGTACTATTACTTCCAATTCTACCATTAGTAATTGCACATTGTCAACTATAATACTCCAGAAACATTTATTTTAAACTATATTCTCAAACATGCAATTTTGAAATATTTTATTCGGCAGGAAATTTTCTCAGAATAGATTAACTGGTTCATGCAACTCTGCTGAAATAAATTCCCTCTTCTATTCAAAGTAGATTTCCAACATTTAAATGCAACAATCTTTATCAGACAGAGAGATAAATAGCAGAAATGAAAATAAACTCCATTTATTTTGACTAATTTGGATGTGAGTCAGCAGTGCCTCATTATACCATTAAAAAGCAACTTGCAAATTTTAGCTACAAGACAGAAGCATCAAGGAATCTAAGCAAGAACTACAAGCCTTGTCTAGGCCACCCTTTTTAAAAGGCTGTATCAGCAACTCACTAATTGCTATACCAATAATCAGGAAAAACACTTCCTACAGTCATCTCATATTCTGCTTATACCTATTACATTCTTAATCTCCATCTATCTTTCCCTACAGAATGTCTGCTCAGAATTTAACATCCTTATTTAAGATTGCTTCATTATATGGCCAACATATTTGTTTGGGTTTGCTCAGTTATTGCATACTTGGGTAAGTAATCAATTGCTGCCTACTAATGTTAAAGAAGGAACCAAAGACAAAATCTCTTAAAGCATCCATGCCACACAGGTAATGCGGGGTAGGAGCAGAAAATAGGGGAAAAAACCCACATATATTCACAAATAACTACTCTATAGGCTTTGCTCTAAATTTCTTTTCAGATTCAGGCTAAAATATTAAATCAAAAGCTATAGGATCCTCTGATTTCTATTACTTCTCTTTGCACTTATATTTGCACTCCTGATTATTGTATTGGGAGATTATGAATATGGGCTGCAATTTCAAATGCAAGAAAACATTGTTCTGAAAAAGACTTTCATATCTAGACACCATAAAATGCTGTCGAAGAGAGCCAAATGCTTATTGTTCCTTTACCTGTTGATTTACCTAATGCTCAGGACAGCTTGGTATCAAAACAGATTATTAGCTGGAGAGGTGTATTTTGCTAATGTATTCAGACTCCAGGTAAAAGTAATTTGCTTAAAATAAAATACACCTACTGGGGGTTTTCTCTTGAAACAAGTTTCAGTCACAGTATCTCCAGCTGAGAAGGGCAAATTTGGAATTTTTCCTGTTTTTAAAACAGCTCTGTTTTCAAAGCTGCTTGAAGGAACTAAAATCAATAACCCAGTACTTGAATGACTTTTGAGTATTCTGGTCCTAAGCATTTTGTAAGATAAGCAAAGTAGCAACACCTGACCAAATCGGCTGGAAGAACCTAAAGACTCAGTTTCAAATTCCACAGAAATCCTGAGGATATGGCAATGTCCCATATTACAATACTCACATTTCTTTTCTTACCTTTGTGTTCCCAAGTGATCCTTGGTACTGGGCCAAATGCTATTGCCACTTCTACCAACAAACCCCAAACTGCATAAAAAGCACACAGAGCCATCTTCAGTGTTCCTGCTCTTCGGGGTTCACTGGGTAACTGCAGCAGGTAGCGTTTCTTTGGCAGATGAAATGGAGACCCCAGGGAGTATTAGACACCAGGCATTTCAGCCCTTGAGAGGAATGCAACAAGGCAGGCTGGAACAACTGTACAAGTACGTGCTTTTCAACAGATCACTTCAAGAGAACGCACTTTTTCCAGGATGCTGCATACAGAGACTGCCCACACACTCCACAGGCTGCAGAGCTGCTGAGAAGTGTGACTGAGTGCATTCTTCTGTTTCACCAGAGAAATAAATGATGCTGTAGAGAGAGGAGGGAAGTAAGAAGAGAAAGCAAACCAAATGCTGCTAAAAACAGCACTGATCTTGCAGTATTTCTACAGCTGACTACATATCTAAATTTGGATACAAAATGTATTAATTGGTGAAAATCGTATTCTTAAAAAGAAGACACACATCACACATTACCTGGCAAATGGGCAGTAATTGAAAGCAATCATTTCAATCTAGAACTCCAAGTGTAAATACTTTGAACTTAAGCAAAGTTCAATTACGCCTAATGCATAAAACTTGACTCTAGTGTATCCTTTCAATAGAAAATCCCACCTCTCTAACAAATAATAAACAATGATAACAAAAATCACTATGACTAAGGTCACAGAGCAAAGAACACAAGAAGTACAGCATTAATAGTAAATATGGTTACACAAATCTCCTGTACCTCCCACATTTGGGACCCTACAGAAATATCTTTTTTTAGTAAGTTTCCTATGCTACTCCTATGCTACTAGGTCACTCAATATGTGCAGTGTGCAGGGGGTAGAAACCCAGCTTAGAAACAAAGAGCTAATGCACTGCATATAAAAATTAAGGGAGAAAACATTTAAACAGTAAACTGCTAGACAGATAGCCCCACGGAAGTCATTGTGTCTCTGAGTCAACTATTACTCTCAGACACAGAAAGGCCTGTCCTAATAACTAAAACTGTTCACTGCTTTCTACACCATCTTTCAGAAGTCTCCATTCCTCCTGTCTTCCTATAACCACTCCTAGGCGAAGACTCCAGAAGCAGTGAGTGCATTCATCAATTACTAGATTATAAATAGGTTTTGAGGCCTGTACGCTTGGGACAGTGATGAAAAAAAAAACACACTGCCCTTTGCTCCAGGGCACAAGATGCTAGATTTTCACTGTGCCACCACTGCCTCAGACACCGAGGTGACTCTAGTAAGAGACATACTACAATACAAGATAACTGTAATGCCTAGATGTTATCCAGCAGGAGGGCAACTGAAGGTGTATTGATTTTGCACGGCTTGGCTTTGTAGTAGGTGGGCTACAAGAGTGACTCGTGGAAGAAGCTGCTAGAAGCTTCCAGCACATCCAGCAGAGCCAGTGCCTGGCAGCTTCAAAGAGAGACGTGCTGTTGGTCAAGGCTGGCCTGATTACAAATAGTGGTAAATGCCTCTGTGATAACATATTTAAGAGGAAATCAAAACATGGGTGGTGGCCCAGTTTGAGTTGTGAGCAGAAAAGAGCAGAGTGAGAACATGTGAGAGGAACAGCCCTGCAGACACCGAGGTCAGTGCAGAAGGAGGAGCAGGAGCTGCTCCAGGCACCAGAGCTGAGATTCCCCTGCAGCCCCTGGTGCAGCAGCCCATGGAGAAGCAGCTGTGCCCCTGCACCCATGGAGGTCCATGGGGATGCAGAGATCCGCCCACAGCCTGTGGAGCAGCCCCAGGCTGGAGCCTGAGAGGAGGCTGTGGCTCTCTGGGACATCTGTGGAGTCTCCTTGGAGGGCTGCACCCCGAGGGAAGAGTGATCCAGGCCACAGCAGTTTTGGGACAACTGCTGCCTGTGGGATGGACTCACACTGGAGGAGTTTATGGAGAACTGTCTCCTGTGGGAGGGAGCCCATTGTGCAGTTGGGGAATGACTACTCCCTCTGAGCAGTGGGATAAACCATGGGAGATGATCATAAAACCCCCCATTCCCTGTCAGGTTGCACCTCAGGGATAGGAGGTAGAGCTTGGGAAGGAGGGAGGGGTGGGATGAAAGTTGTTTTTAAGGGCTTTTTTTTACTTATCATGATCCTGCTCTAATTGTGTTAGTAGTATTTTCAATTTATATCTCTAATTAGAGCCTGCTTCGTCCATGATAGTATTTGATGAACAATCTCTCCCAGTCCTTATCTCAATCCACAAGCCCTTTAAATTTTCTCTCCCCTGTCCAGCTACACAGGAGAGCGAGTGAGCAGCTTTCATGGGTGCCTGGCATTCAGCCAGCATCAACCCATAACAGATGGTTACAATATCATTAGTAATATTAAAAGGAAGGAGCCAGTACCTGAAAAACACAGAGGTAAAAAGACTGAGAGGAAGCTGCAGCAAGATGCCTCTGGGAGGACCTGGGTTAAAGCAGGAAAAGGCAAGCAATCTCTAGTAAGCGTAGCCAGTGGATCTTTAGTAAGGAGGCTGAGTAGAAGTACATTCTAAGTGTTGACACCTGCTTTACCAGAAGATCACAGTCAAGATTAGAAGATTTAGAAATCTCATTTATTTCTATAAATCTTTTATCTACTAAGAAAAAAAAATCCACACAAGACTGCAACTTGCTCAAGCTGAACCTGTAACTTAATTTTTTTTTCCTTTTTTTATTTTGTCTTGGTAGGCACTCTGGATCAACTCCAGCTGTTAGTAGCAGATCATATAAATAATTTTGGTTTTTAAGACATCATATTTTCAGTTAAGCTTACTAGGCTTTTTTGGCTGTTTTTCATCCTTCCTGTTTATCATAAAATACAAGCAATTCCAGGTTTTGTTCTCCAATACATTAAAAAGTGCCCACTCATCTGAGTTACAAGGTATGATATTCTGAGGCAAGCAAACAGCTTTACAGGTAAGTGTTTAAAAAGGTTACAGGCAGTTTAGTTAGTTTATTTTAAGAGAAATGTAAGAAGGAAAACAACAGTTTGAAGAAGTATCTCTGAGCCATTGTTTATACATACAGTTAATCTTTTCCTTAATGCTGCCTTTTTGTTACTGAGAAGACTGTATGTAAAAATCAATCCCCTGTTAACTCTCGAATTTTTTTTTTTTTTATTTATTTTTTAAAGAGACAGCGGGGACACCTTTAAGCTATCAGTTATGTTACAATGCCATATAGCAGAGACGACTCCAGAGGAGACTTCTGAAGTCCTGTACATATTTTGGACTTTCAAACAGGATTAGCAAACGTAAGCTGTAGTAAAGGAAAATCCTGAGTTTTCCTACAGCCATATTACATTCCTAGTCCAGCTCACCTATCTCAATAAAGGCAAAACTACAATGAAACTTGAAACAAATTACATTATCTTTTGAAGGAAATAAAGGGTCTGTCTGGATCCTTTAGTTCCTGCTTTGCTGTGTGGACTGAGAATTGCTCTGGCTATACAAAATGGAAATCTCATTCCTAATGTACAGGGTTGCAAGAAAGGTCCTTTTTCACATTACCAAGTTTGACTTGTGGGACACTATTTGATTATCTAGGGCAAAATTTTGCATGCTACAAAAAGGAATGAAATGGAGCACAGTGAACATTACATGCCCAATTGTGCAACATCCACTTTGTTCTCATTTCTATTAAATAGAGATGAAAATGCACTCAGAACCTTGTCCTTTAATTTACCCTTCAATTTAATTACTCTCCCCTGCCCCTCCCTTCCCTGCACTGAAAATTATCTGGAATAAGTCCTTTACTGACATACACTGGGAGGTCATTCATAATCTAATATGAATACCTTTCTACATAACACAAGAAGTACAAGAAGAAAAAGTAAAAATTTAAAAGGCCCAGACGATGGCCTGATTTCCAGATTAACTCAGTTCCATCAGTTTCACTAGCTTTGATAAGATCTGAGTGCTTTGAATTTCTGAAAAAAAAAAAATAGTTAGGTCTCCTAATACTTTGAGCATTACTCCCAAAAAATAAACCAGTTTGCTTGGAAACAAGTACACTAAAGTAGTAAAGCAGAAAGAAACCTGAAATATTTGGCTACATAATTAAAATCTGATTGAAGTGACCACAGATACACTTTTCTGTAAAACTGAAAAATTTTCTGACGGAAATAATCAGTAAATCAATAATTTAGGGACTCTGATGATAATTTTACATCAATGTATAATGATGAATTGGAGCAAAATGAGTTTTCTGTAATGCTTGTATTTATGGTGACTAAAACCAGGCAACTGTAGAAGCAATCAATGCAGCTCCTGTCAGTTTGGCAGAGCACAGCTGGAAGGTCAAAGCTGTGAACATTCCCCTTGACACACACAATTGTAATGCATGGAGAGAGAAATAAGGATGGAAATTCAAAGATCTTAGAAAAATTTCAGACTGCATAACTCTAGTAAGGAATACTAGCACAAGTTTTGAAACTAGGGAATTGCAGTTGCCTACACTGTTACCAAGATCAGAAACCATCTGTCTCTCACGTCACCTGTGTCACTGGGCAAAGAAGCAGTGCTTAATCCACCTTCTGGGAAAATGCAAAATCCTAGTCATGCAGTGTGAGAAACTGGAAAACTAACCATGAGAAGGAGGCTGTAATCTTTCTCATCCTCCAGGACACAGAGGCAAAATATGCACAAAGAAGTACTTGTGAACACAAAATTTCATTTTTCAGAGAATGTCAATTTCACAACCAGTGAACTTGCTGGTACCCAGGGCTTTTTATGGCCTAATTCCATCTTTTCATGATTCCCCACCTATATTAAGTGCCCCCATAACCTTCCTCCCTTTCTGTATTGCCCTTTATTCTCCTCCACAGGGTTTATATTTCCTTGCAATCCCTCATCTACTCTGTATTTGTTCTCCCACCCATGCAATCACCCACTTTTCTTCCCCAACACAAGCAATGCTCAGCTCCATGACACAGGTGATGCCAGCTCCCCAGTGAGGTTGGCAGACAAAAGACCATCTTCCTTTAGGCTTAAAGGAAGGCCTTTTAAAAATACATACTTCCCTATCTCTCCATCAAATCACTGTCGCATCACTCACTGTCCAGGGACAGCAGAATGAAGACCTCACAGTAAGGAACAACCAACTGGAAGACACCCTTCCTTCCCACTGCCAGGAGCAAAACAAGCATGGAAGGTTTAGCAGGCAGTCTACCCTGCTATTTTTAGATAATTAAAAAAAAATAACAAAAACCCCAAAAACACTTGCAAAACTTGCAAGGAGTAACTTCTAAGTTACTGTGATCACGGATATGGAGCTCAGTATGTGGAGACAGGCAAATTCATGAGTGAATTGCTTCTGCCAGCAGAAAAGGGTGAGTTTAAGGATGTGACTATCAGAGGGCATAAATTCCAAGTTCTCCCCAAATAACTTTATTTTGAAGCCTTAAAGAATACAAGCCTGCTTTAATATTTATTGCTGCCTATTTTATAACAGATTCTAAGGCTCCATCATGAAAAACAAATCAGAGAAGCCCAACTATGAGATTTTGTTTAAACCTTTTTTTATTTTTCATTTTTTTTCCAGAACTGAAAAGTTAGCAATATTTGTATTTTAAGCAATCAAAATTACACAGTAAGACCTCTACAAATTATCTTTGACAGCTGAGTTCATTTACATAATTTGTGAATTTCAGACTAATAAAGACAGGCTGATTATCTCTTTGCTTTAGTTCTCACGCTTTTAAAAACCTCAAGCACTATGCCATTTTTATACAGTCTTATGAAAAACATCATTATTTACAACCTTTTTATTACAAAATACATATGGATTCATTTTCTCTTGAGGTAAGGTAAAGCCCAGAACTAGCAGACCAGTAACCCTTTATGATTAACATAAATGGGATTATTTGCATTTCCAACTGTAACCAAAATACTTTGTAGCTGTTAGATGATTACAAATTAGATGAAGATTCTTAAGACAATTTGGTGTAGTCTTTATCTCTACCATAAAGCCTGCTGGAGGATTTGCACTAGTGCTGAAAGAGGATATAAGCTGAGGAAACAAATTCCCAGTTTTAGGCCAGAAATCAGTATTTTTTGTTTCTACATGAATATGCCATCAAGCCGTCAGGAAAACTAATGCTTGTGCTTAAAGAAGAGAATTTATCTTCTGAGGGATACTGCTAGAGATCCTTTCTTTTTTTAAATTCACATTCCTGTTCTTTTACTACCATGTTCTTTTTCTGTGGGCAAAGATGACACAAAGATAAACTGTTACACAAAAGAAAAACTACGAGACACATCAAAATCCTTATTTTTAAGATTACTGTAGGTATATCACTAGGAATAGGATTCAACTTCAAAAAGCAACAGGGAAGAGCTAACTCAGATGCTGAGCTATCCCAAACACAGAATTCAAGAGCTTCCCTGGGCATGCTCTAAGACCCTTTTCTGCCTGATTGGGTACTCCCAGATATTAAACCTGGGTTGTGACAGTGACAGTGCTGCAGTTAAAAGCAAGCAAGAAAATCCATGAAGTTCATCTTCTCCTACCAGTTAAACATACTATCACAATCAAAAATATTGTTCATTTCTACTCATTGCAGTTTCTTCTTCATTTCTTCTTGGGCTCATAGGACTGAATGAGCCATCTGAAGTTATTTTAAGATGCCCCTTGGCAATTAATGGCACATGTGAAAGCACCTGCATGTCTAAATTACCAGGTATGTGTGCTTTAAAAAAAACTATCTTAAGTGTCCAGCAACACTTTCACAGTCAAACATCTCCAAAAGCAAGCCCAGCACTCCTTCATACACATAAACCACATAACATAGGGAAGGTTCAACCCTGAACATGACCTTTTAGAGGTAACTGAAGAATAGGCAAATACAGAGTATGCTGCTGAGTGAAAGAAGTCCTTTCCTGGAAAGTTTCCTGAGTATTTTGGTCTTGAAACAAAAGACTATAATAAATCAAACTTATAATTCAATCAGTATGCACTAAATCCCTAGTATTCTTGCAGTATTTATTTGTTTTGGTAACAAGGACACCTGTAACAGAGTCATCACAAATCCAACACAGCTCCCCTTGCTGTGGTGATGCACCTCTGGTTTCAATGTACGTACCTGCCACCCTTCAGAGCCTCCTGCACACCCCAGAGTTAGGAAGCCGTCAGAAGCATGTCCTTTCTGAAAAGGAGTAAGAAACAGGCTTTGACATCCACATAATCCTAAAGGGCAAATTCCGATATGAGAATTATAATAAATACTCCCCCAAGAGTTTGGCATTTATTTTTCAGATTACCAGAGCAGAACATTCCTGACAAAAACCAGAACTGCTACATTTGCATCCAATGAGCGAAGATCCTGACATTGCACTTAACACAAAAAATACTAAGCAGACCAGAAAAAAAAGCAGACATATCAGCCCTTTTAAAACTAATTTTGTTTCTTCTATCCCAAACTGGCTGATACCTACCCCGTACAAAACTATTCAGCACTTGCATTGCAGTAGCAATTACTGATACTGGTAAGAGTCTAGGACTCCTCACATGCTGGTATGAGATGTACTAGAGAGAGGTTAAGACACCAGCCAGCCTCACAACCAACTACCTTTACTAAATGAATCTAAAACAGCTCCAACACTTTCCTGCATTATTTAAGAACTGCATTATGCACAAGCTTAGGAAAGAGGATCTGCATATTGACAATGAAACCTGGCATGCTCTTACTTATTTTGTTGTAGTCACAGGAGAAGAGTGGGCCACTCTGAAGCAATCCCAACGGGACACAACAAAGCATTTATCCCAAGATATTCTACATAACATGCTGCCAATATGTGTCTATTGGAAGCACTGAGAGCATAATACTGTTACATCAGATTGTATTTAGTATATCTATTTCCTGATGTTCATCAAAGCACTTTTAGAAGGGTCTGAACCATGTGAAAGGATAGTGTTTTTTAAATGCAGGTCACTGAGGGTCTAAAGTAGATTCCACTCAAGTCAATAGTTAGGAGGTTTCCAAAGATGCAAGTGGTAAGACGGTGCACCTGACAAAAAAAATCTCCACAAGGCTTCATTCTCGTCCCAGAAGATTATAATGACTCAGAAGACAGAGGCCTCAAAAGAAACAGGCCAGAGAAAATTACAAGAAGCAGCTCAATACTGCAGGTCTCTAAGGAAGAACCTATACACTGTCTTTTCCAGAGATCTTCAACAGTGCATGCTTTGCAGCTACCAGTATGGCAAAAGGCATCAAGCAGCTACATCAAACCCACTTTTGCTTACAAAACATATTTTCAGTATCTTTTGAGTCTTTTGGACCATATAAAGAAGGCAAGGTAGTCTGATTCTCCCCAGAATTGTTTTTCAATAAGATACCCATCTACATTATTACCAACTGGCTACTTTTCACAAGCAGTAGTAGAATGTAACTGACTTACTTTCGATGTAAAAAAAACCCCCATCCACCTTTCATTCTGTTGAAAACAAACTAGAGCAGGCAAACTGTAAGTCATCTGATCAGTTATGAAGCTCTCCACAAACCAATTTACACCAGATTATCTCTATGGTTGTATTTAAGTGAACAGGTAAAATTTACAAAAAATTCCTGCTTGCCACAAGACGCCATCAATCAGCACAGCCACTACTGCTACTGGAGTTTTCAGATCCCAGTACACCTCCTTATAGCTTACTGCTCCCAGAGCAAACTATAATAATCTATTTTAGCTGCAGGTACCTTAAGGGAAAAAGAAAATTCTCTTCTGTCTCTCTTGAGAAAGAGCTTCCAGCAGCCTATAGCTGATACAAGCACTTTCACTGTAACAAAGCACTTGCATCTAAATGAATAGCTACAGTAGGTGTGAAACTCCTCTAAAAAGCCTAGCAGCAAATCAGCTGACCTGTATACTTTCTGGCTGACTTTCAGCAGCCTGACTTGGAGGTTTTCAAGCCTCTGCAAACAGATCCAGGTTTCTGATCTATGATCTGAGGTCACCGGGGACTGAAAGGCAGGTGGCAGATGGCTGGAGGTCAGGCCACCTCTCAGCCTCTCTGGATCTCCATGGAGACAGTAAGAGGTACATGAGCTGCTAGGACTTCCAAGCTGTGGCATTTCAGCTCAGGAACTCTGCTCCTAAGAGCAGCCCATCCCTCCTCAGGGTGGTCCTTGGGAAGGGGCCACTAGCCATCAGTGTTTCTGGCAGAGAAGCCCACAGACACGGGGCTGGGTGTGAGGGCGGCTGGGCTAAGGTGAAGGTGGTTTGCAAGAAGTGAAGGTGGTTTGCAAGTAGGGGCTCATTCTTCTCCTTCGGTCACACTGCCACTGGCTGCCTGTCAAGACACCACATTAGTAACTACTCCCAGTTTGCCAGAAGCTATGACATAATTAAGCCCTTTAATAAAACTAGGACTTGAAATTAAATAGTATGAAATAGTGTGAAATTAAACATCCATTTAAGCACTGCCGGTTGGCAGACATCCTTCAGGTGCTCCTGTTTGACCCAAACCTCACAGGTGATCCTTTACAGCAGGCACTGCAGGAGCTCCTTAACAAACCTTACATCCCTGTCACGTTTTAAGAGAATTAATGTCAAAACTTATGGGGAAAAAAAACCTCTAAACTGTTTCTTCTGGCAACAATTACTTAAGCTTGGGGAGAAAAATTACACCACGAATAGCTCATTATTTTGACAACTGTGACTAAGTCTTCAAAGATTAAAGAAAACACCTACTGGATTATAAATGAAAGACAGCATGGAATACATTATGTAGAATAAAAGGAGAGTCACCTCAACTAAGTTTTTCATAAAAGATCCACAATCCTTCATATATGTGTGTTTGCATACACCTTATTTATTTGAAGACCTTCTAATCTGTCAAATTCCAAACCACATTAACATATTACAAGGTACTTCTGGCTGTCACATCCTACTTGCATTTAAAAAATAAAAATAAAAATCAACTAACATGTACTACTTTTCCTTATGCACATCAATTACCATCCAGATCAGAAGCATTTCTTTCATTTCTATTCAAGCACATGCCTGCTGTAAGCAGGTCCTAGTGATTCTCTAAACGAAGAGAAGAAGGAAGGAAATTCAAGAAAACTAGCTTATAAACAGATTTTTACTCTGAAGTTTCTTTGGGAGCCTGTGGAGGCAAATTTTAAGTTTAGGAACATTTCTAGTGTTACAGCACTATACACCAACTTTACTGAAATACCATCTCCAGATAAAAACCTTGATGATCACAACTACAGCTATATTTTCTACCCTTATCTCAAGTCAGCCACAACCTGTAAATACTAGTTTTCTTAGAAAAACTATTTTTAAAGCTTACATGGAAGCCACAATAAAGCCAACCGCTATAAGTAAGACTATACAGAGAGCTGCCCACAGACAGTGTCTGTCACTGAGAACTTTCCTGTGAATGCTATGTGTGGTTTTAAGAGTTTTGAGTTACATTAAAAGGTAGGCTGGATTACAAACTTCATGAACAGTGCATATTACCATCACTATAATTAAATTAATCTGACACACTAAAATAACTACTGCTGACACTGCCCCCACTCACTCTGCACAGGGCTGGTGACTGTACCTGCTAATCACCTGTGCAAGATACTGAGGGTGAAAAATCAAGCAACAAACGTGCTACAAGACTTAGAGAGCAAAGCTCAAATTTTTTTTACCCCCTTCCTGCCTGCAAAGTTTACTTTTCATAAAAAAATCTTTATTCCACAGACCCATTTAATGGCCTATCAATATCCCTCTACTTTTTCTAAAGGTTATAGGAAAAATAAGTATATGAGTTTTAACCTGAAGCAGAGGCCCCTAAACCTTGTTCTGAAACAACAAAGTAAAAAAAAAGCTCTGTTAAGTCCTGAAAAGACACCTCTATCTAGCCCAAACTTAGCTGGAATTTTCATTTTAAATTCCTGTCACCTCGGTACTCCTCAGATCTCACAAACATCTTCAAAAAAGCCAAGAAAAATATAGAGACTAAACTGATGGCAGAGAGCTACAAATGCCTCCTGTACCCCAATGGCAAAATAAAAATATTAAGGTTGGGCCAGCTACTGCCATAATGAGAGTTTCTCTATTTTGAAGGATGTTGAGAGAATCTGTAGTTAAACAACTAAACTTCCATAAAACTGAACAGGAGTTTTCATTATAGTATCTATGCATCCCACCCCTTCCTCAGGAAAGGATTTGAGTGGGTTTCAGTTTCAGCTTTCTTCCAATTACAATACGGTACAAATTACTGTACAATTACAACACTGTACAAATATCAACACACGTATTTTAATAAAAAACATGGTAGTAGTTCTGAATCAAATTCTAGTAAAGGCAGAGAACACCAACACTACTGTGTGAGACCAACAGCCATAGCGCATGAGAGAAGAAACAAGGATGCAAAATGCATGAAGAAAGTAACAAGTACCAGCACATTTCCTTCAGACTGATCTTTTTAAGCCACCACTTCAGGGGTATGTAAAATCTTTATATATTCACAGAGCCTTTGCTTGGAGAAGAAAAAAAAATCAGAAGTAACACTGGATTAATCTGGTCAATAAACAAACATAGTCTTTGAAGAGCAGAGATCACTGCAATCACCTCCATATTCAACAATTTTTTTACTTCATCAAGACCAATATAAAGGAAGCAATTACTCTTCCTCTTGTCATAAAATCCCATGTAATCCATGGGATTCTTCTATCAAAGATAGAAGATAGAAGATATCAAAGATAGAAGAATCTCCTTCCATCAGAAAAGGAGCAATCCTGGAAATTATTTGCTGGTTAAAAAACCTGCACAAGAAAAAACAGCAGATAAGCCTCCAAATCTTACTCTTGGTATTCAATGAAAAGTAACAGAAAACAGAAGTCTAAATTCTCTCTGCATTTTTCATTAATGTTCTTTATCAAATGTTTTTTAAGGTCTCTAAAAGAAAATCAAGAGTTTAAAAGCCCTCATTTGTCTTACCCAAAAGACTATCAGCTGCCAATTATGGAGAAACACCTCCTAATATTAGTAAGAGAAGTTACCTATTTCCATGTTCATTTAACATGCCAACTCAGGAAAGCTAAAACTAAGATCAACACACTGTATTATACCACCTGCTTTCTTAAGAGCTTAGATCAGATATTTGGTCACATTCATAGAACTTTTGTTGCTTTTCAACTATACAATACCACAGCATTTCCTGGTTTTATTTCTCTGGATTCTTTACATAAACTGCATTAGCGGTGTTTACACGTGATAGCCTCAATATGTTTGTTACTGGAACATAGATTACAAAACACATAGGATTTCACAGTGCTTCACATTTAGTGTTTTTCAATGCTGTCTTGGTATTTTTCTCCCTTGTCTTGAGAAACACATGGCCCCTTCTCAAGAAAAAAAAATAAAAGAAAAAGCAGACAAGGAAGCAACTTGAACAATCTTTCACATTCTTTAGAACTGAGTATTTTCTGAGTATTTTGCCATCCTGATAATGCAGAAAAACACAGTTATTCACTATCAGATTCTAGTTTTTCAGGCTTTCAAGCCAGTTTTTAACAAAATATGCCCATTACTGACAGGGTCCAGACTCTCAGACTCTTAAGTTTCTTGACTCTCATAGGAGGTAAATGCAACAACTACCTTTTCCACACAGCAGCAGTTTTCAGTACCAAATCTTTGGGCCAGTTTGCCTACTGAGAACTCAACTTGTTAGGCTGTACATATTCCCATGCACTGTCAACACCATCCACTGCTCAGAGACACCAACAATAGGATGATATAATGCAAAGCCAGCTTTAAACTAACTTTAAAAGTACATTCAAAACACTGCCTGCCTTCTTCTTTCCCCAAAAGTTATTTGTATTAAGTGGACCAGAAGGAAAAAGAGAAGCAATTTTCACCTCAACACATAAAATTACAAACCAGTACTTCTTCAACTGCACAGAGAACATTTTGCACCCTTAAGAGAAGCCTTGGAAGAGGTTACCTGTCCATCCGGAGAAAAACTTCCTGTGCTGGAAGAAACAGGCAACTTCAGTTCAAGAAGCCAGAGTCAGCTCCCTTGTCGTATAAGACAGCACAGCCTCCCTGAGGGAGCTGCACAAGGTTGCTGAAGTAGGGAATTGAACCAAGTTATTCAAAACAGTGGAGAAGTAATGAAAACAAAACTTTACTGTCTTTGGCTGTATAAAAATCAGAAATGGAGCCTTGCAGCAGTATATACTATTAAAAATCCAAATTAAAATTCAGAGGTGGAATGCACCTATTTTTTGTAAAACCAAAGCAAAACTGTTAGTTGTCCAAAAAAACTCTAAAAAGCTATAAAAAGGGCATTCCTCAAGTATTTCAAGTTATGCAAGGACATCTCTGACTTATGATCAGGTAAAATTTGTTCTAGTTCTGAGTATCTTTATCTTACTATCACGCATCACCTGCCTTATCACACATGCCACTTTGAAACTATCTTCCTCTCATGTTCAATTGCACAAATCATAATTAATGAGAATATCATCAGAACTGGTCAGGACAACATAGCATGACAAACACATGCCCATTCAACATAGCAAGACAACCAGAACGGACCACAAGAAATTCATACATTCTTGAATCCACCTGCACCACATTTCCCAATTACTTTTGAGATGAAAAACTACAACAACAAATTTCCAAACAGGTCTGTGATAACAATTTTGAGTTCTCCGTTTTGGATGCAGTGAGGGGATGGAAGCATCACCACTCCCAATGCTCTACCTGTCCCTCCACAGTGCTACTTCTACTGCCAACCACACGCATCCAGCTTTGTATTTGACATGAATCATGCTGCCTGAACAGTAAAATCTGTGCAATTTTTCTTCCATCTGGCATTACACACATTGAAGGTGGTGCAGTAAAGCCCTCTTTCAAAACACTTTTTCCTCTGTTAATTGTATTTTTATGGCACTTAGCTGAAGAGTGTCCATCAAATGCTGTCAATTCCTTTTCCAAAGCTCCAAGCTGAAGCCAATGCCTATATGCATGTGCTGTTTGTTTTGTAGTCTGCTTTTTCAGCAGCAAGTTTCACCACTCGGGTGAAACTTATTTCCACTGAAAACATGATATAGAATAAAGAATTAACAATAACAAACTATAAAACTGGTAATTTCCCTCAGGTCTGCTCACCCTTGCACTAATGATAATAACAAACATCTTATTTTTACTTTCCATACCCATTCCTTGATACCTCACTTTGCAGACAACAAATGTGAAGTTCTATTTTCAGATACCACATCAACAGCATAAAGAAGCAATACAGTTTTCAAGCTTCACTTCACTGATACTAGTAGAGTATGACATTCTCAGCTCTCACACCTGGCCTATCACCAAGCAACAATTTTTTTCCTTTCTCCTGCAGTATTCCACTTAAGGATGAGGTAACTCACTCTTGTTAAAACAGCACATTTAGGCTCCTACACACAAGCTGGTGAATTTCATGAACATCTGAGTTTTAAGACATTCATGATAAATTTAGCAATGTGCCAGGGTGAATGGCTTAAAACAATCACCCCTAGGTCCTCAAAATGTAGCTAGGAAAAACAAGCCAGGTAACTGCTCTTCTTCCTTACAGCTGCAAGGTGTCCAGCCTGCTTACTTAAGCTGTCCTGCCTCTGGCTACTTCTGTGTCCTCTGGTCTCCATCAGTAACTCCCTGCCCAGACCTACACCACTATGCAACTGATCAGAGAGGTCAACTGATAAACTTTCACAAGCTAAAAATCTAATTTGGGAAGGTGCAGGACCAAGGGAGTTTACATCCACACACAATGCCCCTTTCAGCAGCTATGCTAGCCTGTGGCAGATTGAAATATAAGTGTAACACTACGGGAGACATTAAATCTGGGCCTTCCTTGGGCAGGGGGAAAAAAAATGGGAGTGACAAGTAAGTGCTGGATTCAATCCAAGTACTCCTTGCTTCATCTCAGAGCCAAAATCAGAAAAAGTGAGTAAGAGATAAGACATCCTGGTTCATGAAAGAAAACTCTGAAGGTCTGAGGGCTATATATGACTAGGCCTGTGACAGACATAATGCAGTGTATGTCCCCTCTGATGCTGTAGAGCACCCACCAGGTATGCAGCTTTCTGCAGGGCTGCCTGCTGAAAAAGATGTTGAAAAGACAAAGTCCACCCAAGGATAACATCACTTCCCCAAGAGTGAGTAAAAACACTGCTCTTCTGCTGCAACATCATTATGAAAACGACTTACTTTATTCTGCCAGTGATAAGCAACTACAATTCCTTCTCATCAGCTTAAACCATGGTGACAAGAGTGTTATTGCAACATTTACTCATATATTCAAGAAACTCCACTGTCTCTAAGGACTGGCAAAGATCACATACCATGGCACAACTGCCTGTCCCAGCCAACCTCACTCAAAATAGGACATACGAGGTCTAGGGTCAAAATTCAGAATTCGCCACATACTTCAAAGGTCATTTCAAATAGCTGAGATCTCAAGAAGAGATTATCTCCAACAGCAGAATGCAACTCATGTTTTCTTGCCAAGCACCACAGAAATACTGTAAAACAGCCTTGAAATTTAAGAAATCATCATTTCACTCTAACAGGTATAGCTAATATAAATAGCTCCAGGGGCAAGCATTTTAAAAGGTTGGGGATTTTGCTGTGGTTAAGATTCTGCTAGGTCAGGAATGAATTTTTTTTTTATTGTGTTAAAACCTCTACATCAACCTTTGCATTTTTTTATGCTGAAAAGTAACAGAGCTTCTGAAATAAGCTACTAGTGCTTTTCACAGATAGCACAAACACGGATTTTAGAAATCATCCTTAGATTATTTTACCATTGCTCACTAATAACCTTTGTTGATTTTTAAACTATGTACAGCCAGGGAGTCTGCACTCTTCTGTATGATATATAAAGAAACTACAGATACCAGCAAATACAAAAATATTTGCACAGAACAGAACTTGTTACACATAAGCAGCAACGACTGACTCTGGAGTTTGAAAAAAACAAAATTCCAACCTAAAACCCTCTGACTTTGGAGTATCTTCCACAAATGCAGTGATTAATCATATGCTGTTACGTCTATTCTATGGTGTTATAGAGCATTGCTCATAACTGGTCCTGCCTCAATACAACCCTTGTGACGATATTAATAATGCAAAGGTCATTTTGACCTTTACCTAGTGACCAGGTATCAGTTTGTGCCCATATACTGCTTTCTGTATGTCCAGAAACACAGGTGCAGATCTTCCAGTAAAAGTGCTTCAGGTTTCACATCAAATTATGTGCAAGCATGTCAGCAGCAGGATTAATAAAAGCTCTGCTCACAGAACATTCTCATGAGCATTTCTGGGATTTTAACTCCTGCAAAACCTAAAATGGGCTTTTTCTTATGCTAAATGAAATGCTGCAGAGAGTCATTACAACACTTGATGATTAACTTTGAAAACCTTGTTTGCACTATCATTACAGATATTTTAACAGGAAAGATAGGAGATATGCACACCACAGAGGTTCTGCCTGAAACATTGACAAAACAATAATTACTAAGAGTTTCTAGCTGTTGAAAGCAAAATTTGAGGGTTTTTAGTATTACAGGAAAAAAAAAAGCAATCTGAAAAATTACACTAGGCAATAGTATAAAGGTATTAGAGGCAAGATGAGATTTATGCGCTTCCTCAAAGGTTTAGGGCTCAACAGAGAACCACAGCTTCCCCTGGCAACGCTGACCTCCAAATACCACAGCAGCCACCATTCAGGTCTTATCTCAAACCAGAGATTCCCATCCCAGAACACTCACAGCTTTCACATTTCAAATGTCAGAGTGGAAAAATTACGTTTAAGATGAGCCAAATACAGAAGTGAATCCCAAATGAGAGATATGTCAGAGAATACAGTGTTAATTGTGAACCAGTTTCTGCAGAGGTGTTCTACCCATTGCTGCTTCCCTGAACCTCTTTTTAACTTTCTGAGGACATCAGATACTGGTAACATATTACCAGAAAATATGCAAATAAGAACATCCTGGAGACTGCTATAGCCCTTTTCCTTGCTGCACAACCCACAACAAGTAGAGACAGGACTTAATAAGATACCTCCATTGTCTGTATTCCAAGTGTCATTCTACACTGCAAAATATCCTTCTCTTCTAAAGTGCACTTAATAAAGCAAGAAACAAACAAAAGCCCCCCCATACATCCTATAAAATGAATGGGTTCTTTCTACAAAGCAGAACAAAAAATCATCCTTCTACATTAATTCAAATCAATTAAACTTTAATGGTTAAAGCTCTTTGTGGCTGTATCGATTTTCTAAATTTAAATTTCAATTGATGTAGCTCATTTGCTAAAATGGTGGTTTGTTTTGGTTTTTAGTTTTGTTTGATAAAGGCACGCTTCATACAGGAAACAAACAAATTACTCTTACTAAGCATTGGCTTCCTTCTCACTCTCCCTTCACACTTTCCCCAATTTTCTCTAATTGGAATATTAGCTTTAAACTATTGCAAGAGCTTATAACATAAAAAAAACCAAAACCATGTCCCATTATTAAAATGTGAACCCAGATAGATAATGTTATTTATTCGTGGAGTAACTTCTGATATACATTTTTCTTTCCAGCAAATTATTATCTAGACTTCTTTGAATCTAGAAATTATTTTTTTTTAGAAACTGAAAACCTTCAAGTGTCCTATAGGATCTGCAGACTTGCATTGAGAATTTAAATCTACTAACAGTCAGCTTGCTTTTCTTAAGTAGCTTTTCCAGATCTTTTAGAAGTCATCCAAGGTAACCATGACTATACACACTACAAACTGAAATCAGTACTCCAGATTAACGTCCATGTATTAGCTGCTTTGCTACTGCTCCTCTATAATTAAAGACAGAATGACAGATCTCATTATTTTTGTTGCTAAGAATCCTGTCCCCTGCTGGACTATCTGCTAGAAAGCTTTATTTAAGCTTCCTTATTCTTACAGGCTGCAGACATATTTCTGCTCGGCAAAACACTGTCTTTAACAGATTTGTTATTCAGTGACATATGAGAAACTGCACTGCAGTTTGCATGCAATGGTCTATGCTGCTCATCAGCAAGGTCAGGCGATAGCACCTCGAGGCACAACACAAGCTGCTCCTTATTGATTACAAAACTTCCCTGACTGCTCTCTGAAAAAGCCTAAACTAGCAGTCACTGCAGAAAAAATACAGGTACTGGAGCATCTATGCTCAAACAGCCTATCTTTTTAACACAATGAGCATTACGCACTTTACCATTAGCTCTTATGAGCCACGGCATTTTAAAAATACCTGAATAGGTTAAAGTGTTTTGAATTCTAACATGTCCTGAAAGGCTGGTGGCATACCCAACATTTAAGTAACATAAAATTGTGATGCAATTTTACGACAGTTGACCCCTACCTCAAGACTGCTAGCAAAACACTTGTCAGACTGTGTCGCCTTAGACGATGTTAAACGGCATCTCCCTCAGAAGGAAAATAAGCCGTTGCTTACTTACCTTTGCGTAAGAATGAAACAAAAAATTTAAAATGTTAACATTTGAAAGTACTGCTCAAAATGAACCTTCTTCAAGACAATGACAAACCTAAGAAAAACTAAAGAACTAGGTTTATTTCACATATGTTTCAGTAGTGATATAAAAGTTTCATCTTGCTGACATTCATTTACCTAAGTTTTCCAAATTACTTGTGATTCACAGGGAATCAAAGATGCATCTCCTGCTGCTCCTCTGAATATGAAAATTGACTGCTTCATTCTACCTACTACATAATTTTTTGCAAGATTTCTTACAAGAGTCTCTCCTGTCTAACAGGAGAGAGGCTTCTTAGGATACTTCCTGAGAAAACATATCCTGAAAACAATCTGGTCAGGTCCTGACCATAATGAGCTGCTGACTAGCAATTGCTCAGACCAGTCCATAGGTGATGGGTCCTCTTACAACCAAGGCCCAGAACTTGTCAACGGCATTTATCTTCTCTCCAGTGCTCTGGTACATTTTCCAGCTCTCAAGAGACATGGGTTATGTTCAAGCTTCTCTGATAACACAACTGTCCTGTTGCCAGGTCCATGCCTGAGAAAGAGTGCAAGAGCCTAGGATAAACTGCTTCACTTCTGAAGGAAGTAACTGCAAAACCAGAAAGTGACCGTGCCTGGGAAAACAGCTACTGAGCAGAGCACTCCACCAGTTCCTGTGGCACACAAAGGCTGCTGGTAAAAGCCTGGCTCAGGAAGCTTACCAAAATGTCACAATGGACTCAATGAAAGCCTCTTCTCAGTAGAGCACTTGAACAACAGTTCAAAAAAGCAAAATTTTACTCATCAGAAAGACTTGAAGACTTTAGCAACTCCAATAGAAAGAAGGTGAGAAGCCTGCCTAATGAAGATTTTCACATGGCTTGTAAAAATTGTAATTTCAGCAATTCAGTGAAAGTTTGCACTAGTTTCAGCTTACACATCGTAATGTCTATGCCACTTGCCAAATAAGTATCTCCTACTAAGCCCCTTCATAAGGTTTCAGGGGGAAAATAAGTCTAATAAACATTATTTTACTGTCCCTTTAACAGTCTGAGGAGCTGGTAGCATAGTTTGTTTGTGAGCACCTCCCACCCCTTTCCATCCACCTCTGTGAGGATCTTCCAGCCACTCACCACACTCCTTCACAGCTACCTTGACACCAGAGGTACCTCATTCTAGCAGCCACTTTTTTGCCATCACAGGACTCTTCCAACTGCACTGAACAATCCATGACTGCCACGGGGGTAATGCAAGCACACTTTCAGTACGTACATGCAAGCTTAGAAAACACCCATCAGCAGAGACAATCTCATGCATATGAATGCAGACAGATTTGAAAAAGTCCCTATTCTCTCAGCAGCACTCTATCTAGCCTTCTAGCAGCCATACCCTATGCCCTAAATAAACCTAAATCCATGAGCTGCTGATAAGCGAGAGATACGAGTGCAAGCAAAGACCCTCTACTCTCTTCTGTGCTGCCAGAAGAGGCAAGGGTCAGGTGGACTTCTCTATCCCATTGCTATGCAGGTCCTGTTTCATAGTTTTGACTCCAGGATTTGACTCCAAATTTTCAGACCAAGAAGGATCAAGAGGCAATCTCTCAGACAAAGCACGTAGTCTGTTCTTGGGATATCAACAGCAAACATGCATGATTTCAAGGAATAAATGTGCCATCATTTGCATCGCCTCCCTGAGATTAAACAACCTAAAGCTGAATGGTATTTTTCAGGTGAAATGCTCATCCAATAGAAAGTCTGTACTCCCTCAATCCTTGCCCTCCCAGCTTGAAATTGAGACAAATAAGATTACAAGATCTTAAAGTGATCTATTAAAGTAGATAAAGCAAACACTTCGGTGTGTTCCACACACTGGAAGACTTAACCAAAGCATAAAAACTGTTTCTCAGAGGAAGAAGTTCTTATAGCAGTAAATCTATGCAAGAACATGGAGTTGCTTCTGCTGCTAGTTTGCCAAATTTAAACAGAAAATAGCAAATAAAAATGCTTAGAGAACATAAAATATTGTCAAACCCCATTTCAATGATGTCAATTGTTCATAGTCCAAAAGATCAAACTCTATTGGATTAAAAAAGGGTGACATGTCACTTTCAGAAGCCTGTCTGTGCCAATTATATCCATGAGACTGCAGAAGGCTTATCACCAGCAGAGGGAGGATAAGGCAAGTCTACAGGCCTGAAAATCAAGTTACTAGTCCACTCTGCAGACAATATTATAGTCAGGCCAGGGTTTACACAGCATTCAGACTCTTAATCTACACAGTGGATGCTGCTCATCAACCAGGACTTGAGGAAGCTAGCGTAACAATGACTCAGTTTTTTGTACCTGAAACAACCAACCACTGATTAGCAGGCTTTACATTAAGCACTACAGAAAACAATACAAGAACAGAACAGGTACAACTTGTTTGGGCAAATAAGAAGCCACATAGTACAGTAGAGATAAAAAGTAAAAATAAAAATCAAATTTAAAAATCAGACAGCTGTTTCAGAAGAAAGCTATCTCAGGGGAATAAAACAGAGAATTTAGTTTTAACCAGCTCACTCTACAGCCCCATTATCATAAAAATCTAACTCAAGAGAAGCAGCACCAGCAGCCAAGAGGTCAGGGAAGGGAGCAACAGAACAAGGAACAAGCAATTACAGTTACTCAATTAAGTGCAACCTGAAGCCATGACTTAAGGCTGCATCCTTTGAGTAACGGCCTTCCTCCCATCCTGCTCCTGGGCCACTTCCTGCAGCAGCTCAGAGTAGTGTGAAGATGTTCGCACTTATGAGCTGCAGCACTGTCAACTAGATCAAAGCTGCAGGAGCAAATATGGGAACAATAGATTCATTTTGCTCTGCTTCATATTAGGAAAAATCTGGAAACAAGGCAGACTCCAACTAAGAATTATTTCCACTCCAGTCTTAGCAAATGTTTTATCTACTTAACATACAGATCATTATTACATCCCTAGTTTCAAGGAAGCTGAAAATCTACTCCACCAGCAGAGAAAACCTCTACTAAACCAATAAAAATATTTTCAGATGTTGTGTATTATTTGGTCCAAACCAAGGCTGACTAGACACAAGAAGCATCTGATCTGCAATATGTCTGCAGACACCCTTTCCTTTGATTCTGCCTATAAAGGGTCTGTGGTTGACGGAAACTAAACAGAGCAAGAGCAAAAGCAGAGAATTTCCATGGGTCGAAAGATTAAACCTAGACTGCGAAGTGGCAGTAATTTCTGCCTTTATGAGGAAAAGGCCAGAGTTAGAACAAGCTGAGTGAATTCAGTTAAAGCACAACCACATTAAGCCATTCATCTCTGTGTAGAATATCCCAGGCTTTGCAGCTAACGTTTCATTGTGTGAACGGGTAGAAACATTTGCTCACATAAGCTCGTTAAACGTGATTCAGCCCAGATGTCGGAATGGCTTAGCAGTCTTTGTTTGCAAAACATCAATAAAGAATGACAGACACAAATATAGGACTGAGCTCCTGTCGAGAGGACGTGCAAGGCCTGGCGTTTAACAAGACTACTTTTCATAGCACATATTGCTAACACTCAGTGACATACCAGAACTATGGTTATACAACATGGAGTTCTTGTTCAAATGAAAGGTGAAAATAGGTACAATCTAGAATCTAAAACACCTGCCCATTAGGGTCTTCACAGCCTTATAAAGAAGTGCTGCACCCATCAGTAACAAAGAGGCAGAGAGGAAAAAAGAGGTGAGAAAAATGCTGCCAATCTTGGCAAATACCTGATACATCATGGGGTGGGGTGAAGTGCTCCACTTAAAGCCATGAATGTTTTCAGGGTAAGACCAAAAGCTTTATCTTTTGGACAGTGGCAGGCATGAGATAGCTAGGGCCAGAACTGCTTTTACAGTGGATCGGCTCAGATACTTCTATCACAGTAGCAGCACTGTCCAGCTCTCTTAGTACCACATACAATTCTAGAAAACACACACATAAAAGAGAGCATTTTAAAAGAAAGTACCATAGACATACAAAAGCTTGACAGGAGAATCCAGGGTGAAATAACACAGGGAAAAACTTCAAACAAGGCAAATAACATGCCAGTAATTCATCTTCACAACTCAAGGTCATTTTCTACTCTCATTGTGGAATGTATTGATTCTAATTAAGCACAAAATTTCCTCCAGCAATATGATGTCTGGCTCAGCCAGTTTCCGCAATGCATGTGTACATTACAAATTTACCCTTAAAAAAGCAGCCTGGGTAAAAAACATGGACATGATCTATTATGCAAATATGCGTAAACATTCCCAACAAACTTCCACACAACTACTACACTGAGGCATTTGGTTCAGTATGGTGAAACAAACCAGTGCACAAGCAACTTCATAAATAAAGGCATTCCCCCAACTCAATCACAAACAACAAATTAATCCCAACACTACTGGCCCAGATTATCTGCTAGCAGCATTCTAACAGAACTGAAACCAACGAAGAAGCTTGTTTAGAGGCCAAGTCTTCCCCAAAATATACCGTATACCCACAGACAAGCCCTAACACACGAGTTCAGACCTACCAGCAGCAGACGCACTAGTCCTCCTCCACTACTTAAAACAAGCTAATATCTAATTTGTAATAAGGAGGCATTTCACAGGCAAAAGAATGGATATGCTGTAATCAATACCAATAAAGTTAGCATTATAGAAGGACACTGCTCAGATACCAGGTTTATCGCCTAAAAATTTAGAGACAACAAATTAACACTCAACTCTGAAAGGGCCAACAGCCCTTCAAATTCTCCTCCTTAAAGCTATTTTTGAAGCTCAATAGACATTCTGCTTGTAGGAGGGTATTCAGATATTGTGACTTGAGAGTATTTGCCTTGACACAAACTCTAGAAGCTCTTTTTTAACACTGGGAATAGAAGGATTTGGAGAAAATTGAGCATCAAGTAATTACAGCTTAGATGTAAGCAAACCAAAAAATTGCTCACACGATACACATAAAACTTTGATCAACACAAGAACTCTAAAACCCTGAGCAACTATACTCTTCATATACTTCTGCCAGAAGTCTTCATATTCTAAAAGAATAAAATTATCTTTTGGGTCTTCTAAGACTGTCCTTTAAAAGCCGTTTATAACTCCATTTTGTTACATTTAGTTATAAATGCAATTTCCCAGAAAGAAAACAAAAAAACAGTAAAACAAAAGATTTTGTGGCAAAGAATAGAATTCTAGGGTCAAGGAGCAAAAAAAAACAACCAGCAGAGATCCCCCCTGCTCAATATTTTAAATATGCACAGAAAGTTTATTGATGAAACATTCAGTCTTTTATTCTAAATCATCCCCATCATTTCTCGGAACAGAGGCATCACTGTCCTGCATCTGTATTTTATAGGTACATGGACCAATTGTTTTACAGAGAGTTGTACAAATGTTCTACCTGCCACACACTTAGGATGGCAATGCACAAGCAATTGCCCTAGCCAATTTTGTTCCAAAAGCAGCAACTGCTTTCCTTGCCTAAAAAGAATTTAATGAAGCCATCTGCTCACAGTTCAGTCTATTCTAAAAACATCCTGCATTCTTTACGCTCTCTTTTACAGTTCAAAGTTTGGCTAGCATCCCAAGGCTACAACCTTTGCAAAAAGCAAAGCAAGAAGCATAAAAAATCTCTGAAAATATTTTGTTCATATTTGTATTAAAATACTTCAGCATCTGCATATATCATATGCAGATAGCACATTACTGACAACATTTCTGGCAATACTTGTATTTTGAAGAAAGGCAATAGACTAGAAAATTGAAACATAAATTGAATCTTGGAGTGCTTGTTTTTAAATATTTGAATGGATTATTTGGTAAACAATGTCCAATCAAGGAAGCTAAATGATCAACAATTTAAAAATACCTCAGTGTTACAGCTTCATATACACACAGCCAAGAAATTAAGAACTTATGTTCATATAAACTATATCCAACACATCTGTAAAACATCTATCAGGAAATACAGATTTAAAACAACTGCAGTAGGGGCTGCAGGAAAGTGCCATGTTTAACTGCCATACACCTCTGACAGCAGGTTTTACCTGTCAGAACATTGCCTATCCATGTGGGACAGGACAAGGGTACTGGAAGTGGCACAACTAGGCAAGAACGAACCTGAGGTCACCCTCCTATGTGAAGCTACGGCTTTTATAGATAACAGACAGGGAACATACATAGACTTTTAACACTACAAACTTAAGAGCCACATTTCTCCAATTTCCCATCTGTTAGGGTCCCTTTGGCAGCAGCTTAAAACATGATTTTTCAAGGAGACATATTGCAGCAAAGGATTAACTTCTGCTGTCTCTGGCAGTGCAAATAAGAATAAGCATGGCTTTCCCACTGAAAAATACTCCCTTTACCCACAGGTTCAAAACCTGTTTCACTGTGCATCCAACACAACTCTGAAATCAATTGCAGCAAATCCATCAAGAAACAAATACATTCATCGTGGTACCAAGCACAGTGGAACCTTCAATTTTTCCTGACTCCTCTAGATCACTTTTAAACACAACTAATGGCTATGCTAAATTACAAACANAAAAAGCACCTGTAAATTGTAGATGGCACAATCAAAACACCTTTCTGGAAGGCTGGGGACAACAAAGGAAGAAGAATCTCTTTCAACTGTTTTTTATGAAAGTTTCCAAAAAGCATCATTTCTCTGTGGGACTCACATTTAATGTACTAAGACTGCATATCCAAAATTTCGGTAATCATATGGTGCCCAGGTGAGTTATGGCAGTAACACAGGACAGGCAAAAATCAAACCAAAGCTGCTGTTACCAAAAAAAGAAAAATCAGCAAAATTCCACACCAAAACCTGGGTGTGAACATTTGTTCTGTTCTCATAGCACTGAGTGTCAAAATTCCATGCTCACAGTTCAGAACATATTGTCAAAGAGCTGCTTCTTCAAAGAGCCAAGCCTGTTGTAGCATGAAGAGAGGGAAAAAAAAAAATCTCAATTTACAGTTTTTTCTCCCAGATTTCTTTGTAACAAAACCAGAATTGCACTTCCAAACTTGGCCTTTTCATGGTCATAGAACAAGGAAAGCAAGGCTGTCATTTTGGGGTTTTATAAATGGAGAAAAAGAAGTAGAACTTCAATGTACTGTAATAATTAAGCAGTATTTTTTTTGCAGTGCTGGGATTCTTCAAAAGCAATCACGTGCCTACTGTCACAGCCCTAGGTAACTCATCTAAAATAACATGTAGCTGACAGAGACAGCTTCCAAACTAGGCCAAAACTACCAAAGGGCCTCCTTAAGGCCAAAATTAAACTTCTCATAGAAGCCAGTTCTCCTGTTGCAATGGTGTCATTTCCTCATTCTGCATGTGTTAAGTGACTGAAGCATAAGAGTCATGAAAACCAAATCAGAAAGCACTAAGTGCAGTAAGTGTTGAAAACACACAGAATCTCCTTTTCTAAGAAGAAAACCAGTCCATCATTCGAAGGGAAATGGTGTAAATAGGGTGTTTGCTACACTCACTCATTTAAAACACACAAATTTAACTCTCCTCCTCTGCTCTTGGCCTGAGTGCTTGTGCCATGACAGCTGACTAACTGAACTGCATCAGCATCACTGTCTGTGCCATAAAAGAAGGCACATCTGCAGAGGGATAGCAAGATGGGCCTTACTGTGAATGGACCCAGAAGGCCGTGCCCTCCATCCCTGCATGCCCTGGTCTCAGGCCAGAAGACGGGCACCCAACAACACATCTCATCACTGTGCAAAGTGCAAGCAAAAGATCTTCCCATCATAGATGGAATGGGAGTCTGCACTTGGCTATCAGTGGCTACCTTGGAAATTACTGATCTAACAGAACCATCATCCAGCTCCTTCTCACATTCAATGACAATTCCCAGCATCATCCCCCACTGCATACTGAACCAGCCTAGGCCATATGGAAAGAAGACTGCCATTCTCTACTAGCACAGCAAAAAGAGAAACAGTGCTCCTCCAAATACCAATCAAGGATCCTAGCTGAAAGAACTGAGACAGAGATCCATACTGCTGCTTGTTTCAGCACTTCTCAGACCTGACATGTTCTGGAGAATGTACTTCTGGGATATACAAAGAAAAGTAAAGCAAAAAATGCATTTTCCATGTTATTAGTAGAATCATATCTGGACATGCACATTCTTTCTCCCCCTTGTTGTCCGATCAGTGTTACTTACCAAAGATTAAAGAGAATGTAAACTATCACGTGCTTGAAATTTGATCTACTGGATTCCAAATTCACCTGTTTGAAGAGTATCAAGCACAAGATGGAAGATAATTTGAATAAATATTAGCCATATATTAATGGAGATATAGGGATTTGCAAGCATCACAGTCTTCTTTTCCACTTCCACCAAGCAGGAACAGAATGTCATCACCCAAGGGACAAGAAAAACAGGACCAGGAACACAAGCAGAAAAAGTCAATCTTTATACAACCACCAGACTGACAGTGCTTGAAATGATACTTTAACAGCAATATATATGTAACATATGTGTTAGTATGAGAGATGCAGAAACCTACATATGCACAGGTTTCTTCCCTTGTTCTTACAGACAAATGAAAATACTAAATTTGAAGTTTCAAAAAACTTACCCAGCAGAAAAATTAGGCCATTTACTTTTATGTGGACAAATGGAGGTATAACATCACTCTTCAGCCAGATCAGTTTTTAAATGCAGCTCAATATAGAGCCAGACAAGCTTTAGGACTAATGCAAGGGAACAAGTAAAAGCTAATTTAACTGTAGATTTTCAGGAAGAATATGCTCTCTTTTACAGTGCAGAATTACAGTTTTGGAAAGTGTTAAGGTTTTGACTGAAATTCTGCCAACCAGAGAAAATACACTGGAAGCTACCAGACCAGTTGCTGCCTTGGAACAAAGCATCTTAAATGTGTTCCTCCCAAGTCTGGGTTTCCACTGATCCATCCATCTTCAATTTCTAATTGCATGTGTGCATCTTTTGAATCTCTTTAATGTAAATTTCCTTCTGGCAGCTCCACCAGAGACTTGACAAACTATGACACATGCCTCTCCAGCTCACAGCACACACAGGGTTAACACTCTTGCTAACCAAATGAGAAAACACTGCACAATACCAACCTATTTTATTTGAAGTCTGTGTTGATTTGTGTTTGAGCTACAGTGAAGGTGAGAAGCATAAAGAAAGGCTGAAAACCCTGAGCTGATACCAGAGGACTGAATAAGCATAAGTGCAAGTGCACAAGCTGTGCTTCTGTCACACACACATAGAGAGCACTTCAAAAAAAACCAACCTGAGCACCACTGAAACACACAGCCACAGAGAGTATTCTGATCTACAGCAGTATTAACAATGTGTCAAAGCTTGTAATGCAAGTGCACTAAAAAAGTGAAAGATCTTGAGTTCAGAATAGCAGGACTCAAAACAGATCCCACTCTCTATGCTCTCTTCCCACCTTAGACTTTGTTTTAGTCCCTTAAGCAAACAGAACGTGTGGGCTTCAGCTGCCTCCAAAGCCTCTCTCTACAGCAGTGTATGGGGGATGCCAAGCCCGCATTACTCTGTTCTCACTCCCAGAAAAAACGTGAGCTGCTCCCAGAAGATTAATAAATAAGTCACTGAATTACAGTGGTCCCACAGTCCTCTTCTGTTCCCATGCTGATGATAAACTAGCAGACTGTGGCAGAGACATAATGATTTAGTATTATGAGAATATAACGATGCATCACAAATGGGCAGCAGCAGGACCCAAAAAATGAATACTGAAGAAGAACAGAAAGGGACAAGTTACCTATGCTAAAGCCTGTTTATTACTTTTATTTGCCTTCCAACTTCACTGACTGCAGACGCCAAAAACCATTTTTAATGCTATGAGATAGAACATATAAATGCCTGATGACAAGTTCAGCAAGTGTAATTTGTACCACAAGCTGGTTTCACTGCTTGGATAGCACAACAGAAGTATGAGCAAGCTCTGTTAGCATATTTAAAATTTACTTGCCACATGCTGAAGACTGAAAATGTACCATAAAGGATCACTTAGAAAACCAAGGCAGTGGGTAAGGCAAACACAAACCAACTGCATTTACAGTTTTAACACAAACTCTCACAGCCCTCAGCCTGATGCAACTTCAGACAGCAAACAAAGGCTGCAAGAACAAAAAGCCAATCTGAAAAAGATAGTTCTGTGTAGAAACAATACGAAGTATACTAATTTGAAATACACCGATGTTTAACCAAATTCTGCCCTCTCATTCTATCAAAGTTAAAG
Source organism: Toxostoma redivivum (assembly GCA_013397375.1). Lineage (NCBI taxonomy): Eukaryota > Metazoa > Chordata > Aves > Passeriformes > Mimidae > Toxostoma > Toxostoma redivivum. The sequence goes on along the minus strand of VXBI01005059.1, from coordinate 31,403 downwards.
TGATATTCTCATCAGAAGATTCTAAAAGCAACACTGCCAGAGAAGCAGGTAGTGGAGTGAGTAATTAATGGCTACCCCCCCGGAAATCAATGAACAGTGACAGACCGATCATGACACACGGTATAGTCACGACAGCTGCAGCAGAAAATGCTTTGTACAAAAGCTGTAATCAGGATAGTTTAGAGCTGCCAAAGAAAAAGTTAACACACAACTAAGACTTTTATACACTGGCACTTCATTAACCTTTGCTTTTCATGCTATGCACCCTTGAGTAATGGGTATGTGACACTTTGTTTTTAAAGGTTTGTCTACCTTACTGTAAATGGAAGGGGGTCCCAAAGAGAAAGCACTGCAGTTACTAAAACGGTTTAAGTGGGTACTGCCATCTTGAGAAACAGAACCAGGTCTGTGATTAAAGCCCTGCCTAAGCATGATGGCATTCACTTGCTTCCCTGTGAGAAGAACTAAACCTGTCTCTTAGAGGTAGAGCTTCAAAACAGACAAATCATAATTCACAGCTACTGGCACAATTCTATCTTTTCTGCCAATCAATGAGTTTTAGATGCTGAAACTCATACACCAGTCTGAAAGGTTTCCAAGGCAGACAACTAAATATTCCTGTAGGTTACTGTATCACTGAGCACTCCTAGCACAGTTCAAACAAACAAACTGTACTAACAGACTGTCCATTAATTAAAGCTGACGCTTCCTTGCCCATCAGGCAACAGCATTCAGGAGCCATCACATAACAAAACCATTGTTAGTCAGTCTTTTACATATTCAACTGGAGAACAAAAGGTGACTGTTGTACAGTCAACAAGGACTTGAACTTCTGCAGGTAGCTCCACATCTCTCAACAAACGCAACAGTGAAAAAAGATTTTGCACTGAAAGAAGGGGTGAAAATTCTTCGTAAAAATAAAACAAAAAAGTTTCCCTGAAGTTCACAGTTTTTCACTCAACCTTTTAATAACTGTCATCAGATTTTAAATTCAACATCATACCACTTAAATACTGCCATTAGCTAGAAAACCCCTCCCCAGGAAGGACAGTTTATCCTCCTTCCATCCTCCTCAGTCACCATATATTAAGCGCTCCTCTGAAACTTTTCAAACCTACAAAAAAAATACAACATTTTGACACCCCAGTATGAGACAAATGCCTAAAAAAAAATCACATATTCACTTCTTCCAAAACATTTGTGATATGATAGTTATTGTTCAGTAAAAATATGACATAAGATATTGCAAAAGACTCATCATAAGAAAAGGGTAAGGAGAAAATTGCTTTCATAAAGGAAGGTAAGAAGGATTTCGAGCTTCCGGTGGTGTTCCATGAATATATACAACACATTTAAAAACAAAAATCACTCATATCAATCTTGTTTCTATATTGTGATGTCTGATCAACCACACTAACTACAAGCAGCAATCACAGGTGGCACAATGTGAGGTCCTAGAAAAAAGAGCAGAATAAATACTTTATCCCAATTATCATGAGAAGAGAAAAATTATGGAAGAATATACAAAGCTTCAGAAACAAGTAAAGAAATAAATCCCAGAATAAAATTAAATAGCAGGCTTAGACAAGTAAAGAACCTCTAATAGTAGTGATTTATCCTATCACAGCCAGTTAGTGTCAGGTTGTGATTTAGGAATTCACGTAGGGAGAAAATGTTTTTCAATTAGCAATATGGATCTGAGTTGAATGATGTTGAGTGTCTGTAAGTAATAATCTCATTAAAATGACAGATGAACACTTTAAACAAAGTCTTAAAATACATTACTTTTTATGACCTTAAGTTTATGAAGATATGCCTTAATGCTATCTTCAAAAATCAGTCAAAAGAAATTAGATACTAGATACAAGCTGTAATTCTCTCAGCTACCAACACTTCTCAAATATCTCTGCTTCCACACTAGGATACAAATGAAACAATGCATGAAGATGAAACACAGAAGTCTGTAACAGTGCTGTGAATTAGATCAGGTGAAGCCTGTAAGAAATGAAACAAACTCACAAAGAACAATTTTTGCATGACAAGCATTTACAGAAGGGAAGATATGGATGGGAAAATACTACACAGCTAATAAAGTCAAAGCTGCTACTAAAAATTGGTTTGCCCTTTCACATAACAGAGGCTGCTAAACCCCTCCACAAGTCATCTGAAGTGAAAATCTATCTGCTCCTAGAAAAGCAGGTCCCAACATACAGCCTCCTGCAGGGGTAGAATCCCTTGCCACTTTTCTTTTATGTAAGTGTTTTATTACTACTATGAAATACCTGCCTTCAGTTTCCAAACACTGGGGTCTTACATACATTACCCTAAGGAGTCAGATAAATTTTTCTTCCTCATCATTTGTATTTATCCATTTATGCCCATTTCCTTTCATTTGACAAGTCACACAGGCAGTGCTTCTTGAATTTATCCCACTGTAAACATTTTCTAGCACTTATCAACCCTCCACAACTCAGGTAATATCCTGTACTCCCTTAAAAGCAAAGAAGAACATGGAAGAAGACTAAACCAAGCTTTTGTGAGCTTCACTAAACCGATATGCATTACAAGCATCACAGATTAAAAACATACATGGCATCTGCTCACAATTGCCAAGACATTACAATAAAGCTCCAAACTTTCAAATGAATCCCTGCAATTGTCTTTTAAAACTGTTTTTCAAGACACTAGACAATGTCTGTCCAAAACCCTGTGTTTTCAAAGCAATCAGGTTCGGAGACTAAAGTCATGACTGAGACCAGCAGCCTCTGGGGGCTGTCAGCACTGGAGTCCTCAGATGTCAGTTTAGGTAGCTCTGCCTTTTAAAACAGTTACTTTTCAGTATACCAAGGTCTTTCATCAAGTCACACTCAAACAGTTCAGCACAATTCCTAAGGTTAAGAAGCAAAAAAGTTAAGTCTTCGTGCATTTCTGCATTCCTTTTCCTCTGTAGCTACACCACTTCACGGAGGTAAAGGAGGTGTGCCAAGTAGAAATCCTTCTAAAGAAGTAAGGAGCAGAGATAAGCTACTAAGACACAACAGATTTGTCTCATGGCATAACTTTGGCCATGCCATGAATACATGTACTTCTCTTCAATCTGAGTCCAATTCTTAAATTGCTAGAATACATAAAATCCCCTTCATCCTCTTATTCCCATCAACTGAAACCTACATAAAAGTTTGCAAGAGGAAACAAATGAGATTTTAAAACCAAAATTAAACCAATTTATTTCCTTCTTCCCCTTTCATTCACCACAAGCCAAAAAACTTCCTGTCTTCACCTTATAGGAAAAATCACTCATCCTAATCAGCATCTGAGTTTACCTTCTTTAGTTAATGAGATCCCAACGCCTTCCTCTTAACGCAGTTTAAACCTTACAAAGAGAAGAGACAAGCAATTTCAGGGTGGATACAAAGAAGCAGCAAGGGGACGGCCGCCCAGCTGCAACACCAGAAATGACAAGTAATAATGCCCAGTGCTGCACATGCCCCACAACACAGTTTTGCTTCCTCATGTCCTGCAACCAGTCTGGCCACCACTGCATCTGGCTCCTGTCCTCCCAGATGTGAGTGCCCTGCTCAACCACAGGGAGGAAAACAATGGGGAAAAGCAAGGCCAGAAAAAGGGTCCTCTGTTTTCCACCAGCTGACTTTCTCGTGTAGGGGCCGTTTTTGTTTAGTTTGACTAACACAGGAAGCAACTGATGTCATCTCGGTTCAGTACTCTAGGGCACCAGGACAGCAGTAGCCATGGGAATTTAAGGTAGTGGCTACCATGTCTGCTCTAGAAAGTTCCTCAACAAACAAGCAAAAATACTTCTTTTAAAACTAAAAATAATTTTAATATATAAAAATACTTTATTAAAAATTGATACCTACAGAATTGAGATAATTACAGAGAAGAATTCAGCAACATCAAAGCAGGAAAACAAGAAAAAAATTACAATCCAATACTGTGCTGTAAGTGAGCCCTGGGAATCCTAGAAACCTGATGACCCAGATAGTTAGCATTCAGACAAAACAGATCAGTTTGGACAAAGAAAATTCCCAGATTACACATCAGAAAACCTTATTAACAGAATCACTACCCAGAAGAGACAGAGGCCAACCTTCACAATAGACCCTGTTGTTGCCATTAAATACAAATACCCTAGAAAGGCATCTTACTTGTTAAACCTGCCATTTTTGCTGAGTCCAATTTCTACAGATACAAAGAGGCAATTCACAGTTCTTTACCAGCATTAAATTGGACATGGAGCTGGTGGGCAGGCCCAGTTCCACCTCCCAGGGCCAGCAAAGCAAGCCTTGTACCAGAAGGTTTTGGTTTGCTCTCCCTCTCTGGTGCTGGATCAGAAGCCAGTCTGGACCCCTATGCTCACAAATCACCATTTCAACTGTCTGCAATATAAGCCAAACCATGCCACACAGCACTGTTCCCCAAAAAACACAGGGAAGGTAGATGATGGAGGATGCACTTCCCAGAGGCTCAGAGCCTGCTCCCTCTGGCAGGCACTGGGAGGCAGGGAGGGAGTGACCAGGCAGAAGGGGATACGGCTGGGCAAGAAGCTGACGGAGGCAGTGATCACCATGGAAAACGTGAGTGTAAAAACCTGGTAAGAGGTATAAATTACTAGAGACAGTTGCTGCTGAAAGGAGCTGTGGCACTGCAAACTTTCTCAATCATTAATTGAGGGTAAAGCAAAACAACGTGCTTCCCACCCATCCTTCACAGAGGCTTCTTCCTGGCCCCCATTCAGCTCCAGCAGCCCTTCCCAGAGCCTGGTGCTGGACAGGGATGGCTCTCCTGTCACACTGCCTGAAAGCAAGGAAGGGCTTGGCAGCTGCTCCTTCTTGTCCCCTATCCTTGACCCATGTCTTCAAGAAGGGCATAAAGGCCTCAGAGGACAGCCCTGCTGACACCAGGGCTTATCTTGCTATGCCAGACTCCACATACTCACAACAAAGGTGGAACAAGGAAGTTAACACTGATATATTCAAAATAAGAATCAGAAACACAAGAAAGGTATATTCCACATATAAATTAGGAAAAAAATTAACTATGCACTCTTAATCTTCAGATGACATGAACTTGAAGAGCCTGCCACCCCTGCAGTAACTATCCCTCCTTAATGGATGCCCACTGGTGTTTCTGTTGGGTGAAGAGTTTGGGTCAGAGCCTCCCTGGATCCCTACTACATCTCAGATTCCCAATCAGCCTTCAGCCACCGCAGATGACTCTGGTCACACCAAGCCAGCAGCTGCTGGCCAGCACTGTTGTAACAGCCAGAGGGCCCCCATAGGGCAGACTCTGAAACACCTTGCAGAAGAAGGAAGGAATTCTACAGCTATCATCTACCATTAATAATTTAAGACACAATATCAGACAGTTTTACTATTTTTAAGAGGGCTTTGTTCAGTGTTAAACCACACAACTGATTTATCAGACCCTTAAAAGGCATCTCATCCATGCTGAAAAACATAACCAATCCATTTGTTCACATTATGGGTCAACCTTCTTTTCCTAAGACATACAACAAAGACAGCTTTCGTCAGTTCACATTTTATACATTGAAACTCTTGACCAAGTTTTTCACCTAGAACCTGACTGTCAAATGAACGTCAAATGATAAATGCATTTTAACTAGACATTTTTTAAAAATCTCCAACTCTAAACTCCACAAAACTTTTATTTATTTCTTGCTTTGAAGAAACTCTGCTGACATGTAGTTTTCTAACCCATGAGCACAAAACACCACCATACTACTCTTGTAAAAGGAGGAAACACCTTCTCCATGCCTAAAACCTATTCCATAGTCAAACGCGTTACCTGAAATAAATGCAGTTGAAATAATATGGAAAATTAGGAGTTTAAAGTGCTAGATAAACACACACAGCATGACTAAGTACATTTTTTTCTCCAGGCACCCCTCAACAAATAGACTGAAGATTCATCATGTCTATAGCAACCATTCTTTCAGGAAGATGATTAAAAAGAAGCTGCACACCATACTGTTCCTGTGATGCAAGTTTTGATACAGAAAGATTTCTGCATACTTAAAAATTTAAACATCATATCAAAGAGTAAATTAAGACCTGTCATTAAACAGCTGTGTTTTCCAACACACTTTTCTTAAAATTTTTCCACCATTCAAAAGCAACAATACTTCCATAGAAGATTAAGCACATGCTATATTTATGTACTGTGTGATTCTCTGCAAAGTGTATCAAGCTACAGAAAGTTAGCAGTTTCAAAATTCAATAAAAACGTCTGGTTTCAGCCTTCTTACCTAGTAAGTAGTCTGCTTTTAAGACAAGGGGACCACCAAACTTCATGGCAGCTGTCACATATGTGTGAGCTCAAGTGAACCAGTTTTGTAGCAAAACATCGTCTACAGCCTGAGAAGTCATTACTAAATGAAGATCCCAGATTAAAATCAGCAACTTGCTCAACGTAATTTACAAATATAGGTTGGAAGCAGCATATTAAATCTTAGGGAAACTAGTTAAGCAGAATTCAAGCTGTGAAAAAGCACCAAACACTGACAAGAACAAAAATGCAGAAAACATCCCCCAATTCATTAGCAGCCAAGAAATTAATCACAGTGAGCTGGTCAGAGTTGGAAAGTGTCCCCAAAAGCCTACACAGCCAGATTGCACCACCCTGACTTTAAGGAGAGCCCTCCCTCTACATTGAAAGTCTGAGCTTAAACCATGCAGACAGGACAAGATGTCACCTATTGAGGTGAAAATCTGTGCCTGCATAAACAAGATCAACTACTAACTTTAATTAAAATCTAAGAAAAAAAACTCTGCAGCCTGCTCTAAGAAACTGTTAGCTGCTATTAGAATGTAACTGACATTAGAATGTCAGATGCTCTTATTAAACTGACCCACAGCAGAAGTCAAGGTGCAGAGACCACTGAAACATGAGGCAAAGATACCAGCATCAAAAGAAGAGGACGTTGTGCAACAGTTCCATAATACTCCATGCTCTGCAATTCCATCCTAAAACTCGGGGAGAGGAGACAGCCTGACAGCCCATCATCACAGAGATCATAATCTCTTGCTTCAGGGAGAGGTGTGGAATTAAAACAATTCCCTTCTTTGGTGGCTGCCAATGAACATGACCTACAATTCCACACTAAATAATAAGTGAAAGAAAGCCAACACTTATGAAATATTTTTGTCAGCTAAAAGAAACTGTCACTTCAGTCAAGTCAGATTCACCCTTAATTTGTTAATGCCCTTTTTCATGCTCCAGCTCACCACAGCACAGATCACACCACGGTTTCACCAACATTCCTCTTGCTGGCAAAACCAGCTGAGGCAGCTCCTGGCCCTGCAGCAGTGCTGCTTTGTCACTGGTGGGGACACGCCATCAGCAAGCAGCACTGATGTGGTGCAGCATCAGACCTCTAAGCAGCAGCACTACCACTTCTGAGGAAGCTGCATGGGGGCAAGGCAAGAGAGTGGGAACTGGCAGAAGCTCCAAGTGGCTTTTCTGGCGTATGCAATGGCAGTGGTGCACCAATACTGAGAGGCACAAGCCTACATGAATGCTATGACCATGAGAAACACATAAAGCACCATTAATGTTGCTATATTTGAGTTGATCTTAATGAGCAAGTGGCGACATTGAATATCTGTATGTATTCATAATAAAGAATTTTACTGTGCAGTTTTCAGGCTACATTAAAACAATAAATATAATCATGGAGGAGAAAGAGGCAACTTTGGTTTTGCCTGTAATAAAGATGAACCCACAGGTAAGCCTATGTTGGGAGCAATCACACTGTCCTGTCCATTAGGGCTTGCATTCATGTTTCACATATCTCAAATCACACCAACTCCTCTTTCAGGCACTGCCACATACTCAACGACAACATGGACAGCAACCACACCACTCCACCCCAGCAGCACCAGTGTACCTTCACAGCTAACCAACCCCAGGACAGCTCCTCACAAGGGGTTTCTCGTAAAGGTACAGCACCTGCATGCCCCAAGAGCTGCTGCCATACATAGGCAGCTCAAAGTTCAGAGTTCTTTGCAACATGACAGCCAGCCCAACCCAAGCTGCAGGCATTCCTAGACAACCAAACACTCCACCAATCTCAGCATGGCCTTTCTGCATGTAGTACACTACAGATATCGATTACCAATACAGCGATACCATGTAAAAACCTGCAGTCATCTTTCTTGTGGGTTTTCATGCATGTATAACCAGTATGCACAATAATTATCCCAAGGCAAGGGGCCCAATTCTTGCTATAGTTAAAGTACAATGTCTGAGCACCACTGCTAGTTGAGAAACTACCGTCATACCTGAGTAATCTTTGCAATCAAAACAAGCCTCTTCAATGCAGACTGTCTGGGGAGACATTGCCAACGAAAATTAAGGACAAACAAAGGTCACAAAGGTAAGAGAGTTTTAAATACCTGTTTTGGAGGCAAACCTTAG
>VXBI01005059.1:0-22886 GCA_013397375.1 Toxostoma redivivum | reverse complement strand
AAAAAACCACCAATCAAACAATCTTTATTTGCAAAGTACCGTGAGATCTTCTGGGCTTCTATACCTTTACCTCAGTTTGTAATTAGGACTCTCTCAGTAACATGTGCATGGGATTATAGATTTCTTTCCCTCCCCCCCCGCCTCCCAATCAAGTTTCAAGTTTGTGGACCAGATCCAAGGAGCTAGTTTCTATGCATTCCTGAGGGAGAAAAGGCTATAGAAAAGTCTTTTATTTCTGCATGTATTTCCCAGAAGGCCCAACTAATGCAAAAGGAAATGTATCAGGCTTCTTCAATGGGGGGAGGGCAGGAGGGGATTAACATGTTTCATGGGTAGAGTGTGTGCAAGCCGGGAGGGTTGAGCACTTCAGTCTGAGCAATTAGATGCAACTCTTTTGTAAACCTTACGGTACGATATCTGAAATACCCTTTTCAACAGAAAAACCTACTCAAGTAAATGTCAAAGTAAATTGTGCTGAAAAACAGACTACGTCACAAAAGGCTACTGTAAAGGGGCACGCTTGAGACTGAACATGTACATCTCATGAGAATCACCACTGGAGCATATCAGCATCGTGAAACTAAGGGTACAAATTCAGGAGTGCAAGTTTTCATTGCAAGTCAGCATCATCTGCATGAACAGTTTCATGTAAAAGCTAGCAACCGTTTCCTCCTCCTAAACTGATTTTGCACATACTCCTGTACAAAGCTTTTCAAGAACTTACCGAGTTTGGCTGCAGCTTCAGAAAGATGCATCAAAATAAAATAAATAAATAAATAGGTAACCAGGAACTGAGCAACTGTTCCCTTTATGAAATTAAGTATTACAGGAAAACTGAATAAAAGGTTATTTCTCCAGGATTGTGACTCCGGGTGATCAATCTATTTCACTGGCAAAACATATCTATAGGCAATGTACAAAGCAGCGTTTGCCCCACCTCACAACTCCAAGGACTCATACTGTGACTCCAACCACCACATGTACACTGTGTATTGCAGTGTTTCCCCAAGCCTTTGCTGTTTCCCCCAGGGCTGTGTTTCTTTAAAACACCCCCCCTTACACTTGCTCGCAAAAGTAGGATTTAAGGCAGACATAGTTTAAATTTGCAGAAGGTAGATACTGTGTTCATTTTTACAGAGAGGACAGGCAGCAGACCATGCCACTCAGGTTAACAGACTAATATACATATACTTACTAACATACAACTAATTGAACAAGAAGCTCAATTCAAGTTTTACTGCATTTGCAGGTACAAAAATTCCTACTCCACCTTATGTAAAAACTGTTTGCAGTTTAATATAGCATGCAACTATTATAGCTGTCTACCCAAAGTAAAAACAAATTCACTCCCAGAGTTAAACAGCATTATTAGTTACAGTGTAAACAGCCTAGGATATTTAACTAGTACATTCAATAACATAATCACTCATCCTCCTCTTCAACCCTCTTTAATAGAAAAGTAAAAGCAGCCAAATTATTTATTTACTTAAAACCAAATGATTAGGTTGATTGTTCCAGGACTGTGTTTTTAGATGGTGAACTATCCAGCCCTGTGTCTACAACGTTTAGTAAATCGATGGGGAAAAAAAACAAGATTCGCTTCTGATTTTGTTGAATAACTTCTTTTCTCTGATCTCATTTTACAGTATTGAAGGCTTCCACTTTTGCAAAACTATATTCTGGAATTTTAACACTACAAATGATAGACTTTCTGTCCAAAAAGATCAACACTTCCAACAGTAACCAACTTGCTACTATACACACCTACTATAGTCTAAGCAATATGCAAGCAATTTAAGAGATTATCATGTTGACAGGAGAAGGTGATATTGAATAGCACGGCCATTTATTTAAAAAGGTATGGAAAGAACCAGCAGCCAGAAACTCATCATCAACAACAAAATGTGCATGCTCTCAGAGGGAAGAGTAATTTATGCTTGGAAATAAGATGACATGGGGGATTTGCAATCATTAGAATCAAAATGAGGAGAGATCCATTTTCTGCGTGGGGAACATGAGAGCAGTGGACAAGGCTTGCTACAAAATTTTACTCAGTCATTCCAGAGGTTTGTGTTACTAGGGGCTAAGGTAACACCTTTAATTTGCTTTTCTTCAGGGAAGCACTGGCTCACTTTTTTCATCAGACTATCTTTTCACTTTTAGCTGAAGCTCACCACCCTACCGCCCACCCCCATCCTATCTCAGGCAAGAGAGTGGGCATTGAAAGGGCAAGCAGGTCACCAGCTGCTGTAACTCCGGGGTGCTACAAGAAAAATTATTTTGAGGCTCTAACAAGAATTTTAATTACTTTTACATTTTTTACATAGTACTACAACGCAGCCATGCCACAAAGCTGCAGAAGGAATGAGCACAGCTGCAGAAGTAGCATGCACAGCTCTGTAGCCCAGCCCCTCCTCAGGGCAAAACCCACTCAGCAGTCTGCTGCTATTCGTGCAGCTGCCTCACCATCCCATGCAGTGCTAAGAAAGATTTCATGTGTGTACCTCAGAGATACAAAGACCAGGCAGCAATCAGTCTTATGGCTGTTTTAAATATATTTCTCTATTCTTTTGTGCAAAACCAAAACAAAACACAAAAGCAAAAGAAACCCACACCACACCAAGAAACCAAAATTCGTCATAACAGCATAGATTTTTTTCCATTATGAATCTGCCCAAGCCATTGTCAAGTTGGAAGCAAAACCCTAGCATCAGTATATTATGTGCTTTGAATGAAACAATGTCTAATCATTACAGAGCAAAGCTCTGCTCACTGACCTATCTGAAAATTATTGTGAACAAAACCCCTCATTTCTCTTTGGCTGTATACATAGCTTTGAAAACCCCAACTTAGATTTTTCATGAGTTTCTCTCACAAAGCTAGACTTCTGTAAGTCTGTTATTTGCCATGACTCATTGCAATACAAGTTCTCCATATTAACTCCTTCAACCCTGCATGGCATAATTACAAATGTTTTTCTCTGCATATTTTTACATATTTAACTCAGAGATTTCATGCTATGCAAAGGAAATGTCTCAGTACACATTTATTTCACATGTTATGCTTCCACAGTGCTACACCATTTACTTCTTCATTTCTAGATAAACTCTAGCATAGTGCAGTTCATAAACAGCAATTATAACACAAGATAAAACAAAGTAACAATGCAAATGGAACTCCCCAATTGCACACCATAATTAGGAGTCTTCATGAGAAATCCCATGTGAAGAAAAATTCCATTGTAAAACTGGAAAGTGACAGACTGTAAAATCAAATAAATGGGAAAGTTAGTTTCAGCCTCAATACACCGCATTCTGCACACATGCTAGACCTCAGAAAACTCTCTGAAAACCTGACGTGCAATCTGAAACTGGAGCAGAAGAAAAGCAGCATTTTGTCATGTTTTGCCTATGGTAGCAACACTGGAAAAACTCTCTCATCCCTCTTGCTATCCCACATCTTGTCCAAATTATCATTTGACCAAAGCATTTGTGCTTGTACCACTACCACCCCAAAGAAGGCATATGGCCCAAAGGGTTTAGCAGAACACCTTACTCTGCGTATAATCTACCAAGCTGAAGTCAACAGCAAGTGCCAGCACAACTGAGGATCCTTCCCTCCTACACCAGTCTTTCCATTCACAAGGCTACAAATTCTTAGAGCAGATGAGGACCACTGATCTAGTGCCTGGCGTTGAAGTGCTACTCTTGACACAGAGTTAAACACACTTCCTTTCCCAGAAGACCTGCATGTTTGGAGCCTCTGAAGGCGTGGGTGGTCCCTTTAGAAAGTAATGAATCCCTATTTACCCAGAAAGATGGACAAAACATAGCCAGTTGACACCAAGCTCAAGCAGCCTCCCTTCTTCATTCTTGACTACTTCCTGAAATATTTCATCTGCTTCTGCCACCCACAAATCCAAATCAAGAAGACAGATCCTATAATAAGAGCAGTAAACACTCCTGAGCTTGTAACTAGTAGTTTCTCTAATCAAAGAAACAGGTATAACTTGTTTTTTCTTCCCGAAGTTCCTCATCCATCCATAGAATATAACACTGAACTCCAAGCAGAGAGGGCCCTTCAGGATCCTGATCTGCACTAGTTTTCCAGACAAGAAAATGTGTATTTACATGATTAATAATGTAATTACCATAATTACTTTTAATAATATAGTAGTGTATATTATATGTTAGGTACTACAATACATATTAATACAGTGATATAATTACTTATATTTATTAGAAAAATTTTGAAATGCAGGCTTCTTTCATTGACCAATGCCTTTAAAGTTTAAAGCAACATTTAATATAAAAGGAAAAAAACAGTCATGAAAACTATGGGTTATGCAGTCCTTTTACTCTAGTCTTTCAAGCAGATTTAAGCACCTTACTTTATTGAGCTTTTTGAAATCCTCCCAGTTGGAAAATTCAAACAACAAATTTATATTGCCCACATAAACTAATTTCAAGATCTAAGACTATCACCCGAAGTCACTTAAAACTTTTTAGAACAAACTACTTTTTAAAACAAAGTTCTTCATTCGGTAACACTTCATACAGCGACTTTCCCAGAAACCAAACGAAGCATGGCAACTCAGCCATGGCAGCTCTTCCCAAACCTCTTGATTGTTTGCATCTCTGTTAGCTCCTGCAATGGGGTGACTTTGTTAGCACTATTCCTGCAAACCATTTCAACTGCAAAAGTCAGCGTGCACTGCTGGCTTCTGCTCTGGCATGCTGCACTATATACCCCCAAACTGGTCCTTGGTCACGCTGCTGAAGCAGCCGTGCTAATCCCAAACATTTGTGATTTTTTCAAAAGAGATCATTAGTTTCACAGCAGTTTTTGTGGACCTTATTTTACACTGATGAAGGCTAGCAGCAACAACCAGGACAGTCACATCTAGTTTGTTCACACAGAAAACAAAGTGAAACTGCCAGCATCATTCTGAATTGCCAAAATTGCTAAGTTTTAGTGCACTATGTTAAATAGCTGGTCCACAAAGCAAAGTCACAAAACTGATGGTTGGTAATTTCCCTCTCCCATTCACCCTCCCTCACAGCAGATGCCAACTACTCAGCTACAGTTCATTAGTAAGAAAAACACATAATCAGCTGATACAAACATGGTAACCAGAAACCTCCTAGTGTTCTAACCATTTCATTCTTGACAGAATAATGAGAAAGAAAACCTGAACGCTATCCACTTCTAACCTGCAACTACACTTCTTCAGCTGATATTTGCATCACAATTCTGCAACTAAAAAGCAGAAACTCTCAGCACACAAATAAAAACTGCATTATGAAAATTGCTTGGCAAATTAATGGTTTTGTGGGCTAGGAAAGAAAAGAAACAAGGGCAAAATGTGATTTGTGTAAAATGAGAGAAGCAGTAGAGAGGGACACAATTTTCACATGAGGAACACTCTCAGTTCCGCTTGCTACCACGAGCTGTGGTTATGCCTTGACACCTTGGGCAGCCCAGAGGCTCCCTCTGTGAAGGTTCCCTGACAACCTCTTCCAGTGCTTTTATTCCTGGAGAAGGCAGCCCATGGCCAGGCTGGAGTGGAAGCCATGGCCAACAGGCAAGCTGGAGCCCAGCCACCACTGCCAGATCAGCAGACGACCTCCTGAGCTGCCCCACAGCACTAATACCTCTGCCCCTGTCTGCCAGCACCTGCAGAGCTCAAGGGAAAACTAATTACCACATAAGCGACAGGACAAAAGCAAAGACAAAATAACAGTCTGTACTGAAGTGCATCAATAAACAAAGCTGTAGAGAGTTATGCAAGACAGCAGTCATGTGGCATTAGCCCAAAATAAAAATTAAAAAGGGAAAGGAATAGGAAAAAGCAGACACAGCTACATACCCAGACAGAAAATGGAGAGAGCAAAACAGCAATGATAGTTACTGCAGACCAGAAGTATCAGCTTACCATTCCCCAAAGAAAGTTAAGCCATGTGCCAGGTTTCAGCCATTCATGAAAAAAGCAGGTCTGTATCACACACATCTCCCACCACCCTCTCAAACCACTCCAACTGACTGCAAAGAAAAACCACCTGCACCCACAAAAACAATCCTCATCTCCCAGCAGCCTCCAAAATAAAACCAAAACCAAGAAAAGCCTGCTGTGGCAAACTCTTCCTGAAGGAACTATCATCACCAGGCCAAACTCTGCTCACCTGCCTGCAGGCATCCAGTGCTTCCCGCACACTGATTTTTGCACAACATCTACTCAGCCACATTCTTCAGGAAAGTCTCCCCTCCCATTAAAGATGGACTTCCTCAAGAGAGGTATCCAATTCTCTGTGTGTGCCATTGTCTCACTTGCTGTAAATCCCTCCTCATTTGGTACACTACATCATCATCTCTATTTAGTCTGCTATCTGCTGATCTCCCCAAAAATAAACATACATATATACCTTTTCTGTCATAGAGAGAAGAAAAAATTTCAAGATATCAAACTTCAGATAGCACTGCCCGCTATCAGTGACAAATATTCTTTTCTCTGAATCTGCTTTTCTGTCATTGTTACAGTTTTGGTCTTCTTTTTCTGACCAAATTTAAAAAAAAAAAACAAAAAAAAAAAACAAAAAAAACACCCCAACTAATCAGAAGTTGTATTAAAGCAAAAATTAACATATTAAAAATATTTTTAAAAATATACATAAGTTAAGTCAGCACCTGGTAAGTTTCTTCTTAAATTCTTAGCTTCTCAAAGTGCACACAGATTCAACTCCATAGTCTTCTTTTTTTTATTGGACAAAGCTTCAGTGTCATTAAAATGTAACAGCATCCTTTCAGTATTTAACAGATTCTTGTTATTAAAGAAAAGAGATCTTCTAGAAGCATAAAAGATTATTCTGATGTCTTCTGAAAGGCAGATTTTATTACTGGTTTGTCTCTTGTTTTGCACACATTTCCAAACAACACCCTACTGATTTTGAATTTGTGTGAAGTGCATTCTGTTCATTTATTCAAGTGAGCTTCAGTGATGCTGATAATCAAGGCACAGTTAAATTTTTTAGATCACAAAACCAGAAAAAAACAAATGCTAGTTATGCAATACACACCACAAGTTTTATTAAAAAAGCAAAAGCACTGGCACGATTCAGAAGCAATAGCCAGAAAATGAAATAATTCATTCTAGAGCATAAGCAAAACTGAGGTCTATGCCTGTCATACCAGCCCCCATTTATTCATCTAACTTCAGCTTGTTTTTGGGCAAAAAATACTGATAACTGCCATTCACTTTTGTAAACAAAGATTATTCTGTATACATTTCCACAAATCACATCAAAGCTTGATGCCTTTAAAATAAATCTCAAGATTCAAGTTACAGCTTCGCACACTTATAGTGTAAACAAAGCAGCCAAATATTCAACTACAATTTACACAAAACAGGCATCAGTGTTTTTCATGATCTCTTCATATTTAAGCTGTATGGGAACAGAAAACATACAGTACATATAAACAATGTACCAACAACAAAAAAAAAGAAAGCTGCTTCCCAGTAGGTCATACTAGACAACACTGAGGCCCTTTCTCAGGCATGGCTGTTCTTGGGGATTACACCTATAAATGTCTCCAGCTAAACCAAGGCTATTACAGAAATGATAAAAACTAGTCACAGAAAGAGATCCCAATGCACACACACACATAAGAACATTTACAATTAATCCCTACATAGGCAACATGACTCAGAGTCAGTTTAGGAAACTTCCATCTGCTAAGAAATTCAAACAGCTTCACTGTTAGTTATGATGTAATGAAATTGGCCAGTCAACAGTGACAACACTATGTAAACCTCTCCCATTTTGAGCCTAGATTACACCATTTTACAAGTCAAAAAATTCTTTTCCACTGCCACTAAATTATTCCCTACTGTGACAACTGATTTACTAGAAGAATCTTTATATGAGCTTTCAAGTTGCTCTGCTAAAAAAAAAAAATCTAAAAAAATTAATTTCTTACCTGCAAATGAAGCTGCATGGCTGTTCTCAGAGCTCTATTACAAGGACCTTAGCAAAAGGTTGCCTTGAGCAGTTGGTAATGCCCTGAATTTTGTCATCAAGTAATGAGTCTGCCACAAATATAATGACCACATGGCAGCAGCCTGCTGGATATAAATCCCTTTGCTGCTTAAAACTAGATTTTGGATCAATATTAAAACAAAAACATAACAAACTCCCTAATATTATCTGAAATGAGGAGAAATAAAAAAGAGCATCAGTGCTGGTCTCACTAACAGGATGCAAATTAGACTACATTGTTTTATATTTGACCAAGTGAAAAAATATAGAATATAAAACAGAGAACACTTAGCCCATCACACAGTCAGTTCACAAGTGCTAAATGCTTCACCACGTAAATGGAAAACCTTTCTAAAGAGAACCTAATACGAAGAAGCAGCAAAATAAATGTTTTGAGAATAGCCTCCTCCCTTCTCCAGCCCTGCTTACCCTTTGTTCCCATAAGGCTTCAGTTCTTGGTTAACATCTCTCCATCTGAAAATAATTGCCTGCCTCCTAAAGGCATCTCGGACAGTGTCACTCCTTAATCAGCAGGAGGACGGCTGAGTGATGTGAGGCATTTCCATCTTCTCCCTGGAGCAACTGCACCATCTCTACAAGGCACTACTGCAACATGAAGAACTAAAATTACTTTAGATGTGGTATACTCCCCCATAATGAGAGCCACATGCCAATAAGGCTGCCCTCTAAAAACCCAATTCTATAACCAGCTGCCTGTTAGGACTTAGAGCTTATTGATACAGCCATGCCTAGGATCAATTAGTGCAGCCTGAACACAAACCTCAGGGAAAATCCATCTGTAGAAATGAACTCCCAACATGTTTGGTATACCTAGATACAAAAACACAAGCAATAATCAATTACATTATCTTTAAATTTTTATCATAGTGTGAACATGGTACTCGGCAGCAGTAGGTTTACAAGTTCTAATGCTCTGGCATAGGAAGGATACCAGCAAAATTCTGCTAGATTTACAAAATGTGATTAATTTACCTCTCTGCACAAATACCTTAGAAAATAAAACTAGTTATCTATTTCTCAGCAAATTGGAGGGATGGAGAAGAAAAACATGATCATGGGCTTTGTTAATATACTTACAGTGGGTATACCAAGAAGGTAATGTGTTTACCTGGAAAGCATTTTCAGATAAAAACAGCCAAAGGCAAAGTTGAGTTACTCAAAGGAGCAGGACAACTCAAATTACCTTTAAAAATTCTCCTTTTCCTCCTTCATGGGCTCATTTTCTTCTTGTTTCAAACTACACTGTCAACTTCACGTGGCAGTAACCATGTTTCCCACTGGTGTTTAGACACCATAAACTCTTAACATACCTGCCTGTGCCTGGCCCTCAAATGCCATGAGAATATGACAGCCTTGGCAGCCATAAAGCCATCAATTATGAGCCTTCAGATTTTTGCAGAAAATGGAACTCATTAGCTGTGAAAGCAACAAACACTATCCTTTCACAACCTCCAAGTCTCTCTCTTCCACATAAAGGGAAATACCTAATTTGGCTTTATCAGGCACAGTTTGACTGTTGAAAGAGCATTTCCAAAGCCTTTATAATCAGTTCCTCGACCTCCCAAAAAATCACTTATATTTCTTCTCTGTTTACTGAATATTTTCTAAAGCTCAGATTTTCATCAGCTACAAAAGATTAAACTGCCCTTGCTTTATGTCACATCACAGTAACAGAGAAACCTTTTAACATTTTCACACAAACACTGAAAACCAAATACAATTAGGAATTTAAATTAAAGCAAAGTTCTGAATATGGAGAAGGAAATCTTTGCTTTGAGAGAGTCAAAAGTAAGAAGTGCTTTATATCCTGAAAATCATCAAGGCATCCTGAGAAACTTGAAGAAACATGGCAGCAACGTAAGCAGATAAAGAAACCTTGAGTACAAGAAAGTTTTGCCAAATGTTTAAGGCACTTAAGTCCAGAAGTAAATAAACTCCTGTATTTCATCATACAGAAGCTAGAAAGGGAAGGGGAAGTGCTAATGAAAAGCTCATGTTTTAAAGTGTTTCCTCTTCTCACTAGAAACACTTCTTTGATTAATCAATGTATTCCTCTATGATGCATGCCTACATGACCCTCAAGTACAAAGCCATTACAAAATGAACAGTGAACCTCACTAACATGTTTTCAACTCTGCAGATGGCCACAAGAAGTAAGCTTCATTACTGATACTCCCTGCTAGCATAGTTTCTCTCCCTTTAGCAGTTTCAGAGCTAGGCTGTTCCACATGCCTCTCAGAGATGTAAAGGCCTGAGTAGCTGACCTCAGGCTTTGGACCAGATCACACTGTCTTCTGCCAAAGAGCTGAGCAGGGGGTTACAGATGAAGTCCAGACACATGCCACAATTACCACAGCAAACACTCAGCTGCTCTAGTGAACTCCTTAATTTCCACCTGCCACAAAGTTCAACCCCAAAACAAGCACAAGTACTTTACTCCTATGGGTAACTAGCTGGCTAACAGCTGGGCAGCAACAGAGCCTCTGATGAATTCTGCATATTACTGTGCATTTTATGAAAAGTTAACAGCTTCCACCTTCCCACTCCCTGCCTCTGCCACAACTACATGCACTTAAAGTACTAATACAAATACAAGGTTTTGAACAATTGCTACACAGACTGTACAGATCACAATAGAGCCCCAGAAAAGACCATCGTCACACTGCTGGTGTTGTCCTGGATATTGCATGCCTTGCCTCTTATTCTATACACTTAACCCTTTGGCACAAATCCCACTACTGGTTCGGCATGATGAGTCTCAAAAATCTGTGCCAATGTGCAAAGAGAACAAACAGCTATGCATGTAATTTGTTGTATATTATAGCACTAGGAATTCAAGGCAACTGAAAAACAAGTATTATATACAATACCTCTTTGTCCTACGTACTAGAAATACCTACATATATAACCTGATTTATATAACAAGATACATTTACCAGTCACTAAAAACACACTAAACCAACTGCAACTATCTATGCAGTTTTAATCTAAAATTTAGATTTAAACAATTTCTAAGTAGCTTGATATTAAATTTAGACTAAAGTGATTTAATTTTAATGAAGTCTGACTTCTAAATCCCACGGAATATATTTGTCTTCAAAAGCAAGGTATCAACTATGTTTTTATAAACTCCTTTAGAGTAAAGGAAATGAAATATCAAGAATTTAAACTAAACTGAATTTTAACTACAGCTTTCCTCTTCCAGTGAAAGCAATAATCATCCATTTTTATTGCAGTTTTGCCCTTCACATTCCTCTACTCAGGATGACTCAGGAAACACAAAAAGTTGCTTGTTTCAGAACATGCAGTACCCACCGGACATTGTTATGGCTCACGATAGTACAAACAGTCCCATCAATGCATTTTTAAAAAAATGACTTGCCAAAACAAACACAGTGGCTCAAAACTGTATGTTCCCTCTTTGAATGCTAAAATTGATACACATCATTATCGTTAGTATCTCAGCAATAAAACTTCATTTTTTTTTCTTGCTTCCCACAAGAATCTTAATATATGCCACCTTTAGATAGTATGGCCTATAAAAATGCTGGTGGTTTTACTGTCAATATTTGATTGATTTTAATGCTAATCAAAGGTATGTCTGTTTGAAAAGAGGGCATGCTCAGGGTGGTAATGTATAAAGAAAAAAACTAATAGCATATTGCCCAGATAACCAAATACAGAATCTCAGCTACATTTACAATTTTCAAATCCATAAAGTCTTAAATCACAAGGCTTGAACATCCTGAAATCATGCAACCACAAAGGATATTCAACACCTCAGGAAGGATCTCAAAAGAGGCTGCTGAAGTCATTTGATCACATCTGAAGAAGTTTTGAAGTCATGGCAGCAATCCCACAAGGACACCTAACCAAACATTTTTATGGTGCTACTGGCTGTAATGTAAGTACTACATTAAAAATCCACACTGCTCTTCCTAGTGAGATCATTAAAACTTTTTTCAGAAGCCAACATAAAAACCTGCAAATCCTGAACAAAGGCTATAGTATTATGTCCTAGATGCATATATATTCCAGCTGAGCTTTATCCAGGCAGACATTTCAAGATCAGGGTGAACTGTTCAAAGACACCCAGATATCATGATCTGAACACTCAAGTTCAGAGCTGCCACAGCAGTTCTTCAACCATGTTCAGATAATCAGCCTGTTCTGCATTTTACGTACCCATCTTCAAACTCCAACATATGCTTTCAGCATCCTTTACACCACTTGATTCCCACCTCTCTACACATCTCTATCTCCTTCTTAGCCAGTATCAATTAATGTTATTTATTGGGATCTTGCTTAGTTTTATTCTCTCTTAGTGACACAGGACATAAACCCTCACAAAGCTTGCAAACAAGTTTTCAGGACCTTAAAAAAGAGGTTAGAATCTTAGCTGTAATTGGCAGAGAAGCTAGAAAACACAATGTTTTCTACTCTCATTACCTCAATCCACTCCTGACACTGTAAAACTGCTATGGGAATGTTCTGCCACATTGCAGAAGCTGAAAGCACAGTTTTCTTCTCTGGTGGTAACCGCCAGAACAAAACCTCAGAGAGGAAGGTTGTGACTTGGGTGTTTTACTGACAACACTCTTCTCTCAGAAGACAAATGATCATGCTCTTCATGGATGTAACTATATTCACTTGCATAATGTCCTGCATTCAGGCAGTAAGGCAACCTGACCCAAAAGTTACTTTGGCCTTAAAATGCATCTGTTCAACTCTGGTTAAAACCAAAAATTGCCAAAACAACTCCTCATCCTCTGTCTACTAAAAAAAAACCCAAAAACAATCCACACTGACTAGTGCTAAACTTCACCTTTCTAATTCATGAAAATTGATGAAAATGCTGTAATTATGCTGCCATGTCCATCTGACATGCAGTCCTGATGTCATGAAGACCCCTGTTTTCTGCTTTTACTTAGATCGCAAGCAGACAACAGTTCTCCTATTTCAGAGTTACCAGAAATACATATTCCTATCACAACAGTCACTGTCAACCATTCCCAAAACATGGGAATTAATAAAAAATTACACAGATTAGTAACAGTATCAATATCTTTTGCAGCCTAAATGAAAGAAAGTAGTTTCCAATACCTTCTCATTTTTCCTCCAAGTTTTCTGTTTCTCATCTCTTTTATAATGGTAACTTATCCTTCTAAATATCCCAGCATCATGAACTTTCCAGTCCTGTTTGCATGGTCACAATGAACTTTCCAGAGTAACCAACTTGGTCTTTCAGTACATGAGCAGCATGAAGGGCGCTTTGCTTCAAAGCAGAAGTAGTACATGAGGCTCTTAGTAACCACAGAGTCTGCTCAGCCTTAGCAATTCAGATGGAATAATAGATCTGTAGCACTAAAACTCCCTGTTTTGGCAACCCTAGGCAACTGTCCATTTAAATTACCAATCACCAACCACTAAACTTAGTAGCATCTATACACCTCTTCCTTCTGAAAGAAATGATGGCAAAATGCTGGAGAGACTTTGCATGCAGGCTCAACAAAATATCTGTCATTTCCCCTCACCAAGACAAAGGCCTCTGTACTGATTAGTCCAAAGCAAAAAGAAAGCCTGTCTGTCCAAAGTAAAGGCACAGAAGAAATAAATTTTATTTCATCCCTCTGCAAAGATCCCACTGCATTAGTTCTGGTATTATAGCTCACCTTCTAGAATAAATGTGAAATTACTATTTCTTCACAAGGATGATCCAAGAAAGGCAATGGGTGGCAAAATTCTGTTGCTTTTCAGTAACAAAAATTCCCAGGAAGTGCAACATGGTGCACCTGAGAATTACAAGTGAGAAGAGCTAACCTGGATAGAGAATACCTGGCCACCACTGCATGAAGAAAAATACTGTCAAGAACACAGAGGTGGATAAAGGAGGGAGAGATGTGAAGATGCAGCAAGCATAAATATGGCCTTCCACATAGCCTGCAAGCTAAGAGCAAGCCTAAGTTTCTGCAGGAATAGTCTGCTCTCCCCACCAGCATAAGGTTTTGTGCATCAGCCACTACACTGCCTAAGAAACTACAATTTAGGCTAACTCATGTTCCTCCTCTTTGAAAGTAAGTCTTATTCAACAGAGAATATGGGGTTTTTTTCCCAAACACTTATCAGAGAAACAAATCCCCTTGCATAATAAACTTTAAGTACAATTTTGGTACAAAATACACTAATGTAAATAAATAGTAACTAAATTGGTGGAGTGATGATACTGCAGCTATGATCAAAGTCAGATAGCCATCTCCAGAATCAATATGCCCCCAAATGTCATCTCGAAGTCTACCAAATGGGGAAATGACAGCTGTGTTCCTTATAAAAATCTCTACACTCCAGGGAATGTAAAGAAGGGATATTGTTCAAACGAAAGATCTAGTTAAAGCTATACGTTTTTAACTTTTAAAAGGTTTTCCCCCACCTTTCTCTATCTTTAATCTATAAATGTGTAAGGGATGGCTGTTGCCATGGAAATATGCAGGCCAACATTTCTCAGTGAGAACCTCAAAGCTTCCTTCACTGTCAGGCGCCTTGTAATGACAGGGCCACATTAGCACCTTTGACTCCCAAAGCCCATTTATTGCATAGAAATTAGCACAGCTGAGTCCATTCACCTTCCACAGACAAACAGTAACTACTCCTGCTCAACTGACTTTCTGCTGCACTTGCCCATTCTCTCAGGACACGCTCCCAAACTTGTTTCAGCACTATCCCTCACATTACTGCAAATTCATCTTCAAAGTATACTGCCTTCTCACCAAACACTAAGCAGAAACTAAAGGTTGCACAGGCCATCAGATGCTTCACCTGATCAAGAGCATCACTTCATAATCTGCTGAGAAATTTCTTATCCAAAGCAATTGACATATAATAACTCTGCATCCTATTCCAGAAGATGGAAAGCAGAGCTATGAAGAAAAACAGAGGCAGACATGCAGCAACAGGAACTGAACTCTCATAAAAGCCAACAATGAAATTAGAGAACAGAAGACAGTTTTTGAATAATGGTTACTTTTACCTCTGGTGGTTGTCAGGGCTAAAGAGGGAAAAATAAGTTCTTAAAAACCTCAGTGGAATTCCTGGATATCAGCATGTACCATTTGATGCACAATTTATGCACATAGGAGGCCCCATTTCAAGGCAAATGCAAACAGATGCCTTTTTACTATTATTTTAAATAAATTCCAAAGAGGCAAATTCAACCATCTGAGAATGTGTTCTTATCAACATGCTAATACACACAGGAGCCAATATACACATTTAATTTATGCAGTCATGTGTTTGTATGAAATAGATTTGTGCCACATACCCTCTGATACTGCAGCAATAAATCCCTTAGACACATAAAAGATAAGGTTCAACATACATTCAGAGTAAATTCATCTACATATTTGAAGAAAGAAACTATTTCAGTAGTATTCATTGTCATTCAAAATAGCCAGCTGAATACTTTAAACAGCTAGTACACTGTGAATGTATACCTATGGGTTCTTTTAATTTTTAATTCTTCAAAGAGATAAAAGCTCTTAAGCCTATGGAAAGGTCTCACATATTCATCATACAATCCCTCACAATTAATTCCAGTACAAAAGAAGTGAAATGACATTCTATGTCTTACTTACCTAGAAGATAATCGGGGTGACCTTTGAAGGCAGTTTATCAATTTCACTGATGCCGAGCAAAATCTAAGCCAGATTCAACTGAGCAGTAAATTTATTTCCACAGGGACAAGCATCTAAACATTTAACTGCAGATTTTCAATAATCTAAATAACTTAATGAAGAAAAAGGCAGTCATTCTCTCTAGTCTACAAACAGGACTAGATTTTAACAGGAAAGAAAAATTTAATTCCTACCACTGAGCAAAATACAGACACTTTTTAATAGCTTTGCAGGGTTTTTTTGTTGTTGTTGTTTTGCTTTCTTGGTGGGGATATTAATTCCCCCAAAGGTACTTATTTTCCTTACACCTACAGCTCTGATGAATGAATAATTTTCTGATAAATGGACCCTTCAGGTGGGGTACATCTACAGCCACACACAGACAGGATCTGTGTGTGCATACATATGCACCTCTAGCAAATCCTCAGTAATTATATGCAGTTGCTGAGAGGAAATCGTAATGCCTGAATTTCTTGCCTCTGGCCACTTTAGGCACTTTTTGTGAAAAGAAACAACAGATATACGGGGGAAAAAAAAAAAGCTTTGAGCACAGCACCAGTCCAGCAGATTCCTAAAGTCTGCATAACACTAAAGCCGGTTACTAGGGGGGTTTCGCTTTCTGAGGGTTATGTGTGTGTTTTTGTTTGGTTTGGATCGTTTTGTTGTTGTTGTTTTGGGGAGGACAGGGAGAGGGTTTGTTTGGTTTGCATTTTGTCATTGGTCTTTTGAGAGGTCAGGAGAGGATACCTGTGCAAGGTCCCTGTAGTAGGGGGCAATCTCTGCATATGCCCAGCCTCAGCTACATTCTACCCTAACAAACCTGCTGTAAAGACCAGGGCCCTGAATATTAACTTCTGTGTGCAGACCACTCTTCTCAAACACTTTGCAGACAACTCTTAACCATACTCAAATTAAATACAGATTTAGACAAAGCAATATCTCGTGGCCCACACCACAATTCTGGCATGAATTACAGAGTCTACTGAGAACATCCAAGATAGGGCTCAGAAAGAAGGGCAATAAATATTTTATAAGATTAGGCTGAGAGAATATTGATTGTCCCAAATCCTGTCATTGAATCAGTTGGTCCAATGATCCCCCTTTCATAAACTGCCTTCCTTTTATCATCAAACAAGCAAAAGGAGTCTCATCTGATTTTACTTAACAGTCAAATGTTCTGTTTGCATTAACAACTGGGATATTTTCTTAAATATGACTTAATAAATGTCCTCTGAATAAATTCAGGCATTACTAGATGAGGTGAAAGCACAGAGATGGCTATCTGTAAAATATGGTTTTGACATGCATTTCTACAAGTTACTATAAATCTAGCAAACAAACCAGTGTTATCCATATGCATATGACAGTCACTAACGCCACGAGGTATTGCCAGTTTAGTCTTTCCTACTGTCACACGAAATGTTCTGCAAACAGAAAGGTAATGCAACGCATTTTATGGAGATAAATTACAGAATTAACTGTGTCCTCACACAAACTTTGACCAGTCTATATCACACTCAGAAAAACAAAAAACAGCTCCTTTTGAAGTATTCTAGAATTATGAGTTTAATTACAACAAACCTAACCAACATCAAGCACAACTTAAATAACCTGATTTAAGACATCAATTCAATGAGCACTTTGTTTTTGAAAAGGTCTGTATTACTCCATTCTCCCCAGAACATATAAAATTTACACAGAGAGAGAATTCAAATACAAATCCAAGAGCTTCCACATCTCTAGGTCTCCTCCCCACATCCTGTATTGTTTTTCCAGTAACACACAATCATAACTCCTTATCTCTTTTGGTGGAAATGAGAACAAAGATATTCTATAAAAAACAAAAGGCCTCCACATTTCTATGCATCTCTTTGTATATTCAATGACAAAGTTCATACGGTATCATTTGTTTCTTAAAAAAAATAAAGCACAACGGTGCATATACTTATAAATCAATTATTTGGGGCAAGAAGAATGCCTGCTTTATCTTGGGAGAAGGAAGAACACTCAGAAATACTGTTAAAGTCTGGCCATGAAAACAACTCTTTAACAAAGCAAGAACTATAATCACGTTTCATGCATTTTTCCCCTCACTCCTTGGCTCTGCCATTTGCAGCATGTGCAAATCTGTGTGAACCTGGAGGTTTTACTAAGGCAAGGGGAACTACCAGCCTCCCCACTGTTTCACCTTGCTGCAGTTCTGTCAGACCTGCTTCAGCTCCCAGAAAACCTCTGGTCTCTCTGTTGCACACCAGCAAAAAGCTAACCAAGTCTGTAAAAGTTTTTCCTCTCCTCCCAGTATAAACCGGCCATGTCCATAAACATTCCCTTGCTTTGCATATTCTTTTCCGTCTCCCAAATAAGTAATCAGATGCACTAACAATGCTATAGTTTCCCAGTCTGCTAATCCCATACATTTCCAAGTAACTTCAATACCAGTGCTCTACCGCCTATGTATCTGCTCAGCCTGAACAACCCTGCAGAGGAATACACAACCAGGCTCCATGCAAGAAACAGGGAACCTGCCTCGCCTTGCAATGAGGCCAAGAGGTACTAATTTTGCAGCAGTGCTCAATCCTCTTTAGCCTGCCTCATATATAGGCTAACACTAATTTTTTAAGAGGATCAACGCAGAAAATGCTTAGTGGATTATGAGTTCAGCGCTGTACATGAACAAAGACAAAAAGAAATAGGTGGAAGACAGAGGAAGATAAAAAACTGTATCCATTACTTCTTGTACCAACAAACTTGGTTCTAAACTTCATACATGGTCTTCAATTAACTATATGTACAGTCTTTACAAAGGTTCCTAAGTTCCTTATCTGCTTATACCTACAGATTATTATTTTTCCATCTGTTTACAGCATTTTATTATTTTGTCATCTGTTTTGTTTACCTCCCAGGCCACAAGAACTGGCCCCCTCAGTACAGAAAAACATACTCTTGAAGTAAAGTCCACTGTTTGGTGTTTTAAAAGACTTACATGTCAAAAGTCTCAGAGTTACAGTACTGAAAACAACATTCATGCCCCTTCATTCAATACAAGTCTTTTTTTCCTCCTCCATCCCATCATAAAATAAGAGAAATCACTACACCTACTAGAAGTAAGTTCTGGCATATTTATTCATTCTGTTTTCAGAAATGCAGACATACCTGGAAGCTTGATGCACCACAACTTGGTGTTAGAGGCGGCAGGAGGAAACAGAGCAGCCCTTGGACACTCTTGGCTAGAAGTGGAACTCAGCACACTTCTTACTGCAGGCAATACCCTCCCTCATGGTGAAGGCAGGCTACAGCACCACCTCCAGAAGCTAAACAGGCGTTCGCATTCCTGGAACTTTACAGGCAGATAAAAGAATATAAAAGCTTTCTGGCCAGAATACAATTAAATGTAAGATCTCATTAATCCAGTCCTGGACAGCATGATCTGTAACTTCCCAATCCAGGATGATAGCACACATTAGTCTGAAACAGTAGGTTCTACCTTTTCCTTTGTAGCTGAAGAGCTATGGGAACAGAAAAACTAATTTTTGGTTCCTTTCAATAATTCATCCAAGAAACAAGGACAAAACCCTCATATCAGAAATGAAACAATTAAAACAGCTTCCACATCTAGCCTGCACAGCTATATCAACACATAGGCATGTTAACTGCAAATGGAAGCTGCAGCAGTGTCTTTTGGCATTCCCAAGCTCTTTTTGGTACTCAACCAATTGTATGCTCCACTGAAAAGCAACTCTTCAGCCACTTCAACTACCAAAGCTCAAGACACAATTAAAGTTACGTGGGACTTTCCTCATTCTTTTCAATACACTTCTTTTACCTATCTACCTAAACACTCAAGCACAGGTCTACTATGCAAAGCCAGATGAAGACTGCCTTATAAAACATTGCTTTATCATCACAGAATGATTAGTTAGAAAAAAGTAGACAGAAAACTTCAGAGAAAGAGCCAAACAAAAAGCCAAATGCACTTCCCAGCTCCTTGTTTATTATGCAGGTTTCCAGTTGAGCATATCTTTCTTCAGTTAATTAACATGGCATACATCAACTGAGTATAGAGCACAACAGAGAACACTCCCCCACCAAAACGTTTAATATTACCACAATGCAAGTTTACTTACTGCTTTAATTGTTTTTGTTGTCAGCTTTAAATCTCCAACCTTATTCTCACATGCTACCCAGAATTTAGAACATTGTGAAAAATTGTCTCAGTCATTTCTACAAGTACTTGATTTTTAGTTTAATAAGAACCATAGTAGATCACCATCTACTCATGAATAATGCTTTCATGGTCATATATCTTCAGAAACTACTTTTCAGCTCATTTAAATCTCAGAATATTAATCCAACAAGATCCAACACTTGGAAGCACTGCAGGTTTACAAGACATGCTAGTCAGTTTTGGTAATTATTTCGTTTCCTTTGCACAGCAAAACCTGGGATTAGTAACTTCACCTCTGAACATTCAGGGGAAATACTTTATATTCTTATTATCTATAAAATCCCTATTGTAACACCTGGCTTGAGATTCCCTTTTTCCTGGAAAAACCAAAACTAAAACAAAACAATTTGCAGAGTACGAAGACAACAAAACTATGATAGAAATGCTCCAAGATTTTACTACTATTGATTTAGAGTCCCACTTTGAAAAGTCATCCTTAAAAATCAGATTATGGCACAATCAACTTACCCAACACCTTTTGCAAACTAGGTGGCATATGCAAGTATTTCATCTAATGCTAGCAGCCCAGAACAAGAATTAGTTTTGACACGACTGAAAGAGACCTCCCACTTGCTTCACTGCAAGAAAACAACTAAGAAAATGTATTTTAAAACGAAAATGCTCATTTGGCACACACCCCCTAAGACAGCTGGGAGAGAGGGCAAGCGTGTGCTGCCCAGCAAGCACAGTGCAGATTTCAACTCCACCCAAGTGGCCTTCAGCAAATGACAGATCCTCCAGCTCCTCCCCAGCAAAAGGCTGCATGAAGCAGGGAACTCTGAAGCCCAGCTGCCCACGAGGCAGGCCAATATGGGATGCACCAGGGTACCCAGAACACCTCTCCTTCTTGCACGACCTCTAAGTAGTATAAATCTACACATTTTGGCAGGGTACTCCTGTATCCATGCAAGGTTAACAAAAAAGGTTATCAAGTGTCCAATGTAACAGCTGTTTATGCAGGAACTAGGGTGGGGGAAGGAGAGGGGACTGAATCACAGTACCAGCAAAGAGATGGTAACACAGCATATTAAATTAAGTCTGTGGGCACGCCTGTACCTAAGAGTGTCCAGAAAAACCTATGAATCAGTGTTAGTTTTGAAACAGAACCGTTCAAATCAGACGCTTCATTTGTTGTGGAAGTAGCTACTGCCCTCCCCACCAGCTACAATGGCTTTTGTTTCTTAAAAAAAAAAAACAAAAACCAAAAAAGCAGAGAAATTTTAAAAACGGCTATAGACCTATTTTGGTAGGTATGAATGCAAACCGCTTTTGTCAGCAGTCTCTGTAGAAATCCTTGACCATTGAAAAAGGTATATAATGTAATTGCTTCAGGGGAGGGGGAAGAGACAGTTAAATACTTCCTCTACAAGCCAGTTCCCCATTTACAAAGCTTTTTTTTTTTCTTTTCACCTCTAAGAATACACATGCAGTAACACATTCCCATGCCCCGCATCTGCCTTCAGTAGAAAAAAGTCACCTATACCTCATCTCGGCTATGGGAATGAATGATGAGTGGCCATCCATAAACAACTTGCTCATCCCAGGCAGCACATTGTACTAAGGCTCTTCCCTGCACAGCAGGGAACATAGTACGTACCGTATTTTCACGAGCCACTCGGTTCTCTCTTACAATGCCCCTTTCTAACTCGGTTGGTAAGTGATACTCCCACTCTGCCTCGGCCTCCACATTCGCTATCCATGCAGCCAGCAAGCTTCCTTCAGGCGCACTTGCATAACTGCCTGAGCTCGCACTCTTTCTAATAAAAGAAGTCATTAAACACTTCTCTAACAAAACCTCCATACAGGTATCCAAAACGGAGTATGATATCAGTAGCTATTGCTGAGCCTGATGGGCACAAAGCAGTCAACAGCCGTGTACTAATTACTGTAGGAATTTTAATTTTCTCTAAAAAGGAGGCTTCATTACCACACTGATTTTCAGAGCTACTAGAAATACCTGGGCGCTCTAAACTTAAAGGTGATGTTTCACATTTTTCAGCCTAAGTAACTCCCTCAAGAGGTACATGATAATAAAAGATATGAACGAAGATAGGAAAACATTTCAGCATTAAACCAAAAGGCAGACTTGAAAAATCCATTCAATCTACAGATCCATCAGGCTCCCCGCCACACCAGGGCAGGATCAAGCTACTGTTCCCCTCCCTGCTAAAGCCAGTCGCGTAATAGAAAGGAGCTGCAATAATGAAGTTACCACGGCTGCATTCATCCTTTTCCCTTAAACGCCCATGATGCGTAGTTTTGTATACACGGAAAATACCGTGCAACAACCCACACCTCCGGGAAGCAGTGAAGACATCCCTCGGAATTAATCGAGGGGCAAATAGGGACAGAAATCTCTCTCTTCCTTCACCAGTACCTTGCAAACTCGGCACCTCTGTGGAGAAGTGATTTAAACTCTCCTGACAGCTGTAAAAGAAAACAGCAGATAACAGCTCTTCAGAACACATGCAGCCAACTACCCGACAGCAAGCACCCAGCACCGCGTCCTGCTCCTCGCCGCATGAGGGACGGCGGTTCCAGCAGACAGCGGCCTCCCCGAAGCGCCGGGACACGCTCCTGGCAACCTGGGCCGCTGGCCCTTGGAAACCGACCGCTCCTCAGCCGGGAGAAAACGCCCCGCATCCGTCCTCACCACCCTCGGGCGCGCCCCTGGCCCCCGTCTCCGCGGCAGGTGCGGCCAGCACGGGCAGCGGGATCCCGACCGCCGCCGCGGGCACACACCTGGCCAAGCTGCCCCCGGCAGCCGGGCGATCGCTCCCGCCAGAGTCAGCGGGGCTCGGGGGCGGTGGGAGGAAAAGCAGATTTATAAACCTGGCAGCCCCCGCTCATTTGCTGCTGCTGCAGGCTCCTCCTCTCCGTCTCGCTCCGGCCGCGTCGCAGGCGGGGGCTGCTAGCGTCCTCGCCCCCCGCCCGAACGCA
>VXBI01005058.1:536065-577496 GCA_013397375.1 Toxostoma redivivum | reverse complement strand
GTGGAACTTCCTCTTTGAGTCTTCCCTACCTTCAATCCATGCACCCCTTGGGCCAGAGCAGCAGTAGACTTTCCATCCCATCTCCTCATGTTTTCCCCTCAATCACGCAGGAAGAACCCCAGCTCAGCTCGTGGGGTGTACCTTCTCTCCCCATCGGGGGAACGTCTGCCTTGGATACCAGGGCCTCGAATTTGTACTGCCGAGATTTGGAGAAGGTCCTCTTTAATCTCCTCCCTGAGTCTCTTATGATTCTCCTCTATCTTGTCTTCTAATTTCTGCAGACGTGTTTCCACTGCTGCGATTCTGGCATGTCTTGGGCCATGTACAGCATCTGCATCTGCTCGGAGCTTCTTCGCCATCTCGAGCACGGTCTCATCCAAATGCCTGGCTTCAGCGCCGTCCAGAGTTGTAGCCTCACCTGTAGCATCCTAAAGACAGACCAACCAACAAATTATAGACACATCAGATGCAGACTCCCGGTGTTTCTTGGTGTTTCCCAGGTCCTTGTCCAGAACACGTTCAGATGGTATTCAGGAAAGGGAAAGAAAGGGAAAAAAAAAAGTCCAGCGAAGAAATTTGACTGCCTAGCTAAACTAACTAATAAGCAAAAGCAAAAGCAAGCAAGCAAGCAAGCCTCTCCTAAACACAGACCATGGGGAAGGTGAGCCAGCTGATAACCAGATAAAACAAACCTTCACTTTCAGAGTCAGTCCTGAAAGCACAGAACATAATAGCAAGCATAAACAGAACATATGATTGGGGATACAAGCACCATACTGTCACCCTAGGACAGGTATATGACAAGGCTGCATGTTGAAAACCTGTTGGGACTGGTTTCTTTAACATCACCATGAAAAAAATATTCAACCAAAATAACTAGCACTGTTTTTTCTGTAGCAAATGGAATTGTTAAAATGTAATAGACTAATCTCTTGTGTCTTGTGGAGTGGAGAAACCAAACCAACCCTGAAATTTGTAATCTATCCATCAAAGATTGCATCTTGTTCTCAGGAAAAAAAGAATTCAGTGGTTTTGTAGGGAAAAATGATGACTGTGAGACATTTGCCTAGACCTTGTAAAAGGAGCTGTGTATAAAACTCCTTAAGTCTCTTTTTTAGCTAAAATAAAGTGGTGCACTCTGAAAGGATGACTTTCCAGGGAGGCATGTTAGGTGATTAGACTGTACAG
This sequence comes from Toxostoma redivivum, assembly GCA_013397375.1. Lineage (NCBI taxonomy): Eukaryota > Metazoa > Chordata > Aves > Passeriformes > Mimidae > Toxostoma > Toxostoma redivivum. The sequence goes on along the minus strand of VXBI01005058.1, from coordinate 576,308 downwards.
CTCGGTGGGGGATGGAGATGATGTTGTTCTGATGTGCTGTCACACGGTAAGGGATTGAGGAATGGAGGTAATAAACCCTGGGCTTAAAAGTTTACACTGGGAGAAGGAAGTGAGACGAGGCAAAGCAAAATCTGATACGCAGAGGGAAAGTCTGGCTTAACTCTTCTGGATGGAATTAATCTTGGAGCACAGATCAAGGTGATTCTTGAATGCCTTCTTGATCAGCAGTGACATCTGTGCAGGAGAAGGGCATTTTCATTGTGACACATGATTGTGCTGGCAAATGCTGGGCGCTTTTTTTATTCTTGAACATGAGACTTCACAAAAATGAGAACAAGATTCTCCATGAAGAGCTTGATTTGTATTTTATAGGATATTTAATCCAACACTGAGCTAAGTAAATGCATCAATTTGCAACTCATTCAAACCAGGGGGGAAACTTACCTGTAGGTTTCCATTGTTTCAGATGTAAAAATAAATATCTAAAGATGTGAAAAGAAGCACATATCTCCATAGAGAGTTCACTGTAGAGCAGATTGTGCTGTTTTCTCCTTTAGCCTACTGAAATCAGAATTGCTGCCTTCCATGGCTTGATCTTCTTTGATGGCCTTGTAGCTCCTTCTGGAGCTGGGGGTGTGGTAAAGTAACTATCTACATGGACTTGCTGATTCTAGACCAGGCCTTGAGGAGGGAATTTTGCTGGGAGGAGCACAGAACAGCACGTTTTATATTGTCATAGAATCTTAGAATCACATAGGTTGGAAAGACTTTTAAGACTGAGCCCAAGAATAAACCTAACACTGCCAAATCCACCACTAAAGCACATCCCAAAGTGCGACACCTACCTGCCAGTATTTGCATTAGGATTTGCATTTTCCATTTCTCCTCATTTTCTGGAAAACAGCCTGAAAAGATTAAATATAGAAGTGTCCATACAAGAAGGAACAGATGGCCTCTCTCTGTTCATGTCATCTTGTGACCCCTAATGACAATGGGGGGCATTTCTTGTGCAAAATCCTGGTTCTGCTGAAATCAATGAGAGTTTACCACTGATCCCAGTGGGGACAGAATTTCACCTCTTAATGTTTATTAGATGCAGCAGGCAGAAAGCAGACTCATAGCTATAAAGGCTGTGACATTTTATGGTTCTGACTCTGCAACCACTCAAGCACATGCTTAATTTTGCCACAGTAATAAAGCTAAGCACTAGCTAAAGTGTTTTCAAGGAGGGGTCTCTTTTACACTTGAACAAGTCTATATTTCATCATAAATCAGGAATTCCTCCCCTTCAAAAGGAAAGGATTCTGCATGTGATCATCAACAATAATTGCCTTTTTTTCAGTTTTTGTCCAAAAAGGCAAAGGGAAAGCAAGGAATGAGTACATCAACTGAAGTGATGTTGATCTGGTGACATTTGACCTAACTCATTTCAAATGGATTCAAGGGGGAAATATCAATTTTTCAATATTAATTCTAAATACCTCAGGCTGTTTCCTTTAAAAGTGAGAATTTTGCACAACACTTTACAGGCAAATTTTTTTTGTAAAGTTTTTAAACTATCATGGACAACAGCAGCATTTGTCTTCATATCAGGGAAAACTCTTCTACTTTTACAGATAGCAGTATTTTTGTATTTGTTTCCACCAATTTAACCAAAGCACATCAGGAGTGTAGCAGAGTGGAAGTACCAAGAAGAGGAATTCAAGTTATATGAATTCAGACCTGAAATAAAGCATAAAATTTTTGTGGTATAGCACTTAACACATGGAATGACTTACCTTAGGATTTATGAGTTGATGCTTCCCCATTATTGCAAGTCTTTATATCAGGAGTTTAAGAAAGAGAATATGGGTGAGTGTAGAGTAAATCCTTTCCCAGGGCCTGTCCTGATGCTAATTTGTTTTATTTCCATTGTGGAAGGAGCCAAGCAGAGGCTGAACTTGGGTTTGATTTAGTGCACTTGCCCCTTCGCCCTGCGTGGTGAGGGAAAAGCAGGAGTGCATTTGGGGCACCTGGAAGAGGCTGTCAGAGGAGGATGGTGATGGTGTGGGGTGGCAACAGAAGACCTGAGAGGTGGAAGGAACATGGGGTGAAGAACATTCCTTCACTGGGGGAAGAAAAAAACAGGGACTGGTCTGGCTGGTCCATGAGTAAGAAAATATGAGAGCCCAGGAGTTCATCTCTGGAAATTACTGGTTCTCAGAAGTTTCTGGGTTACAGTAATGGAGGTTTTACAGTGCTGTTGAGCTGTGTGTTGAAAAAACAATCCTTCAGCTTTCAACTAATTTAGTTACCATCTGTAAGCTGTTTAAGCTATTCCCCTTATTTCCCTTTCCTCATTTAATTTTGCTCAGTATGCTTTTTCTTCATTCCACCCCCTACATGTGTATCTGTACATAGGTGTGTGACTGAGGATTTTCTATGGAGCTGGAAAACACAACTGTCACTGATGTTCTTTGTGGGCAGAACAGGCTAATGCTACATTGCTGTAACCCATCCACAGACTGCTGGCATTTTGCTGGCCTATTTCTCACATCAGTGTATTTTATATAGACACAGAAAGAGTGAAATACATTTTTTTTAAGTGCTTTTTGCTACAAAACTCCAACACTGACATTTGTGTAGACGTCTGAGTTTTATTTTGTGCAAAACTCAATTTGCTACTGGATTTCAGATTTCAGAGGTAGTATATTAAAGTTGTCCTTAGCTCACCCAGCTGAGCATCTCTTATGTTTCATGAGATTCCCCTGGAACCCAGGGGCATATCAGTTGTCATGGCAAGGCATAGTGAGGTGAGTTAATTAGTAGCATTCCAACATATCCTGGGCTTTATTGGCTAGTAGTGAAGAATCCCAGAAGAAGGAAAGTGCTGTAATTGTGCCAGATCCATCCTGTGTTTCCTACAGTTTTGCTCTAGAATTTTTTTCATACATATTGTCTCAGTGCCAGTGCTCGTGGTCTCTGAATTTAAAAGCATTTCTCATAAAGGGGATTATGAAATTAAAAATATTGCTCATAAAGAACACATTGATCCTCACTGTGAGGATGACAGACATAAAAACATCAAATTACTGATGTCACTAAATAAAACTAATTTAGGAGATAACAGTACATTTCTAAACAAATAGTGGGAATGTATTAGATTTACAAACTGCAAGAACTTTCCTTCCCAGTGTGCTCATTCTTCATTTATCATTTTATAAGAAAACCCCTTAAACTAAAAGTTAGTTTCATACATATGTCACTTGCTAGCTTTCTTGCTAATCCAGAGGAAATATTATCCTAGTGGTCCCTGAGGTCCAATGTCTAGGTGTTGGATACATGATAAACTTACTTGAAGCTTTCTCAGTGAGATATAGTCCTCTGGAGACAGCTGTGGATTTAATTTTTCAAGCTTTAGTACAACCTAACCTCTTTAAAATAAGATTTAAGTTTCCCTTGTCAGGTCACTTAAGAGTTTCTTCTTTTATTTTACTTTTTTTTTTTATTTCCCTCCTCTGCTACTTGCCCAGACTGTTAATCCCCAGCCTCTGGAGGAAACGTTTTACCATCTCAAACCTTTCACATCTTGATCATTTTTTGGTTCCGAAGGATAACACACATACATTTGGCTTTTGAATTGTTCTAGTCTGAGAGTTTATCTAGAAAGTATCAATGCAAAACAAACGATTTCTTGATCATGTAGGTTTCTATATCAGTTCTCAGAGGTGGTTTTTGCAATTTTTGAGCCACTCCTCTGTGTAACAGCAGTATTTCACCCACAGAGGTGTGTTTCCAGTCTCTGCAATGCATCTTCCTCTGTGTTTCTGCTGTCCAGGAACTGAGTTTAATCTAATTTTCTTGCCCCTTGATATTTATTACTGAGCTTTTCAGAAATGGTAAATTTAATGTTTCAAGGCATGCACAGAATTTAACAGGCGACTTCCTGGTATTGAGCACACAACTCAGAGACAGGTTAAGGATGAAGGCTGATCAAATGTATCTGATGTTATACTCCTGATACTTTTACTGATCCACAAAAAGTGCTTCTTACAGCTCCTCATCTCTCTGCTGTGCACACACACACTCTCACAGGCTTCTGCCAGAATGTTCCTTCCCAGGAGCTAAAGGTGCCAGAGGTCTTTCAAGGTCACTTGTCATATTTGTTCTCTACACTCAGCTTTTCTTTTTCCCTTTCAGCTCATTTTGCTTTGACTTCCTGAGGAAATTAGCTTTATCTTGCCTTACCTATCCATGCATTCATCAGATTTCTTCTCCCCCACCTCTTAATAAACTCGTGACACATTGCACCACTGAAAGATGTGCATGGAGCCTGCAAGTTAATTAAGTTTCTAGAGGTTTGAGTGCTCTGGCTGCCAGGTAGGTGAGGGAGAGACCTGTGGTGCTGGCTGTGCTGAGGGAGAGTGAAGCAGAGTTCAGCTCTTGGCAGCAGTGAGGGGTCAGTCCCTCCATGCACACTCTGCAGACAGACAGAGAGCACAGAGGAGCAGCTGGCCAAGCTGTCCCAGAGCAGCTCCAGCACACAGTTTCTTGTCCAGGGTGGAACTTTCCCAACAGATGGCAAGTGAGAGGAGCTATGGGGCTTATTTCAGATGGAAGCAGAAAGACACATCTAAAAGAAGCTCTCATGTTGCTCTCAGAACAATTCATTTTCCGGTTTAGTTCTAACAGTTCTGACTGAAACGATGTTCCTCAGCACTGCTGTGAAATGTCCTGCTGTGTCAGATCAGGGAAACCCAGTCTGATGTTTGCAGTCCGAGCCAACAGCAGGAAGGGATCCAGAGCTGCAGATCTGAAAGTCTGGATCTTTACATCTCTGCCTCTGCAAAAAAGAGATGCAGATTGAGAAGGTTAAATGGTCTCTCTCATCTGTGGTCTGCACACAGCACTTCTTTCTACAGCTCTATTGTTACCCATTGGACTCTCTCAGGGTGGAGTTTCTCTTTTGTCAGGGTGTTCACACTCCACACAAAGGCTGTTCCCTCCTGACATCACCACTTTCATGTCACATCACCGGCGTGTGCCCTGGTTTTCCCACACTAGGGGAGCTTCATGCCTGGGCCTTCCAAGAGTTCAGGAAAATACCTGGTCTGGCTCTGTGCAGGAGCAGCATGGAAGTGCTAAGAGCTAGCCAAAGCACACTTCCTACCTAATGGATTTAGGCTGTTCCTTAAATCTGCTGCCAGTGGCTGTGAGATACAGGATAACTGGGCAGTAGCTCTGTGGTCTGAGCAGATGGGTCAGTCTCATGCCTTAGGTAGGAAGGATCCAGCTGAGAGGAAGTGGAAAGGCATGTTTTTTCTGGCAGTGTTGTGTGCAGAAGGAGCTTTGATGGTGTGGGTTGCCATCTTTCTTTTGCTTTGGAATTGAAAATAAATCCTTGAGAGACTTTTCACCAAAGCATTTCTAGCAGTTGCATGCCAGAGCTGAAAGACATTAAGGCTAACTTATCTCCCACTTGCCCAGTTCTCCCTGAGGGGTTTCTGCATTGCTTTTTGTGCTCATTCATGAGTCCAACATCCTCTTCATCCCTTCTCACAAGCCCCTCTGAACACTCCTTAAAACATTCTTATGTGCAGTATTCAATGGCCAAGCCAGGCAGTTTCCAGAGCCCCTTCCTCCTTGCTGAGAGCTGTGCCTGAATTTTTAAACAGAGCTGTGGGAGCAAAGGAAATGTGCACACTCACATGCACAAGGCTACAGCAGAGTTGAGCCTTCGTTTTCCAAACCCCACTAACCTCCCCACTCAGCCAGGAGAAGATTTTTGTTAGCTTTCACCTCAAAAAGGAGCTTTACCCTGCACTTGAGCCAACAGGGGGCAATAGACTCAAAATTCAATATTGAAAAGAAATGCTTTTAAAAGATGGCTCTGAGCAGCCCAGCCCTTACTGTATCTGGAGTCACATATCACAGTGAAAGGCAGCATTCCACGCTGGACCTAAAACCTTCTCAGGCTCCATCAATTAAACCACCACATCTGGGGTGGAAGAGACTCAGCAAGGAACTCTCACTAGGGTTCAATGAGAACCAGATGTTGTGGGCACAGCTGTCATGCTTCTTATCAAGAACTACAGAGCAGCCCCTGCTGCAGTTTCATCAGGAACCCTGCCCTTCCTTCCCTTCATCCTCAGCACTGCTGAGCGTCCCTAACCAGAACCAAATCAAATCCTCACGGCCAAAGTGTTCCCCAAATATTGCTGTTTGTGTTAGCATACTGTTTGTGGAGCTCCAAATCAGGCTCCTGCTGGGACTCTCACTGTGCTTGGGACACAATCTTCAAGCTGCCTCTCCTACTCAAGAGTGGCTTCACTACCCCCCTTTGTAATGTAATTTAGTGTTGGCACTAGGGCTAGAAGGATTAGAGGGAAAGAAGTGTGTGTTCCCTCCATAGGGATAGAGCTCTGGCCAATTTCAGTTACATTAATTTTAATATATTTACCCATAGGGCTCAGATGCTGTGTTTTGCTGCTTTAGATGGAATTCCAGATTGCTAAATTCCAATTGTATAAACGAGAACAGATTGCTGCTGTGACTGCACCCATGAAGGCGCATGGGAATTGTGCAGGACATGCCCTGAAGGCTGTGAGTCATCCTGACCTACAAGCAGTGAACTCTGCTTTGGAAATGTGGTTCAAAGAAAGGGTTTCTCCCCAGACATCAGAAGTCCTATTCTCCCAAGGCTGGGTCTTTGCCCAAGGACTTGCTTTGCTCTGCATTTCCTTGCCACAGAGTGATTTTGCAAGACTGATCAGTCTGCTGGAGATATTAATCTTGTTTGGACTTGTAAATGATAGACTGAAACCAAATCTACCTGAATTTGATTGCAAATAAACAAATGAAAAATTAGAAAGGAAATAGCCCTGCAAACAAACCAAAACATTTTATTTGGCCCGACATATATATTTTCTTGTGTGTGAGAAAAGGGCAGAATTTCAGTTTCTCATCAACTCAAAGTACTTTTTTTTTTTTTTTTGGTCAATTCCACAGTCAACTCAAAACTAAATTATTTCCACAGTCATAATTTTGAAAACTGCGAAGTCTGATTGGACCCATGGGTGATGTTCAGGATTGTGAGTAAGAGTTCTGGACCTCAGCTAGTCAGACAATTTGTGCATCCACTGTCATATTGTTGTTTTCCAGCCTGACAGGCAGACAGGGACTTTCACTGCTGCTCTGAAGGAGCCACCGAAGCTGCAGCCAGAACAATCCAGGCAGTTGTAAAGGTTACCAGCTGCCATCCAACCTTGCAGCTGTTCTTCACTGCCCTCAGAACTGCACGTGTGCTCTCTGCCCCTGCCTCTTCTGTCGACATCATCCCGTGGTTCTCAGGAAATCTTAAAAACCTGTTGTCAAAGATAAAACAAAAATTACTTGCTTTAACCTCATCTATTCCTGACAGCATATGCCAAGCATGAGTGTGAGGGAGAAGAATGACTATAGAGACCTTTCTAAGATATAGAGAAATCTTAGAGCAGTCCTGATGGCTTGTCTGTGTGGAAATTAGATTGCATACCAGGTGTTTTGTAAGCAGAACACAGTCATTTAGAGGCAACACTGACCCTTTGTGATCTATGTGATACATGGAGCTTGTGCACATGTTTTTATTTTTCTCTTCTGTGCAGCTGATGTGTTTCAGAAGTAGCATGTGCAGCTCAAATCTGCAGGGACAGGTGGTTACCTACTAATATAAAAGCAAGTCCAAGTCCTCTTTGAATATCCTGATGCTCCAACAAGCAGATCTGCCTTGGGTCTTGCAATAACTCATCATAAGCCATCTGACAGTTTATTTTAATGGGCTACTTAGGCAGAGATGAGCTGCAGGTGTTCTAACAAGAAGCTGCTCTAGCTGATCCCTTATTTTAATTTCTGCTAAGCCTCTCGTCACAGAACTGCCTGATCTCATGGGAAGGAAGAGGAAGTCACACAGAGGAAATATTTGCTTACCCACATAAATACAAGCACATTCTTACTTTAGACCAAAAGCTATTCAAGCCAGCGAGTGTCAGGAATTATGGATGTGTAGATTTAGTTTAGTTTAGTTTATTCCACTTTATCCAGAGCTCTGGATTCTCCTCCCACCAAGAAAAAGGCTGGGTAGCTGGCTTCAACTTCAGAAAGAGTCAAATGGCCATTTGGGAAAGGAAACTAGGGTTGAGATGTGGGTTTGCTCACATTCCAGCAAGGAATATGTAGTATGGTATGACACCCAGGTAGTGTGGGTGCCATTGTGCCCATACTCAAACCCCACACTTCTTGGTAATGCAGATGTGGGATGTGTAGTAGTGCTTGAATTGTTCACAGCTTCTGGCTACACTGATACTACTCCTGTTCACAATGTGAGTTTAGGTGACAGTGTGAACCACTTGTGAGCTGTTCTTAGCAGGAAATATTAATATGCTGCTGTTAACAAATGGAAAATGATACATCCACTTTGTGGGAAAAAAAACCAAACAAACCCAAACCAACAAACCCAACCCTGCTATTTATGTGCTCTTTATCACACAGTTCTGGGCACAAATCTGTTTGATATAAGCTTTTACAGCAGTAGGAATTGCTTTAAAAGTGCTTTAAAAGGCTCAGTGCTCTTGAGATTCCCTCACTTAGCTGCACTAGGATCTGAGGACCAAGGGTGAGTCCACAGCCACTCAAAGATCACAGAGCTGCAACAAGGATTTGATCACATGCAGGTAAAATAATAGAAGTGGTGTTTATGCAGCTTTCTGGAGATCTTCACTCTTTCTGTGTAGGGCAGGACTACTGTGAGTCAAACCCACCACCAATTTATCTAAAAGAGGTATAACCAACATTCACTCTGAAAAACGAACTCTGTTTTTTTTCAGAACTCCCATTTGTATTGGGTGAGAACTGTACCATGGAAAGACAAGTGCGGGTGTCACCATGCCCAACAATTCTTATGGGGTTTATGGTGTCTGGTAAGAGGACATCTCACTTTGCTGAGTGACACCAGGATTTCCTTTGGCTGTTGTGACACCCCTTGTAGCACATTTCTCTGGCAGGATAATGCAGGGAGATCTGCATTATGGATACAGCCTGTGCCATCCCAGGTAGCTGTTCCAGCCCCCAGACTGTGGCACGTGACAAATTCCCACATGTCAGCTGTGAGCTAGACTAGGGAACTGATCCTGCTTAAAAGAAAATTAAGTATGTTTTTCAAAATGAGATTTATTTTTCTTGGTGAAGGCTGTGTCACCTTTGTGCTGTTCTTAAAAACTTGAAGAGATATTTGTCAGGAGGTTGCAGTGCTGCTGGGGATGCAGGGATGTACAAATGTTCCCATTTGTATTGGGAACATCCAATTTCCTGATTGTTTCTGCAGTACTGATACTGCAGACGCCTGGAACAAACAGCTTGAAAAGGGGAAATGTTTGCTTGCTGGAATCACAGTTTATTGACACTCACAGTTTGTGTAGAGGCACATCCATGCTCTGTCTTCTGGTCTTCCTCTTGAGTGCCCTGCACTGAAGAACTAATGGTGAGGGAGAGACACAGAAACAAAATCACCCTGCAAGATATAAGAGCGACATTCTGGATAATATCTGAGTTCGTTTGGAGTGAAAGCTGAACAGATTAAGAAAAGTACAATTGAATTAAAGCCACTCCTTTTTGAAGCAGATATACTTCTACCCTGGCCAATCAATTTCCTGGTGGATTTTTTCTTTTTTTTCTACCCCACTTTCCAGCACCTGCTTGTTTCAGAGGGCGGCACTCCAGGGATAACTGTGAGGCAGTGCCAAGAGCCAGCATTTCTCACTCTGCTCTCACCCGCCTCCGCCCCCTGCCATGCACCCCGATATAGAATGACAGCACAGTGCCACAATTTAAATGACACTGCCTCTTCCCCCTCGGAAGGACAGGTCCTCCAGAGAACACCAGCCACAGCAGCTGCCCGCTCTCCCCAAAGAAATCCTCATCATGGCCTATAAAGCCGCACATTTGGCCTTTAAGTCGCGCTGGCACAAGACGGACGAAGAGCTCTGTCGGCACAGCATGTCCTTTGTCTTGCACAAGGCAATCCAGAATGACTTCTTCAAGTGTTACCTTTATCTGCTGGAAAAGCTTCCCCTGGGTGAGTAGCCATGGGCAGGAGTGCCTGTGTGTGCTCTGGGAAGATGGATTGTGTCAGATGGTGGGGGGCACCCAGTGAGGAGGAGCAGTTTTGAGAAACCCAGCTCAAGAGGCTGCAGTTCTCCCTAAAGAGCCTGGAACTGTCTCCCAAATCCCTCTAATTGTTGTTTCACCTGAGTACCCCACAGATTCTTAGAGGAGGGCAAGGGAAAGACTTGCAAGAGTGAAGGAGAAATTTGTTTTCTGGCTGACCTTTCCTATTTTTGCCATCATTTGAGTAAAACATGCTTTGACCTGTTTGGAGCTTGGGAGGACAAATGTAAAACTCGCAGAGCTGGCAGGTGGTTCTTTCTTTTGCCTGCTACCTGATTTGTTGTCATTCTGGGTGTCCTTAGCTCTGGTGTTTGTGTTGTTTTGGACAAGTGCTTGAAAGGTAGTGATTTAAATTTTTTTCAAGAAAAAATTCTTTGCTATGCAGATTTCTGCAGCAGATTGTTTAACCTACTGTTTGCTCCCTGGGAGGAAAATGCTTGCAAAAATTTGTTTATGGACAAATTTCGATGACAGCCTCTAGTACAGAATGCCAAGAGGGTTTGGTGAGGTTTTTTAGGGTTTTTTTTTAAGATGCAGAAAATTAATGTTCATTTCTTATGAAAATTTGACCTGCAATAAGAAACAAAATTTCCCTGTGAGAATAAAGCTAAAAAGTAGATTTGACTTGAGTCTGTATTACGTTAGCATGTCCTGTTTTAAGCAGAATTAATCAGCCTACACTCAATGTCAGAACTGTAGGAGTTTTCAGATGGGAAGGATGAGCCTGTGCAATCTGTTTAAGTGAATTCTTGAGGGTTCCTTTCTAATTGAATGATCTATTTAGGCAAAAGGAATATCTTTCCTGTTTGTGTGAACTGTACAGATGCCAGTGATAACTCTCTGCTCAAGAGGGTAGAATTCATTAATCCTGAAAAAGAGAAAAAACATTTTCATGTTATCTCAGTATTTTTAATGTGGCTTTTTACAGGCAGCAATATCTGCAGCTATTTAAAATGAAGCATGTAAGATAAATACTCCTATCCCTAGTGGTAGATAACTGTGAACAATGGAAAGAAAGGAAAGATGGAAAGGAAGGGAAATCAATTACAGGTTGTTGGACTCTCATGAAGTTGATGAAAATGTTGTTCTTTCATTTGTTTTGAAAATAAACACAACTTATTAGAAACTGAGCAGGATTTCCTACAATGTTAACTGTTAGTGTAAGTACCACTATATCATTTTAAGGTTAGAAGGTACCATGACAAGCATCTAATTTAGAACTGAGTGTAAAAATTCCAGCTTGTAACTTGTCTGGGTCACAGCATGCATTTATGAACACAGAAATACCTTGGTTTAAGTGTTTCAAATGGCTGAGAACCCATCAGTCACCATTCAGCTGTTTCCAGGCCTAATTACTTTGCTCGTAAAACTATACTTATTTCTTGTCTGAATTTTATTTGAATTTCCATTCCTGGCCAACATGCTTTGTAAAATGTTTCTGTCAGACCAAAGGTCCCCTCTGCCAGGCTTTTCATGACCTGACTCATTAAAACTTAACTAATGACCTTACAAGCCTATTGCCAGCTTATCCAAATTGCTTTGGCTCCATGGAAGATGTGAGCCCAGCCTTCACATGAATATGCAGCATTGTCTCTTACTCCATGGTTATTGCCAGGAAGTAAAAGTGGGCATGAGGACAGGTGGAGTGGTTCATGTGCCGTGAATACACATCCAGGGAACTTCACATCCTGCTATGATGTCAGGGTCTGGATAGGGGGAGAGTCAGGCAGGTAAAAAATGTTTGGGTGATTGGCTCAGAGAGTTATGATCAAATCTTGAACTCAGTGGAATCTTCCAAGGGTCTGTCCTGGGACCTGTCCTGTTTAGAACCATGGAGTGGTTTGGGCTGGAAGGGACCTTAAAGCTCATGGCAGCAGAATCCCAGGATAAATTAACAAAAGCATGGCTAGTTGACTGAAGGAAGTGATGATCCCCTATCCTGCAGCAGCCATTAGACCCTACTTGTAGAGCCTTGAACTGCCAGTGCAGGAAGTGACATGGAATGTGTTGGAAAACCCTCAGAGTGGAGAGGGAACTGGAGCACGTGCCCTGTGAAGACAGACAAAGGGAACAGGGCATGTTCAGCCAGAAGAGAGACCAAATATCATCCTTCTAGTACCTACAGGAGGGTCATGAATAAGATGGAGCTAAGGTCTGCACAGCTGTGTGCAGCATGAGGACAAGGGCTCAAAAGTAGTCCAGACCAGCTATAAGAAAAATAATCCTTTTATGTGAGGACAGTGAGGCATTGGAACAGGTTGCTCAGGGCAGCTGTACAATTCTCCATCACTGGAGGCTTTCTAAACCTAGCTGTCTAAACCCTGATGAACCTCATCTGTCATATCTGTCCCTGCTTTCAGCAGCAGTTTGGATCAGACATTTCCTTAGGTCTCTTTCAACTTGGACTATCCTATGATCCAGTGCTGTCTCTGATAGAGAGGACAGAATGTGGCAGGTCTGAACATCTCTGCATAATGACAGTTTCCAGCTCAGTTAAGAGTGGACCTGAGCAGAAAGGAGCTGAACTTCTCAGGCTTCAAGACTAGAGGCAGCTATCTCTGTGTAAACAGTGTCAAAGGACTAGAGCAAGACTGGAGCAAACACTGAAACCAAACCTCACACTGAGTCCTGCAGTGCTGCCCAGGGTCAGCAAGGTCCAAAGCTTCCTTCAAACCGTGCTAGCTACACACTTCCCCCACTCCATCCCTGGGTTCAGTGCTGGAGCTCTTCTGGGTGTGTTTACTTAGGAGCTGAGTGTATCTGGTATCACAGCCTGTTAAGAGAAACATGTCACTTTTACAGACCAGGCTAACATTTATAAATAAAAGACATGAGTAACTTCAGGCCCTGATCCAACAATGTACTTAAATGTGTGTGAGAGCCCTTAAGCCAGTGGACTTTATGGGAGCTACTCAGATGCTGGAAATTATGCACGTGTTTACACGGGCTGTGGGACTCGGTGCCAGTGGGCTGAGATCTGCAGTGGAAAACTGAGAAGATCCATCCCTTGAGACAAATATTCCTGCGTGTGAGGCACGTGGCTGTAAGTAAAATCTGCTTTGGGGGTGGGATGATGTTCATCATCCTCTATAAAACAGAATTTACATGATACTCAGCCCACAGTAGAGAGGTAGATTCTACCATGCACACAGATAACTATTTTTCAGCTGATGCACAAAGCAGATGTTGCATTTAAAAGGGAGCACTCAGCCAAACTGGAATTAGTTCAGTATCTTGCAGAAAGCAATTGGAGCCACAAAATAATGTTCACAAATAAAAACTTCAAAAAAATTACTTGCAACATTTACTTCTGCCAGGGAAATTTAGTTGAGGAAACCCTGAAGTCAAGAACTGTAAGTCAGCGTACTGCAGGTTGGGATTGCGCTGGGTCTTATGCATTAAGCAAGTCCATTTCTTTCTAGATTTAGACCAGATGCACTGGAAAACAGCATTTTTAACTGATCTAAAAGAAAATATGAGAGATAATGTTTTGAACTTTGCAGGGCAAAAGGCTCAGGTGGATAGTGTCTGTCTAGTCCATACTGGCTGGCATTCAGCTGTAGATCACCACTCTGCATCCAGCCTGTGTTTGCACTGACTGAAAATTATTGATGTCTCATGACTGGAGTGACCTTTAGGGAGGCAGTTCATGCCCTCAGCCTGCTTGAGCTGTGGGTTTGCTTCAACCACCTCCATTTGGGGACTTGCCAGCAGATTCAGCTGAGGGACAAGTATGCCATGAAAAAGTTTCTTCTTTACTGGACACACATTTCTGACTTTAAATCTTACAAGTTACCTGCCTTAACACTGAAAACCTCATATGTTAGACATCTGCCTGCCCTGTGATGTCTGAGGAAGTTGCAGCCTGCGTTGTTCTATCCTGCTCATGCCCTACTTTACAAAATTCATTGAAGGCAGTGTGTACCCATAGCAGGCCTCACAAGTATTTCATTTCCTGATGATGAGACAGTCCCACACGGGTCATGGAAAGGGAGATGCCTCTGGCTAGGCAGGTCCTGTGATGAAGGGGAGGCATGGCTGCAAAGCTGACAGCCACCAAGCACTTGTGGTGCTTGCTTCTCTTTTGGGGTAGATTCCTGCAAGCTGGCAAACCTCCTCCTCCCTGGGGTGCTGCTGCTGGAGCCTGCATGCCAGGCACAGCTGCAAGGCAGATCAGAGGTGAGGTTGATTGGCTGTGTCTGGAAAACTGGGTTGTGCATTGGGAGAGTTGGCAGTGCTGCAAATTCCTGAGAGGGAGCAGCAACACTGAGGGAGCAAGAGGTGGAAATCACCTCTATAGATCTCACACTGTACAAGTGAGGCTGTGGGTCCACAGGAGAAAACTTTGGGTGCAGAGCCCCTCTTTGCATTGGCCCATGTCCTTTCATGCCCTGGGGTGGGAGACATGCATAAAAACATCTTTGTACCGTTTAATGCATAGAGAAGTCCCTGTGGATGCTCCCCCAGAGCTGCTTTCGGATGCCAGCACGTAGGGCAGGGCTCTGGGGCTCCAGATGGCCTGGGAGGAGCTGCAGTCAGCTGGCGTGTGCATGAAAGTCCTGGCAGGAATTCTGCAAGCCTGATATTGGTTCTGAGTGAGAAATGTGAGAGCACACAATCCAGATCTGATATCCTGAGCACCATATCGTCCCCATGTGTTGCCGCAGGTCAGGCTCATGTTTTGAGTAGAAGGACTCTGGATATTTGTTGTTCATGCTGTCCTGGTGTGCAGACAGCCCATAAATGCCTTTCCTTTCAATCTAGCAAGATGGGATAAATCACTGTCCCTTGACAGGTCTATGAAACAACCCCTGGAATCATCACTGGGTCCTGATAGGGAAGATCTCGCAAAGCCAACGTACAGGGATTCAGTTCTGCTCAGCAGACAGGCTGACCTCTGAAATAGAGCAAAAGGAGACACAGAGAAGACAAGATGGTGCCACTTCTGGATAAGGACAGAGATCCCTTACTGGAAAAATCCCAGCCACCGATGGAGTGTTTTTTCCCAGGCTCTGGGAGCCACCCTGGCCAAGCTGTGCTGGGGATTGGCTGCTGCCCCCTTCGTATTAATTTCTTCAGCTAAATGATTTCTTCTGAGTATGTGAATATAATCAGTGGAGTGTGTAAAACTCCCAGGTTTGACCCTTGCTGGGCTCAGTGCTTCTTGTGGTATAAATTTCTCAGGCATAACATAAATGTGTAATGGATTAAAGCTTTAATAGTATCCGTTCAGCAGTTGACTTAAGCAGGTGATGACAAGAGGGGCTGGTAATTCTGCTTTTGTTGGATGAGGGATATGCTGGGCATGCTGCTTATATGTAACCCAATAGCACTATTCTGTTTCGAGTGGTCCTTGGTGGTAATTATTCCCTATCCTACTTCCTTTGTCCTCCCCTCATTTGCCTCCAAAATGTCACTCTCCTGCTGAGGATGGGCAGGCACACACTTATCATTCCCCGCTGAGCTTGCTTGCCCTCAATTAAATACATTCCAGGCTTATATTCAGGGCCTCTGGCCTTCTCTCCTCCTCTGTGTGGAGGGCATAATTCCTGTTCCTGGTCTGCACAAGCCTATTCAGCCCCTTCCCAGCAGAAGCTGGCAGTGCTCCCATGGATGTTTGAAGATGCAGGGACAAAGAGCTGCTCCCTGGTCCTTCTGTGCAGCTGGCAGGGAGCTGTCCCTCTCTCTCTTGTCATGAAACTCAGAAGGTGTTTGCTGCTGGATCATTGCCAGTGCCCTGAGTGTGCTGGGAAGCTGCAGCAGAGCTGCTCTCACACTGCAAGGTAGTGCTTGCAAAGGCTTGTTCCCAGTGTGGCTCTGTCCCTCCTCGCTGCTTGGCTTTCACTGCCAGGCTTGGAGTTGTGTTTTTGGTGGAGGGTCTGTCACACACACAGGAGAATGCCCGGGCAGTTGTGTGCACACATGAGACAGTCAGAGGTGATGATTTCCAAGCAAAATTTATAGCCAGCCTCAATCCAAACTTTAGAGCTTTGAATCCCTGCTTTTGATATGCTGATGCACATTGAGTACAGAAAAACCCAGGATGTGGAGGACAGAGCTCAGTTTTTAAAGAACAGGGCAAAATAGCCCTTTATCCAGCAAAACTCACAGGTTTTAATAAAACAGCTTCAAAACACTGATTGCTGTATGTTACCAGCAACACAGCCAAGCAATGAAAAAAAAAATCCAAGGCTCTGGCACACAGGAACCTTTCAGTATATCACCCACTGATGACCTTGCTCCTGGACCTGTGACAGATGAAAATTTAGGACTGTCTCTTCTAAATTGTGTCCCCCCGTGTGTACTCATTTAGGCCTGAGACTACCATCTGCTCTTTGGTTCAGCTTACTTGCACTGCCCAAGACCATACAGTATCACTAAAAATAAACCAGAGCAAGTGCCTCATTCATCCACTCTCTTCCTGGTGCACTCTCCCTGCAGCTGTCAATAGCTGGAAAGCATATCTGGAAATCTGCACAACAGTTAGGTCAGTGATAGCAGAAATGATGACCCTGCATAGTAGTAAATGCTGCCCACAGCTTTTGCAGGAAAAATCAGACCACTTGATGTCCTTGGCATGTGCGTTCACTTCAAACCTGAAGTGATTTTTCACTGACACGAAAACACAGTGTGATGATTGAAATGACTTCTGAAGCTGGAAAGCACCAAATTTGCATGAGGAGGGCTGGATCCCTTCAAGGTCTTGTAGGATTCAATCCAACACCATTCCTTCCACTGTTGCTTTAGAAACAGATTTGGTGTTTTGAAAGCTCAACTCAAGTTCACAGGTCTTCATCATCGTGCCTCCAGAGCAATTAACAGAAATATCTGTTACTAACAATAAAACAAGCCAGAAATATCTGTCACTAACAATAAATTGGTGATTTATCTGCTTGCAGTGAAACTTTATGCCCTGACAAGTCAAGTCATCAACGGGGAGATGCAGTTCTATGCCAGGGCCAAACACTTCTACCGGGAGGTGCCTGCCACAGAGGAGGGAATGATGGGTGACTACATTGAGCTCTCCAACACAGATGTTGAATCCTCCAGGGAATTCCTCAGGAGGTTTGTTGGGGTGAGTCATTTCATCTCATCTTCTGCAAGAAGCAGTGGTGATGTGTCAAAAGTGGTGCTCAGGGTGCCCAGCCATGCCTGATTTAAATGGCACCATGAGCCACGTTGGATTTGCAGTCACCACTGTCATTGGGTCTAATCATGTGTTCTGACAGGTCGTTCATCAGCATGAATACACATTTTGCCTGGTCTTACATCATCATGTACCTGTTTTACATCCTTTTCTAATGCTTCCAACCTGCAACGAGGATTGTGCAAGGAGTTCTTGTAGCTGGGTTTGAGTGAGGGATTCATTCTGGTACCTTTCATGATAAAATCCTTGTTGGCCTCAGTGGCAGGTTTGTCTGTGCAAATTCTTGCAGTCCAGCTGGGAAATTATCTGAGACTTAAATGCCCAGTTTATAGTTTGCCTATTTATAGATATTTCTGAGAATGCTGCAACAAACCCCACCATCTCCCACACATGTTGGAAGTATATAGAATAAGCTACACATTAGGCAAAATATTTTTCCTTAAACATTCCAGTGTCATTGAATACCTTTTCAGTCACATTGTTAAAGGTCTGTAAACATCTTGAAAGGTCTGCCTTGGCCTGAATTGCAAGGAAATGCCAAGTGGGATTTTAAGAACAGTATCACTTGGGCCCTTAGGTTTCTGAAAATCCTGTTGAGTCCTAAAACTGTCTTTGGAAATCTGAAAATCTTTAGAAGCGTGGCCTGATGGTTTTCTGACTGCCCTTCCCTCTTCCCAGGGAAGGAGCCCACTAAATCAACTCAACATAAGTATTAGATGTTAAGGAATCCACAAACAAGTTTGTTAAGTTCTCCTGCTGACAAAATTACTAGTTCTATATAATGCTACCATAGATCTTTAATTTTCTGCTCAAATGTACAAATTTGGGATAGCCAGATGACCTTTATTTAGCCTTGATGATCTGCTGTGGGAAGAAAGCTCAATAAGTTAATTAGATGTTGTATATGGAAAAATAAAAAGGCACAGTTTAAGTGGAATGGGATGGAAAATGAGTGTGACTTGACAGCAGATGGAAATCATGCAGAGCAGTGAAAGGCAAGGGATGGCAAAGTTTGCTGTAACTGATAGAGGGAGACTTTTGGGGCTGTGAGCCAGCAGAACACCAGTGAATAGCTGCTGTTTTTCTATATCAACAATCATTTGTATAAATGCTGAGGCAAAAAAGCCTCCCAGTATTGTGCTGTCAACAACCACAAAGTGAGAAAACACAAAGGAGGTTCACTAAGGAGCTGAACCTGATGGTAATTTCTGAATGACGTTTCTGAAAATGGCATTTTCAGAAGAAAAATTAAATGCAGTCGAGGCACATTCCTTAAATTTTATTTAAAACTTGTTTTAAGGACATCTGTGGAATTCAAGTGGTGCATGAGTGTGTGCTCAGGAGAAGACTTCACCCTTCCTAGATATCACATAGATGCAGTTTCCTGCAGCAGGTCTGTGTCACACTGTTACACTTTCTCCTCTCCAAGACCCCAAAAAGGAAAGAAGTACAGTCTGTGACAGAGTTCCACATGCCAAAGAGGAATCATACCCAATGCATCAGCTGTGATGACAGACACAAAATACTCCAGAGCAAAGTTCCTGCTCCTAGAATTAGCCAGGGATAGAAAGGATACTCTGAATGGCCAAGATCAGACAGGAAAAAAATAAAAAAGCAACAGAAAAGACTCTGCACCTTTTGCTTATTCTGATTAAATTTGTTAGAGCCTGTCCTCTGTTGAGATGTAACCAATTGATTATGTTACTTATGGTTTATTTTCCTTTCTTAATACTGAAATTTGAATCCTGCTCAACCAGATACAGATATTTAGTGGCTTTCTGTAGCAGTGGCTTTATAATAAAGTTAATGAACTGTCATACCAAGTTTATGGGTCTATGAATATTTTTTTTAACCCATAAGGTGATCAAGATAGAAAAAAAATCTGCTTCACTCTAATATATTTTTTTAAGAGAAGTTTAACAAAATTGGAAAATAGGAAAATTTGTTTCAGATCAATCGAACAATTTTTTTTATTGTTTCACCCTCTGAAAAACTTTTCCCTTTGTTTTCAAGAGCTCAAATCAGTTCCAAAATAAAAAATGCTCTTTAGAAATGAAAAGTTGACAAGTTTGGTTTCTTTTTTCCTTAAAAGTTACAGGGGAAAAAAAAAAAGGTACTTTGACATTTTCAACATTTTTCCCATGTTTTTTGGGCTAAAAACGACTCTCTAGATTTGAAATATCCGTTTCACAGAGAGTTTTATCCATTTCAAACTTTACATTCTGGCAAAACCGGTGCTCCCTAAAAAAAACCCACTTGGTTCCACTCAAATTACCCCTCTTGGGTTAGTTTGGCTGGTGTGGAAATGCCACGCAGTGACATTTCCCTTCCATGACTGATGCTGCATGCCTTCAGGTATGGCATTTCTCAGCACCACTGTAAACTGAGCTACAGATTTCTTTACCATTGGAGAATTTATCTTGCCTGGGCACATGGAAGGAATTACAGAAAGGGACTGAGGGCTTCCCTTGTGTTTTAGCCCCTCTCTTTCACGGGCGAGCCGAGCGGAGTTGAAAGTGCCACTGTGCTCGAGTTAAGAGGTTTTATGTGTGTGTGGGCAGAACTCAAACCAAGAGCAACATGCCTTGAGCCAGCAGTGCTCTGCAGACAAGCTCCAGGCTGTCTCAGCTCCAGGGTTATCAGCACAGCTACAGCCCTGCATATTTATGGCAGAGCTAATGCCTCCATGCCCACACAGCCACTGCGTTTCCAAGGGCCTGATCCGGAGGCAGTGAGGAAAAAAGAAAATAAAGAAAACAAAGGAAGCATTAATTCAGCGTAGATGGAGATTATATTGACTTTATAGCTCCCTCTCTGCCCTCAACACTTTCTCCCTTTCTTGCCCCCAGCTCACCTGCATGATTGGTTAGTTGCTGAGTGAAAACTTCTTGAAAGTGATTTTTCTCCAGTTTGATCAGGGTGATAGAAGAGATGTTGTTGAAAATGTGCTCTTTTTTTATTTATTTAGAAAGAAAACCACTGGCATTTTTATCTATTTCTTGAACTCTGATTCTCTGTTTTGTCCTACCTGGCTTCACTGCCTTTCTGCTCTTCCAAGACCTGAAGTAGCACCAGGAACATATCCTGCAGCTCTTTTATTCCAAATGAAATTTATGACTGCCCTATTTAGCTTTAGAGAACACTTTTGGGGTGTATATGTGTCCTAAAGGACAGTGATTCTGAGTAATGGGAAGCAAGTAGTCAGAGGAGCAGTCAGTCTCAAATTTTGAAGCCTGTTCTGGCATACAGTTTTCACTTATACTATTTTTTTAAATAAGGAGTCTGATTTTCAGCTCAATTAGACTTTTGGGAAAATGTTTGCCTTCCAAAGAAAATGTTAATACTCTGTCAAAGCCCTGAGCACTTCCAAACTGAAAATATATTAGCTGAACATGGAATTATGTCAACATTTTCATTACGGACGGGGCCGTGGTGTTTCACAGGGCTTCTCAACTGACTGCTTGAAGCTCTCACTCCTTTTCAGCAAAGTGTGGGATCGAACTTCATCTCCCATGACTGCTCCCTCTCCTTCTTCTGGATGGCACACAGAGATGTGTCACCAGAGATCCTTGCTGTGACGTGTCTTGGGAGATGAATTCCCTGCTTTGAGCGAGATACTGTGACTGTAGATTCTGTGAAACACAAATGTTGGAGGAATTACCTGGCTTTGTGTCTAATTCTGTTGGTGGTTTTGGTAAATCATCTCAGTTTTCTCAGCAGCTTTCTCAAAGATTTGCAGTTAATCCCATCAGTGTGGACCTGTATGGATCTGCCAGCCAGCAATGTGGAAATCCACCTTGTAAAGATCCAAGACACAGCTCCTTCTCCTTTCCTGAACTCCTTGTTACCTCTTAGTCTGGTCCTCAGTAAAAGCCACGTGCTCCTAAGTGCAGCCTGTGGATGAGGAATGGCTCCCATTTTCTGGCTATCTACAAACAGGTAGTCTCCAGAGCCCAGTAGGGTTGAAGGTCTGTGGACTGGTACACACATCAGGAGATTAATCTTCCTGGGCATACAAACTGGGAGCAGCAGCCCTGGAGACTGGTGAGAGCCCTTGAGGGCCGTGTGCTCTTTCTACAATTACTCCATGTAATCAGATGCTCGCCTGGGCTATTCATAGTCATGGCATTGACAGTGCTGTCCTTTGACCTTAATAATCTACTGAATTACCCACTGAAGCCAGGCCAAAAGAGTGTGAGTTACGTGATTTATGCTCGGTTTATTACAAAGGGGGGGTCTCCCAAGAAGCAGGAAGAGCAAGACTCTTCCTGGGCTCATTGCCTTTGAGTGCAGTGAAGTTGCAGCAGGGACTTTGGCCCACAGCTGTCACTTCAACACTCAGTTCCAGAGGACAGGGAAAAGGTGTTTACATTTGCTTTTAATATATTTGTGTAACAGATAACTTTGGCCAGGGGAGCTCCTACCCCACAGTCAGTGCATGTGTAGACTCAGAATTTCTGTTTTACAGAACAGCAGCAAGCTCTTAAGAGCTGTTTTATAGCTGGAATGGAAGCTTTAGGGGTGAAATACAGCTTTCATTATGAAGCTTTTTTTACAGTGCTTCATTATTTTCTCATAGTTGCAGGCTTTGTGCCACATTTTTTCATGTCTGATCTCTGTCCAAAGATGACATTTATGAAGAGAAAAGGAACAGTTAAGCAAAACTGAGTCAATCACCTTTCTTGTCTCTATGCCTAAAAGAAAAATTCTGTATATGCTCCAGCCCAAACTTCTTGGGTTGTCAGAAGTTACCCACCACTCCAAGGTCTTTGTTCAAGCACAATTTGTTTTGAGAACTGCACTTTGATCCCAGGCATTCTGTGTATCTGCAGAAATGCTCATGGGCACCTCAGGAGTTCTGTGCTGCTTGCATGCAGTATTTGGTGTACTCTTCCTTCTTTATTAGGCCTTTACAGGGCACAGAGTGAGGCTTATCTAGTCACACAGCTGCCTGTGAGGTGTGAACACTTCAAGTTGCAAGGACTTCACAAAGAGTGGATCTTCTGAGAAAGCTAGGAGCTTGTGAAAGACTCTTGTCTCTTCTTAGACCGAGCAAAAAACTCCCTGTACAGCAGTAAATGCAGTGAGAAATCCCACTGGGAATGTGACAGCCAGAAGACACCAGGCTGGCTGGACACATAGGGGGTAACACTTGCTGGGATTTTTTTGCAGGTGGTATTTTTCAGGTTTAAAATAATTTTCTTGCATCCCACAGGGGGTGGGGAAAGCTGGCACCAGCCGTGCCCTGGACTGTGGCTCTGGGATAGGTCGCATCAGCAAGCACGTCCTGCTGCCGGTTTTCAAGAGTGTGGAGCTGGTGGATATGATGGAGAATTTCCTGGCTGAGGTGCCAAACTACCTGCAGGGCAAGGAGGACAGAGTAGAGATGTATTACTGCAAGAGCCTGCAGGAATTCACACCGGCCCCACGAAGATACGATGTCATCTGGATTCAGTGGGTTTCAGGTTAGTTCTGTGTGATCCTTCTAGCCTGACATCTCACAGAACAGGCAGCCTGTGCTCAAAGGAGGCTCTCAAACCTTTGGGACTGCTTCCTAAAACATCACAAGAGGCTTCTGAGAGTTCCCCCAAGCCACGTGCACAGTGGGTACAAATCAAGTTGTTTTTTCAGGTCATGTATGGAGAAACGTACCAGCTCCTGGAGAGCAGCCTGCATGCAAAGGTGCCTTATATATGGATTTTCTGGGGCAGAAATACTCTTTCTGAGTTGCCTGGGCTGCAGAGAGATACACTGGGCTGATCACACTTGTGAACAGTGGTTTCTGAATCTGCTGATTATCCAGGCTTGGAGGTATTTCAGGAAATAATCAGGAAAAAAGCCATCGTGGAATCACCAATACCTGTAAATCAGCTCTTATTACATGCACTGATGTTTATCAGTCCCACAGCTGCCCCTCCTATATAAGAAACATCTTCTTTTTCTCCTGCAGCCACCCCACTGAATGCCCTGCAGCATTTAGAGCAATCAGATAATGAGGGCTATGTACCTTACCAAAGAAAAATCAAATTCTGTGCACTGGAAAGAAGATTTTCTCCTAATCAGTGAACTGACATGCCCATAGTGCAATTTCAGAGGGCAGAAGGAATTATTCAAGGGGAGGTCTGAACAAATTGCTTTTGACCAGTATAGTTTTCCTTTGTATTTTTGTTTTTCTTTAATAATGAGTCATTGCAGTAAATGTAGCTCCTGCCTCACCTTTTGAGCAAATTCAAGTCAAAATGAGGAGGAATGAGCTTAGACCTATGTAAGGCTGTGCTGGTCAGATATCTGGCTCCTAACTAAGGGAGCCTGTATTATTCTTAGCATAGACACAGATCTGAATCTTCTTTTCCATCAGTGTCAAGGAAATATGGAGTCATCTCAATCAAACTTCTACCCCTATCTTGAATTTGGCTGAAATATGCCAACAAATTGATTTGATGGAGTGAGGGCAGGACTGTCAGCTAGAGAGCAAAACCTTGAAGATCCCATTTTCTTGGGAAACTACACTAAAAGCCAAGTGAAGAGAAAAATACGTTCCAAATTAGGTGTTCAAAAGCTTCAATGAATCTTGCCAATAAAATCTTCATTTGTCTTACACATACATAAGCATGTGAACCCTGGCAGTCATTTTGTAAAAAAAGTAAAAGTGCAAGCTAATGTTTCATCTAGAAATAACCATTTTCCTTCAGCTTGAAAGCTATTCAGCTTTAGGTTTTGGGGCTATTTTTTCTTTTTTTCTTTTTTTTTTTTTTTTTGTTGTTGTTAGGAGTGGTTAAAGAAACTTGACATGCTATGTCAAAATATGGTTTTGAAATGACAACTTCCATTTTTAAAGGTTTAAATCTTCCATCAAGAAAACGAAACAGTTTAAGTGGAAAATAAAGGTGATTACTTTTTCCAAGTTTTTCATTCAGTTTCTGATCACCTGTCCTTGTTTATTCATGTTAGATGTTTCACATGTGAGAGTTCTCATTTTGCTTTTCTCTGAGCTCTACACCACTGCTCTCAACAGAGCTCCTGATCTTTGAGAAAGCAGGATAAGAAACAGAATCCAAATAATATATTGAAAAAAGCACTATTTAAAAATATATACATATCTGCAAAAATCCCATGGGGTATGGAGTCACATGACGAGTTTAATTGGCATTGTGGAAGGTCTTGCATTCTTTACTGGATCTTTGATCCAGAACTCCTTTGATGGAGTGATATAGTGCTAGACAAAATTACAGAGATTTTTTAGCAGTAAAAGACAGAGGGGACTGGGATTATCTAGTTTGACCTACTCTATATCCCAAGCTGTTCTATTCATTCCTTTACCCTTGTGCTAAGCCAGTAGTTTGTGTTCAATTAAAACATATCTTGAAAGATTCAACCACACTTGGTTTGAGGACTTCAAGAGGTGGTAAACCCCACTTCTGCTGGTAGTTTCCAGTGGGTAATTGCTTACACTGTTAAACAGTTGTCACTTATTCCCTGTATGAATTTGTTTGGCTCCAGCTTCCTGCCACTGATTCTTATTATGACTTAAACCACCAGATTAAAGAACCCTTCAGCACTCACTATTTTCTTCACTCTCCTCAGTGGCTTCTGTCCACATCTGTTGCTGCTACCAGTATGGATCCTAAGTATTGATTTGAGTCTGTATTTGTTGATCTCTTGATTTGCCCAAGATTTCCAAACTTTCTGCAATAAACAGCCTGTGGAGACTGAGATCAAGGCATGGTTAACAGTGATCTATTTTCCATCTTTTCACCTGCAGGGTATCTGACAGACAAAGATCTCCTGGAGTTTCTCATCCGCTGCCAGGATGGCTTGAGGGATAATGGGGTGATCATCCTGAAGGACAATGTGGCCAGGGAGGGCTGCACCCTGGACTGCCTGGACAGCAGCGTGATCCGAGACCTGAACATCCTGCACAGCCTCATCGAGATGAGCGGACTCAGCATCCTGCAGGAGGAGAGGCAGGAGGGCTTCCCTGAGCAGTGTGTGCCTGTCTGGATGCTGGCCCTGCAGAAAGGCCGCTCCTGACTGCCCACTGAGCCTGCACACACTGGGCTGAGGATGAACAGTGGGAATGGGAAGGGGAAAAGCACCTCCTGGAATCCTCCCAGCCATGCCCTGCTCGCCTACAGGGCAGCATCTCCTACAGGGTCAGGAGAGAATGACAAAGCTTCTCCCAGGAACTTCAAAATCCCCCCTGCTCCATCATTCTCAAATCTTTCCTAACCTCCTTGTCACATCTCTCTTCTGTTAAGGAGTCAATACTGTACAAAACTAATAGAAAACAATTAGCTCTGCAGTTTCAGTAGTAGTTAATAATGCATTTTGGGCTGTTCTCTATGAGGTATTAACGAGCCTGGTTTTTACTATGGCACTTAAGTCCCCTTGGAATTTAAGAAGGATCTGACAGATCACTGAAGCAGGAAATTCAAGTAACTTCTGGAAAACTTCACCCAAATTTTGACTGTTCTCTCTACCTGTACTTTAAAATATTTAAATCAAGAATATAAGGAAAGTTTTACCTTTTTGTTGGCATTTGCTAGGCAGTTTTGGTTGGGGAATTTTTGGGGTTTTTTTGGTTTGGCTTTTTTTTTTTTTTTAATTTCTGTCAATTTGGGCAATAAAACAACCTGGTTAATTTTTCCATTTTTAGGAGATACTTCATCTTCCTGATGTCTCTGCTGTAGAACAATAGTGGTGTATAAGGGATTTCACACTCCAGGGGAAAGCTTGGCTGACAAATATCTGCATGTTTGCATTGAAATTCTGTGAAAAGCTTGCCCCACATATTACATTCTGGAAATTTATTTTTTTTCAGAATGTTCACAGTGGAAACCACTTGAAAGCCTCTCTTTATTATTCATACCACTGTACATTTCTTTCTTTCCCACATTCAGAACAAGTCTGGCACCATATGCAGAGCTAATGGGATTTCACAGAGCGTTAATAGTGAGACTGTAAGAAGAACTAATACAGTATTGTATTAATTAACAACTGTGCTAAACTGCAGAGAGTGTTAGTGCAACCCAAAAGCTATGATTTATATTCAAAGAGCAGCTGTATGAGCCTGGATTTGAAAATACTGACATGCAGCCCATCTCCTTAAGGCTCACAGAAATTCTACATTTAGCTCCTTGTCCTCTTTGTAGAGGCACAGAAAGTGCTGTGGGGGGACAGAAGTTCATTTTGCAAACAAATTCAGAATTTGGTATTCTGCTTCGTTCTAAAGATGTGAAGGGGGAATTTTGAAATTAGTAATGAGGGAAAGCTACATAACCACAATTTTCCAAGTTGATTAAAATTATTTATCCAGCCAAAATCAAATGTTTCTTTTGAATTGAACTTCTAAAATAATTTGCACTTAAAATGTTACTAAGGCTTGTTCAAAATTTTAGAAATTAACAATAACATTAGAAACACTCTGACTCTGTCAGAATTTTTATCACATTTTACTGCCCTGAAATGCAATTCTGGCAAAGCTTTTCAGACTTTGTAAAGAGTTGCACTATGACAAATCTCTCTGTGCTAGTGGAAAGGAGTTCTATAAAACATCCCTCACATGACAGCAGGCACAATTGGCTGTGTCAAATATTGTCATCTGGATTAGATTAACTAAAAGAGAAGCCTGGAGATAACAAGATAAGGGAGTCTCTCAGCTGGATTTTAGTACACATTGCTGTCCTTTGATAACAAATCTCCAATTTTGATTTTAATTGCATAACTCATCTTCTCTGGCAATATGTTTGCACATGTTGAGAATTACCAGTTTATGGCAGAAGGCTTTCTGCCATCAGCTCTTATCCAGTAACTCCTCTGTTAATGTTCCATTGCTAATTGCAGCATTAAGGAAAACCACATTGGTGATTTGGTGAATATTCTGGCGATTCTTACAGCCTGTAAACCTATGGTTCCTACAACACAGATGCTTCTGGAATGTTTTGACTTATTCTTCCATTCTGATCAGCTGGTATTGGAAGGAAATTGAGGAGCATTTTTATCAAGAAAGAGGCATCAGTCCTAGAGCAAAAAAATAAAAAGGAATATTTGCATTTTTTCCTTTACAGGGATTAGAAATTAATTTGCCCTTCACCATTTTTTCTTCCAGCCATGGTAAAATACTTGGGAACTGCTGGAGATCCTTGAGCAGTGGTGTCTGTGCCAGGCAGGTCTGAGTGGTGTTGTCACTGCAATGGTGAGGGAATGGCATTGTGGAAATGGGGGGAAGAAAGAATTTTGTACAAATCTAAACAGCTGCCACATCCTACAGGGTACAATATATCAGCTGGTCATGTACACACCAGAGTGGGTGCAGTTCAGTAATGAGAGATGTGGTTCCAACGTGGATTTAGAATGCAAAGTGGTTCAGGATGAAAAATGGAATATAAATGACTGGTGTGGTTACCAGTGAAATACATTTTTCAGCGTAAAAATGTTCTTCCTGTGTTTTGTGTATCTTTCCCATTGAATTTCTAGAATACATAAACATAAATATATAATGAAAATTGGTTCCCTTAACTATGTGAGAAGCGAGAAAAGTAAAATCTTAATTTAGTAGAAAAACCCATATTTCATGGTTTCCACATTCCTGAAAATTAATGTTTCATGGCTATGTTGCTTCCACAGGAAAATAGTAAAGCTTTTCTGGTGACATAATGAATCTCAAGAGTAAAGAAACTCAAGTCCTTCAGGAGCTTAAATGCATGAGAAGGCTGCAGACTGAATAATATTTTGGTTTCCTCCCTTTCTGAGGCATGTTTTAATTCAAGAACTCCCAGTCATCTAGTACAGGCCACCCTTAAATGTTCCTTCATTTGGGTGAGGGCCATTCTTGGATTAAAAATTCAGGGCTGTCTGCATTTTACCAGTAGTTTATCATAATAATAAATAAACACAAATTTCAAACAGAAGATTTTGCTCCAGCAACCATCACAGCTCAAGCTGTTCATGTTCCAAAGGCAATTCAGATATTGCAAATGTCCTTTCATTCCTGACTGGAAGAGAGCACCATTGTTTTGAAACGTGCAGCTGAATGGATGTGCTGAAATAGTTTTGTTTCAGAAATACTGAAATGGTATCAGATATTTTTAGCTTGACTTTCTTGTTTGGATGTTTATATAAGCTAGTTTGAACTGACATCTTATGTGAGATGACATTATATGGTGTTGAAATAGTTGAAGTGAAACATCAGTTTCCTACAGAATACACTAATAAAACCAGCACATTCCCTGTCTCTAAATTTCGTGAAACAAGTCAGTAGTTTCCAGAGGAAACTGATTTCAAGAGGAACAGCCCTGTCAAGCAGCATGTCCCCAAGCTCTCTTTGTCCAGACCTATCCCATCCCCTCAGGCAGCTCAGCATGGATGGAAGCAGCTCAGAGCAGGACTGGGCTGAAATCAGAGCTTCCCCTCTCTCCAGTGGCTGTGCAGTGACAAGTGCATCCTTGTGACAACCAGCCCAGCACCTTCACTGTGGTGTCAAACAGGGGTGCAGTGTGTCCTGAGAAGCTGTGCCTGGCACTTGGAGACCCAAACACCCACTGGAAATGAGTCAAGGAACCAGCACGCTGCTCTCCAGGGACAGGTTAGCACTGCCTGGTGCCAGCTGGCAAAAACTTTGCCACTTAGCCCACCAAGAGCCCTGAGTACCTTTGTGCCATTCACTTGTTTTTTTCCAGGCTCCCCAGAGCATTCACAATGGCATATCAGACAGGAGGCCTGTCCAGAGGAACTTCACTCTTATGTGTGATTAAAACCAATTGTGCTGCATCCCATCCTTCTCTTCCTTTGATGCTTCTTCCAACTCGCCAAAGAAAATCCTGCCTCCACTTGCCAAAAATGATTTGTTTTCTGTGGACATTGCCACATCTCACTGAAGTAAAACAGATTATCTTTGATTTTAAGAGGAGGTAATTCTGTTTGTCTGATAGCAATAGCAACATGCTGCATTTCAAACACACAGGTTAATTCCTTTTTGTGTCTTTTCCAAATGATGGCAAGTAGGCACCCCCAGCCCACTGTACCAAACAAGACTCACCTTCTCATCACCATAAATAACAATATTTGTATGACACCCTAGGCCATGAAGAATGGGGTTTATTGTGTAAACTGAGGCACAGAAGGGTGATCTGGGCAACATTACAGCTTTACCCAAGTGGTAGCTGTGAGTGAGCTCTACAAACCAGGCCACCAGAGGAACTACAGAATGTTTTGCAGGCAGACATAAACTGTGCTTGGAACAGATTGAAACAGCACAGTTGTGGTTAGCTTGCTTGACCCAACCTGGAATGTTCTCCAAAGAGAGGGCTCAAGCTGAACATTATGCTCAGGAATATTAACAGCTTCTGTTCCTTTCAAAGAGTGGAAACAGCAATCCAGTGTATGCCTGTAGCAAAAATAAAAACACAAAATTGGTGAAAAGTCTCTCTTCCTTGTATCTCTCTTCAAAGAAATGTTGAATTTGCAGGCATTTCAACCTGTTGTGGTGTCTTCAGGTTCCTGAGACTGAGGTTTTTAGAAGCATCTCCATTTAACTGTGTCTCTTCACAGTGACTTGCACTGATTTGCAGGTGCATTGTGCCTGATTGTTCCCCTCTACCTCATCAAGTCAAAAATCACAGATCTAGGTGCAGAATCTTTTCTGGGGTTGCTCCCCTCTGTGTGCACACACATGGTAACAGCTTCACCTGTGCACACACCTCTGTGCAAGACATATGCAGTCTGTACTGGCCAAGGTGACCTGTGCTCCTGGCAGTATTTGTTTCTTGCCAGCTTCTCACGAGGCATCTGCTGCAGTGGAACAGGGACTGCCCTGTGATCTGGATCCCCAGCCACACAAAGTAATTCCCTGTCTGCCAAGGGAACTGCTGCTGGATCAGCACTGGATGTCATCTGCTCAACCTGGCCCCATGCCAGCACTCCATGGCAAATCCCCTGGGTGACATCTGACATGTCTCACTGGTAAAACCCACTCAGATCTGTCCCAGCCTCTTGGAACTAATGCTGCTTGTGTCTTAAGCTTCTCAGTCATGTGAGGATTTTGTAATGTGGGACACACCTCGTGGCTGCCTTCTCCATGACTGCACATGCTCACAGGGCACACCAGGTGCTGCTCACCTGATTTGGACATCCAAGAGCATCTCATCTGGGGTTGAGGCCTCCCACAATTGTCACTGGGGAGAGGTCAGCTCCTCCCAGAAAGCTGCTTCCCTCCTGTGATGGTTACCCAAGGTTATCCCATGCACACAATGCAGAAGAAGCCTAGGGCACTGTCTTAGGTGAGTAATTCTTTGGTGTCTGAGAGAGGTGGGGTGAATTTCAGCTCCAGTGGATGGAAATTCATGGGCCCCACTACGAGACTTCAGTGCACTCAAGTCTGTTCCTTCTCCCACAGATGCAAACTTGGATCTGCAAGCCTGGCTGCAAAAATCTTGCAATTCTGAAAGCCTCTCCAGAGGTTTGAAATAAAGGTTGTTGGAAATTACTCCATCTTGGACCTTTTGGTATTTTCCTGTCAGAAGGTATGTGCACAGAAACTCCTGAAAACTCAATGGAGTGCAAATCACCCTGTTATTTGGCTGGTACCTCCCTCAGACAGATACCATGAGTTTCCTGAGAGGTGCTTTTTGCACTCTGGATTGATCAGTTTACCAATGAACCAGGGCTGACCTTCTGCTGGGTCTTATTAAATAACACTCTACTTTTATTTATGGATCAGAATGTGAGTGCACTGCTAAATAAACAAGTGACTTCCCCTAAAATTGGGGTACCATTGGCAAACTCTTAAAAATCCAACCTGTAAAATAAACAGACTCCAGGAGTTACCTCTTACTCCTGCCACTGCAGGAACTTCAAGGTAACAAGAAGTCAATAAACCCCCATCAACAAGATCCCCACTGGGATCCAGGCAACTGAGTCTCTGAAGCAGGACTCATCAAGGGAAACTAAGTGATCCAGTAAACATTAGAGTTCCCAGAGGAGCCATATTTGCCTTCATTTGAGGCAGCTCTGACCACTCACCAAGGGCAAGGAGGCTCCTGCTGATGGTGTCAGCAGAGTCCCTCCACTTTCTGCCGTGCTCCCTGCCTGATTCACCCCTAAATGTCTGCATCTAGGGATCCTGAGCAACGAGAGCTTTCTCACCAAATCAGTCCTGCCCAGGTAGGGTTCAGCCCCTGATGTCTGATAACACCTCCAGTTTGTAACATGAAGCAATTCTGATTTCCACAGCCAGAGCAATCTTGGCCTTGGCCCTAACATAGCTGGAATCAGGAGCTCATTTCCTCTTTTCCTGGGCTCTTTCAGCACAGACAGCTTCATCCTGCCTCCCCCCAACAGACTGCAATCTACAGCAAGGAGAGAAATACACCTCACAAAAGATGGCATGGAGCACCAAGGAGATCCAAATCAGCTGCACAACTGCCAGGACAGGTGCATGTACCAAACAGAAAGGATTTAGGAACCTCGGGAACTTTGCACCACTGCCTTCTCAGGTAAACAGATCCCCTTACAGCCAGGCTTCTATGTCCTTTAACATTTCAGCATTAGAGCAGGTTGTAATGATGATGATTAGGATCTTTTCCACTCCATGTCAGGTAGGGAAGGACTAAGTGGCTTCACTGCATATATGGGGAGCCCAAAAAGCAGAGCACATTCTTCTTGTGCTAATTCAGCTGTCCAATGGGGTATTACAGCTGCCTAACAATCAGGGAAGCAAGGCCAGCTCCTCTGCAAGACTTTCAGTGCATTCCTAACCTGACATCAGGAATATTCTGTCTTTCACTGCTGATGGGTGGTTTGGTCTTCAGCTGGGATCAAATGCAAGATGGGTTGAATCTCATCTTGAGGGAAGAGGGGCCTCAGAAATCTGTATGAGTTAGAGCAGGGAACAAACCCAGCCCTCCTCAGTCACAGCCATGTGCTCGTGCCACTGAGGCATTTTCTCTTTTATTTGTGTAAACCACGGGGATTTGAGTTTCCAATATGGTAAACAAGGATTTATGTACTTCCTCCCTCCTCCCAAATAACTTTTCCTGAAATTAACATGGTAAACAGAGTCCTTGCTCTCAAAAAACCCTTTTGGTTTGGTGTTGTTTTTGTAACTGATCTGCTGGAAAACAAGCAACTCGCATTTCTGCTACAAACAACCCAAGGGAACCTCTTAATAATAACATTACAAGCAGTCTCATACCCTGCTCCACTGGGTGCTGTGACAAAAGAATGGATACCCACCCATGGCTGGGTTTGCAGTCCTGTGGAATAAAGAAGTTTAGGGGCAGCTGGGAGCACACAGCACAGAGAATATCTCGTTCCCCTCCTGCTTTGCATCTTGCTTGGCAGTCAGAGGAATAAAGTGAACATAACAGCATCTATCCCCTGGCATTAGGGGTCAGAAAGAAAAAGTGGCCTCATGCCACGTGTGAATTGCAAATATGGTGGTGGGAAAGGACCCTAACCCTAGCTCTTGTACACCCTATAGTCATAATGGCTTTCACACAATGACATTTTGAAAAATGGTTATCTTGTGTTTGTAGTTAACACCCTTCAAGGCTTAATTCCACGGTGAAGGTTAGAAAACTGTTCTTTCAAAATGAAAATTCTCATGTAACAGAAGTGGATCCAGCTGGCCTTTTTAGACTGTCCTTCCTTTCTGTCACATAACTCTGAGTGCACACAAGTAGCCTGATGTATCCATAAAAGCACAGTGGCAGAAAACAGAGATTAAGACAAGGTGGAGGAAGATGCAGTGTCACAAATGTGGAAAACAGGACTGTGCTACTCCTTTTACCTGGAGAATAGTGAGAAAGTTCCTGTCTATCACATAGTCTAGGAATATGTGGAACTGTGCCTTCTAAATGTCTTCACTTAAGGCTAGGCCTAAAAGCACAAAGTAGCTTACAGTGATTTCATACACAGGTCTCAAAGGTGCAGTGCAGAGAGAAGCAAAAGGAATCCCTATTGTGGAAGGGAAAATGATGGCCCAGAGCATCAAATCACTGAGCAGCCAAGTCAAGAGTTCCTGCTGAATCAATCCTGCCTCCAGTCAAGGCTGCCCCTTCCTTATGTGTACCACAGGTACGTTTTTCACAGGCTAGGGCTGGGTTTTCAGGTTTCATTCCCAAAGGAGCTGAAATGAGAGCACAGGACCAGCCCTTGGCCACAGCCTTGCACGGCAAGGAGAGGGGCTTGGTATGGTAGGACAGGAGCTCCAGCCAGGACAGCTGAGGTGAAAATCCTGCACAAATCCATCTGAGACACCCTTGCAGCTCAAGACATCCATCAGCTAATCCTCCCTCTGGCAATGTCCCCACTTCCATCAAAGGAGTTTGGGTTACAATGGCTGCTGTCTTAATGAGTGTGACTCTGAGGAGGATGACTTCTGCAGGACAAAAATAGAGTGCTTGGCACTGCCTTGGTCACCTTGCCTCTCAGGAGAGCCAGGCACTGAACAAACTGCTGCTGAGCCTCAGCAGGGAGGCCAGTC
The DNA here is from genome assembly GCA_013397375.1 of Toxostoma redivivum. Taxonomy (NCBI): domain Eukaryota; kingdom Metazoa; phylum Chordata; class Aves; order Passeriformes; family Mimidae; genus Toxostoma; species Toxostoma redivivum. The sequence goes on along the minus strand of VXBI01005058.1, from coordinate 542,499 downwards.
CTCACCCAGGAGCTGTGCACACAGAGCTGGGATGAGGGAAGCCAAGTGCCTGTCTCGTGCTTCAAAATAATTCTGACCTGAACTGGGCACAGAATGTGCATCTGCCACCAAGCAGGTTTTGAAGCAGTTTGTGAGGCCAAGGCCCTGACCCTGGCTATTCACTGTCACACAGACCTAGCAGTGTTCTGTGTTTGGCAGATGGAAGGTGTTAACTCACGTTTCCTGGCCACACTTCAATTTGGCTGGCTAAATTTTTACTTTCTGATATTCCTGCTCCACCCACCCAACCAGTTTGGACCATTTGCTGATTCCCCCCATCACTTGTTCCTGTTGGCTGTGGAGGGGCTCCTCTTTCAGCCTGGAGCTCACTGCATTGTGCTGCATAAATGATCTCAGGATCTAAGCTCACTACAGTGACATTCCCTGTTCTGGAGAAGCAGTTTTGTGAGATGGGTTCCCCCCATTCCTTTCCTTTAAATTTAAATTTTCCTTTAGAAGTACAGCTGTCACAAGAAGGGTGCTGGAATGGGGTGCTCTCGTGTTCTGTTGCAAAGCTGATGTGCTTCAAGAGGGATTTCTGGTTTCTCATTCCTTTTTCCCCCTGTAACTATTGGAACAAACTGGCCATGCCCCTCTAATCAAAGAAATGTGAGGTTACCAAGAGGCTCCAAATACATTTCCTGGCAACAAGACAAAAGTAAGTCTACTGAGAAGTTTATGCAGAGGGAACATTTCTTGTATATACAGTTGTGTCTTGTTCTCAGATGCCCATACCAAAGCAATTACAGTGTGGGAGATGGCGAGTGGCTGGAAGAACCTGTTCATTCTGGGTCTGTAATGGGGTCTGTGAGCAGCTCAGCTTCCTGGGGTGCAAGGAGGTGAGTGTGTGTGAGGCAGGGAGGCTGGGACATGTTTATTTGGGAGGCTAACCTTTCTGGGCTGGGAGCCTGCTTTTAAATTTATTTGGTGGTCCGGGAAAATTTGTCACATCGCATTCTTCAGCTCCCATTTGCACTGAGGTGGTTACATCACCCCAGAGCCTTAGGTAGCTAACAGGGATGCAGCTGTATAAAGTGCAGGCTGGCCCTCTCATGGTGCCAGCAGTGCCATTTGTCCCTAAGACAAACAAAGGAGAGGTAAAAGTCTGCATCCAGCCAGGAAAATGCAGCTCCAAGGCCAGCTCTGAACTTTGAGCCAGCTCACTGTTGGTATTTTCCACGTGTGCTTTTACCCCAGCCATGAGCTCCTCTCATGGGATCCTGAGACACATTATGGCCTCTATGTTCCTGCAAGCACAAGGGCTGTCATTTCTGGATTCCTGTAAGAAACCAGCACCAGTACCAAGGCTTTCCAAAAGGTAACTCCAATGATCTGAGCAGCATTTTGATGATCTGGAGTTGCAAGGTATCTCAGCTTCTTTACAACACTGCATTTTGCAAAACAAGAGTGAAGGCTCAGGTCTGCAGGAGTTGGGGCAAAACCAGACACAGGGTTGTGGAAAAGTGCTGAGGGCTGAGGAGGGTGGAAAAGGAGAGCTCCAGAGTGTGGAGTTTGCATGGCAGAGAGTCAGTGGCTCTCCCATCACACACTCCCTTTTTGGTGCCATCCCATACACAAGGGTGAATTCAGAACACTTTGTGCTCTTGGGTCACAAGCCCTTGCTTTGGTAAGATCAGCCCCAGTGTTCAAAGGGACATCGAGGTATTTAATGGTGGAGTCTTACAGCACGTCTGAGAGGTGTCCAAGTATTTCAGCCCCGTTTTTTTCACAGCTAATTTCCTCTTTTTCAGGTGGTAAGACAGTGCAGGGAATCATCTTTCACAGCAGGGAGTGCAGCAGTGTCAGAGCCAGGCTGCCTGATGCTCAGCTCGCTGTGTTCTCCTCCAGATCCTCTGCTTCCTCTGCAGAGTGCTGCATCTGCTTCTGTACCCCATGGCTCATGTTTCTGGTCTATCTCAACACCAAAATCTGAAAAAAAAATCTGCTGTTTAGAACTGGCATCGTTGCTTTTGATACCTGCAAGCTCTTGCAGGCAGGGATTCCGTCTCCCAAAGCTGAACCATTCCTCTTGCCACTTCCAGAGCGTTAATAAATCCATGCGAGCTCTTTAAAATAAATCAGGAGGAATTTTTAGACACTTTTAGGCAAAGGTTCTTTTTTTTTTTTTCATTTTTTTTTCCATGCAGCCTCCTTGGTAACCAGTTAAAACAAATTCCTCCAGACTGTAAACTAGAGATAATGGAGTGCGCCTTTAATCTCCGTCGCTACAGATCAAGTTACCTCTTAGAAATTACTTATCCTGGCCAAGCAAATGAATTGGAATTGATGTTCTTAATTGTTTTCTAAATTGCTGTTCCCCACTCCCTTCCTCCCCTTCTCTGCACACAGCTGTTTTGCATCAGAGTCTAGTCTAATGGGTACTGTCACTCACACAAGGGGGTGAAATCATGTGGTCATAAAAGAGAAAGATTGGGGGAAGAGAGGGAAATACCACCCAGTGCATTATCTGGCTGTGACACACACAAACTGAATAGAAATAATTCCTCCTAGGGGGCTAGTCCCAACAATGGACACAGTGCTGTCTTGGGCTAGAAAAATGTGGAGACGCAGTGCGTTCTCTGATACTCATGTCTCTCTCCCAGAGAAGGGAGATGATTAAAGTCCTAGTTTGGGACACAGGAAACCTGAGTTGGAACTGCTGACTCTGCTGCAACCTCCTTTGTCTGGTTTTGTGCAAGTTGCTTTGTTTATGCCTTTGTGGCTGCAATTGTAATGCATAAATAATACATTCTCCTTAGGGCAACAATGGTCTTTCATTAGCTGTATCTTACAAAACAGCTTAACCTGCTGGCCCTGTCCACAGAGTGCTCCAGTGCTCCCTGTGCCTACATATATCAGTCTCCATCTCACTCAGAACTTGCATTGCAAAGCCTTTGGGCTCTGGGAGCATCAGGCCAGGACTTAACACCAGATTCCCATTCCTCTGTATCCTCTAGAGTGGGCACAGGTCTCAAGTCTTAAGCAGGACCCATCCCCTGAAGGCATTTTTGCTCCTGTAAAATTCATTCCTGCATGTGAAATGTATGCAAACAATTCCACCAACTACCCTGTCCTGCCACTATGTTCCCTCCCAGCCTATAAATGACCAATAATTCCAGTTTTGCTGCCAGCAGTTTTCCAGAACTCAGCTGTTCCCTTTTAGACCATGTAAACCCATGGGCTAGCAAGTGTTTGCATGGACTGGCAACTCTGCTCATCAGTCCATACAGAGTAGAACCCAAAAGAAGGGTGGTTGTCCTCTTCTTAAAGTCTCCCAGAATGTCTTTCTTGACAAACAACAAACACTTATTCTTGTTATGATGTCAGATCAGTTTTCTTAGGGAGATCAGAGATTCAGTGAATTTGCTGCCCACATAAAGTCCTGAAGTGCCTGCTGGAAAAGCAGCAGACTCTTGGAATATCTGCTTGTAATATCTGAGAGCACTGTGTAGGATAAATCTGAGATAAAATGGCAGGAAAGAAGAAGTTTTATACAGAATGAGTTAAAAATCATGCCAACTGCTGCTAATGGTGAGGAAACCCAACTATTGTAAGGGTGAAGTTTCTTCCCCTCCTTTTCAGTAAAGAAAACATGGATTTCTGAGCTGGTCACTGTGCTGGAAGGGAAGGAATGAAATGAAGTGTGAGGGGTTGTGAGTGAGATTTTCAAAAGACTGAATGTGAGTTAGGAGCAGAGCTTCCAAGTCATGTGAATCAGGTACACCTGATTGTCTAAATCTAAATGTGGGATTCATTCAGCTGCCCAGTAGCTTGAGTGGCCAGTTCAAAGCCAGGAGGAAAAGCAGACAAAAAGTGTTTAGAGCAATGCTCAGGAAGGAACTCTGACCTTTCATCACAGCTTCCTTTTATCACAGGAGGAATTTTGTAGATGTTGGAGCTGTAACCTGAGCTCCTGCACTTTTTTGCTTCTTATCACACTAGCACCGAGGAAGAATCTGCAATCAGCATTTTGCTGGAGAGGTGCCAGGAGGAAGGGAACCCGACGTGCTTTGTCTGCAGCAGAGTATGCAAATAGGAGAAAAAACTCGTTGATGTCAATGGAGCAAGCAGCTGTGAGCCTTAGGTGGTGCTGCCCTTGCTGACATGAGGTACTTGCTGACTCCTTGAATAACTCCATTCAAGTCAATAGAACTGCTTTGGAGTGAGGTTCTGCTCAGTGTTAATGAAGATGTCAGAATCTGGCCCGTGGGGAATAAATGCATTGAGCAAGAAGGAGCTCTTTTATAACCTCTTTCCTAGAACATGTTTGGAGGCCCACATTTGCAGCTGGTTCCTATCTCAAAATCAGGCCAAACCAAGCTCCCCCTCACCAGAAGATGCAAGCGTGCCCAGACTTTTGGAAGTTCAGCTCCAGATTCAAACGTAGGCCTGATCCAAAGCTGATAGACTCCCACTGACCTAAACAGACACTTGGCCCCAGTCCCCATGACTGCCACAAAGCAATACACCCCACACCAACACTACTGCCATGTCTGGGCCCATGTCTGCACGAATAGGATCAGTTTTCTCCTTTTTCCCTCTTGCTTGAACCTTTTTTTTTTTTTTTTTTTATTTTAAGGGAAGGGATTAGTCTCAGGGAGGCACAAACTCCCTTCTTTTCCATCCCCCGGCTGAGTATCAAACTCCTCCGCTGAGATTTCTCCACGGAGACATTGGGTTTTCCTGGCAGGCAGGGTTGCAAACTACTCAGCGGAATGTCTACAGCTCTGCAGCTCGAGAGGAGCCAGGAGGCTGGGCATCCCAGCCAAGGGAAATACTGCTGTCGTCCCAAGAACACTTTCATGGAGACTGAGGTGCACTCTGGATTAGAGCTGGCCCCGAGTGTTTTCTCCTTGGTTTCCTCTTCGCCCTCGAGAGCTTAAAGCAAGGGGGAAGAGAAGCGCGCGGATGAGAAATCTGGGGATGCTGGTGGATGTTGAAAAATGTGGTTTGTTAATGGGTCTTTTTTTTTTACTTCTGGTGCTTCTGGCGTGTTCGAGGCGTACACACACAAACACACAGACAGAGAATAACTTGGCAAGCTCATGTTTTCGTGGCACAGCACCAGGAAATGGGAGTTCCCCTCCCAACAGAGAAGATCAGGGCAATGAGGCAAAGGTGGGGAATCAGACCCAGCCTGAGTCTCAGTGGAGCTCTGGCCTGGACAACTCTTACACAAATAATCTCCAGGAGCTCTGAACCCGCACTTCATTGTGGACACAGACAGTGCTGTAGAAAAAACAGACTGAAATTGCTTCTTTTTCATGGCATCTGTAGTGTAAAAACGGTTTTTGTCCAAGACATTTGTGGTCGGAAAATCCTGACACCTCATAAATTATCTTAGAGGCGCAACAAAGCTTCAAAAAGATGAAACTCAGTGCTGAGGTCAGCAGGAATTTTTTTGCATCTTCTGCAGCAGAGGAGCTTTTTCAGTCTCAGGAAAACCACCACAAAAAGAGGCAGCGAGAAGGGAGAATATTTCTTGGCATGAGAGCCCCGGTGCTCAGGGGAGTAAGGCGTCTTCCATTATTTATTTTTGGCCACCTCTGTGTTCACACATCATCAGAACATGATCCAAGCGACCACGTCGGGCACCCGACAGCGAGGTGGCTGCTGCAGTCGGGTGACACTTCCAGGTCCACCCAAACACTCTGGCTAATTATCCTTGCTCAGTGCTGGGGGCTGCACAGGCTGAGCAGCTCCTGACAGCACTTCATAGGTGAGGTGGGTGTGGGACAGGGCTGGAGTACTGCAAAGCCACAGTCAGCTTGCAAAGAGCATGGAGCAGCATTGTGAGGAGTGGTTTATGGTCTCTATCAGCTCATACCCACAAGCAGCCAGCAGGCATTTTTAAAGCTGTTTTCCTATTCCTCCTGACTACAAATGCAACCCTGCCGCTGGAGCTCTGCTGCCCTGCTGTGTGAGGCTGAACAAGCTGCTTAATCCCTCACACCTCCCCAAATTATAGCTAGTCTGAATGAGGACAACTGCCTAGAAATTTCCCTTGCTCTCTGCTTGGGTATCTCTTTTCTGTTATACAGAGGAGAGTTTCCTCCTACCAGACAAGAACTAGGTGGAGAAAGATGACCCTGAGGGTGATGTCACACACAAAGAACCCTTTTTGACACAAGAACCTCTGCAGCTTGGCTACCACATGTGGTGTTAGGGTGGCACCCAGCTGTCCTCTGCAGCACATTAAACACCAAGCTGCTCAAAGCAGAGGAAAACTGAGGTGGTGTTTGAAAGGAGAACAGAAACCTGACATCCAGGATGGCATGTGGCTCCCCTGCTCTGGCATGTGGCAGGAAGGACCCAGCCAAAGCCAGGGAGTTGAGGAAAGAAGGACTTTTTTATTTATTTATTTATATATATATATATATATTTTTTTTTTTTTA
>VXBI01005058.1:473307-536037 GCA_013397375.1 Toxostoma redivivum | reverse complement strand
GGAAAAGTGGAAGAGGTGTTTCTAAGAAGGCAGAGTGGGGTTTTGGGGTTGTTATTTATCCCCTTTACTGAGCAGTCATCAACACGGCTCCATTTAATCTCCAGCATTGCTTTTATGCATTGTCTCATTCTGGAGAGTGAAGTTACAAGATATGAACTCTCTCCACTTCTGTGGGTGGACAAAACTTTCAGATTTAAAACTTTTCTCCATCTGTTCAGCTCTCCAAGTCCCTTGCAGGATCTGACCTCCCTGCCCACTTAGTAAATCAAGGGTTTCTAAGGCATGTAGAACTGATTTTATGGCAGCAAGATGCATTTCACTAGATTTATGTTATTAAACTGAAGGGGGGGAAGCCTCCTTTTATTTGGGGCAGTCCTTGAGTTTTACAGGCTTGTTTGAGTAAGTAATTATTTTGGTAATGCTGGGGCCTCCTTTATTGGATCGTAAATGCATCCTGAACAGCTCTCAGAATAACAAGCAGACCTTTCCCTGAAAGGCTAAGGATTGCCTTGATTAGCAAATCTGAACATTAGTAGTTTACTTTGTGATTAGCTTTGCTGCTGAGAGGTGCCTTGGTTCATTTCTCTGGGACCACTCACAGGATTAAGAGTGTGTGTAAATGTTTGCAGGATCAGTGTCACAAATGAAAAAAATAAAAACCTAACCCAAAAGCCGTTTCTTTGGAAACATCCTCTCTGACCATGTTAGGGAAAAGGATCAGATAATTGGGATCTTTATGATGCTTATTATAAAAAATGTTTTGGAACTAGTTCAAGCACCAATCAGAAACCACATTGTTCCACTAAATCACTTTCAGATGCCATTTCAGATACAGAATACAATTACTCCTAGTTTAAAAATATAAATGTTCCCTTCATAAAACACACACACAAAACTATTTTAATTTCTTTTATTTTTATCTGTCTTGGCTGGCGTACAGGCCTTCCACAGATGATCCATCAACAGTTTTTGGTGCCATTTCTGTCTGCCAGGCGTCGCGCAGAGCCCACGTACAGTGCAGAGGAGCTGTGACATGGACTTTGGGGCTTTACAGGCAAAAGAGCTCTTGCACAAACCAGGAAGCTGGAGGCCCAGGCTTGGATGCCTGTGCGCTTAAGAAATCAATTGAAAGCAAAACCTGGAACAAGAATTCTGCCTGAGTGTTGCATTAAAAACCCACCTGAGATGCCTGGAGGGGTTCCTGGCCCGTCGCTTTTGGTTATGGGATCGCTATGGGTTTGGGGAAGCAAACTCCCTTCTCTATGGGGTGGCTGCTGCCCACATGCATTCCTGGTTCTTGGGGGAGCCTGAGGCCCCTCTGTGATGAGCTCAAAGTGGGAGTCTGGCCCTGCTGGTGATGGGGACCCACCTGCCAGCCCTGCTCTTCATGTGCAAGCACAGGCTGGCAGGGAGGTGGGGAAAAGCTGGGGAGGGAAATTATACCTTCAGTTGTAGCTTTCATCTTTTCCAGATTCTGCCCTGCATTGGTGTGTGACTCTGAACTCCATATAAAGTGTTCCAAGTTCTCCTCACAGCTCAGGCACACAAAACAATCCTTTTCGAGCCCTAGGACAGCATTTCAGCTTCAACCCCAAAAAGTGCAGACAACAGTGAAATGAGGAGAGAATCTGGGAGGATGGGACAGCAGAACCTGGAGCTGGATTGGACAATGAACCCCAATATGGAATGGACTAAAACTTATAAAAGTGTGAGAANCCCTAGGACAGCATTTCAGCTTCAACCCCAAAAAGTGCAGACAACAGTGAAAGAGGAGAGAATCTGGGAGGATGGGACAGCAGAACCTGGAGCTGGATTGGACAATGAACCCCAATATGGAATGGACTAAAACTTATAAAAGTGTGAGAACTCCTGACTTGAGGTCCATCTTGGGTGGAGCCACAGCCAGGCTCTTGCACTGCCCAAGGTGAATCCTTGGAAGGATACAGGTATTTTTAATAAATCCCTACTTTATTCCTTTTTAACTCTGCCTAGCCTCTGTTCTAGGTAGCCTCTCCAGGCATCAGGAAAGGCTGTTCCAGTGTGGGCTGGATGGGCTGGGCACCCTCTGCTCTCTGGGGTCAGCACGATGCGAGCACTGCCCCAGCACAGCCCCAGCATCAGGAAAATCTGGCGTTGGCAGCACACACATCTCCTTCCTTCTGAGGCAACACCCAGCACCTCCAGAGGGCTCCTCAGCCCTCATTTCCCAGGAGCAGCATCCCTGCAGAGATGTAGGGAGGGAGCCACAACAACAACAGCTGGCCCCAGGGCTTGGGCAGGCAGGAAGATGCTTGGCAAAGGTGCCAGTGTGCCCAGAGAAGCCCTGGGGCAGAGTCCTGAGCCTCAAGCTCTTGTGGGATGGCTGCTGGGCTGCACAGAGGACTTTTCCACCTCTGCCAGCACACCATGTTGACTCTGTGCTGGGACTGTCTGGGATGTGGGTAATGGAAATCTTTCCTCACTGAAGGAAGTCATCCTTTGTCCCTGCTGACACCCTCGAGAGTGGCTCTGTTTTGGTGAGCCCAGCCTGGAGCTCCTGCCAGCCGTCTGCCGTGTTTTCCAGCCCTTGGGGCCCTGTGTGTGCTCAGCCCTGCTGTGGGACAGGAAGCCCACAGACACTCGGAAGCATTGCCCCAGAATCCAGACAAAACCCCCAGAGATGCCAGATCCCCAACAACCTGGCACAAAGCCCTGGGAACCTGGGATGAAAACAGGGATAACAAGGCTTAGGGATGCTTGAGGATGCTGCCATCTTTCAGACCCTCCACGGGCCGTCTTTTTTAATTTTTCTTCTTTTTCTGGGGCAAGCAGAGGGATTTCTCAGCATCAGAGCAACACAAGACTCTCAAGGGCTGCGTGTTGGAAAAAATATATGGAAACATTTTCATACTTTCCAAAACAAAAGATCCTAAGCGGTTTGTTGCTAAGGGAAAATTCCTCTTCTGGTTTTGCAAAGGTTGAGATTTCTGAGTTTCTTTAGCTTGAGTCTTCTTTAGGAGAGCTTTGGTCTGACACTGAGACTCAGTGGTAGCTTAAGTGCAGTGTTTGAAATCCTGGCCCCAGGGAAAGCAGCAGCAAGTGAGATCAGGAACTCGGGCATGGTGAGTTGGCTGACATTGCTGGGGCCTGGTGGTGGAGTAAGGGATCTGCTCTGAGCCAAAATCGGAGCAGGCATGACCAAAGATCACTTTGCTTCCACGTCTCCAGTGGCTGGGAGGCACAGCTTGAATGGAGAACAAAGCCATTCCTGAAGAAGGGATGTTTAGACTGATATAAGAGTTGAAGCAGCATTTTACAGCATATAATAAATGCTGTAAAAAAAGTCTGAAATAAATCTAGCAGGGGAGATTTTCAGAAGCTGTGGCTGTTCTTCCTAACACCAGTGTTACAGTGGGAGCAGAGTCAGGCTGATGCAAGGTGGCTGTGGAAATTGGACCATTGGTGCTCTGGATTTTTAGTGTTTCTGACCAGAAAACTGGAGCTCTTGCTGAGATGTGATTCCTTTTGTGATGTTTTGTTGTTACAAAAGACCTTGTTCAAAGACCAGGACCTCCCTGTAGCCTGCTGCATCTCTAAAGAATATCCCATTGATCCAACTGGGCAATACCCTATCAAGTAAAGAGCAGCCCACAATCCATTTCCATGAGTATTGTTTAATTATTACATATTAGTGTCATTAATCATTTTGTTTTTCAGCAAGATGGTTGCAGCATTTGCTGCAGCATACTGATTTTTATTTAAAAGAGACATTGCTGACAAATGTTTCCCAGCCCTGGTGTTAAGATGTGCTTCTTACCTCAGGGATGGAAGTTTGCTCTGCAAACAGGAAATATTTTTCACTGATGGGATGGGGAAATGTTACAGGTCGTGATATTGTGAACTAGAGAGGCAATAGTGATGGGAGAAGTGGGCTGAAACTAAAAGAGGGTAGATTCATATTGGGTGTTGGGAGGAAGTTCCTCACCTCAAGGGTGGTGGGACACTGGCAGGAGTTGCCCAGTGGCTGCCCCATCCCTGGAAGTGTTCAGGGCCAGGCTGGGCAAGGCTTGGAGCAACCTGATCTAGTGGAAGGTGTCTGCCTATGTTAGGATATTGGAACAAGGTGATCTTTGAGGTCCCTTCCTGCCCAAACCATCCTGTGACACTGATTTGATGATCAGGTTTGGGGCACTAGTCATTGGTAGGACATGATTATTCAAACCTCTCAGGTTTTCTTTTTTCAAGGTTACATTCCTTGCCCATCTTACAGAAAAATTTCCAGCAAAGTGAGACAACTGCACCCAAAAGCCTAACAAAACCAAGAAATCCAATAAAAACACGAAACACATTTCACGTTCTTCTCCCTCTTTTCCTTTCTTCTCTTCCTTTTCACGGATGCCCTCTCATTCAGCAGCAATACTGAAATACCAAGTAGGCTTGGAGGCACAGCAAACTGCAGTGGGAAGAAAGCAAATATTGTTTGAGCAGATGGAGTTAAGCTCTGTTATCCAAGGAGGAGCTCCAGTCTGGGATTCAAATGTCACCAGCATATCACCTTTTGCTCTGACATGGGCTTGAGCTCTTCTGCACAACAAAGAAAACTCCCTTCACCTATTTGGAGGTGTGGAAGCCCAGGTGTCAGGAGTCACTAGCAGTGGTGGGACAAGTGGCACTTTCCTAGGTTTGTGCCTCTTCTGGGGCTCACTCCTCATTCCACAGCAATGCTGGGAGTGCCAGGGGAAGCAGAAGCAGCAGGAGCAGAGCTAATGGGCTCAGGATGGTGCCAGAATGCCATGGGTGAGCTTCCTTGCAAGCTGCCCCTGCCAGCCTGCACCAACAGAGCCATATTTCATCTGCACACAGGAACCTGGGATTGTCCTGGAAGGCTGTGTGAGAAATGAGGCTCCATGGCTGCTGAGAAACGAACAACAAACACCACATTGCCTCCTGCCAGGAGAAAGGAGAGCTGGGACAAGCACAGAACAGCAAAGGATGTTTGTTAGTTCTTCACTGTGTCCCTTAACCAACCTCACCACCAGCAAAATTGTGACCATGGGATGAACCCACCTCCAGGACCCACCGGGCATTTTTCATTGGAATTTTTTTTAAACAAGACATGTTATTTTTTTGTGCAAGCGTTTAAAAAGTACCTGTTTTGAATAATTTTTTCTGGAGAAAAGAAAAGCAAAGAAAACCCAGTCTTTCCCCAAAATGAAATGCGAGAAAGTTCTGTTTCCACAGCTTCTGAATGTTCTGAACTTTCTTATTTATGTATTTGTTTATACATTTTTTTAATGCTTCAGAAAACCAGTGTCCAGTTGAAACATGTGTGCTCATATATATCTGCTTATTTAGTTTGATTGTGAGAAGTTTATTTCTAAAATATTATCTTATCATCAATATAAAATGTTCTTATCCACTCTGGAAGAGCAAAGGAATTCAAAATCATGGGAAAAGCTCATGAGATGCAGGACCAGAAAGAAGAGGAAGGTAGATGGCAATGAAGAGAAGCAGAGGAGAAGACTTTAGGAAGGAAACAGAGGGCATTCAGTGAAGAACCACCTAGGTTAAAAATGGAGAAAGCAGGATAAAGCTGCTTGCAGAACAGATTCCCTGGTGGGGAGAAGTGCTGCACAGGAGGATGAATCTGGACAGTTCAAGTTCAAGAGATTGTGCCAGGATGGGATGACAAGGATGGGGATGTGCTGAACTCTGATGTATTTGGGATCTATCTTAAAACTTTATGTGACCTACCACAAAAAGTAACAGTACTAAAGACCTTTGCAAACCTCCATGTCATGGGCTTTCCCTGTCCTGGGTCACTGGAGAGCACGAGCAAGACACAGAGGTCTGGATTCCATGGGATGGGATCAGAGCTCAGGAAATCCAAGGAACGCTGCTCCTGTGCACTGCAGGGAGCCTGGACATCATCCAGAACAGGGGCAGAGCCCAACTTGTGACTTCTTCTCCACACACCAGACGAAGGAGGAGGATGAAGGTGATGTGCTTTACCCCCAGCACCTCTCTGTCACTGGCAGGCAAACCTGTCCCCAGTTCTGCAGAGCCAGCTTCCACAAAAACTGGTGTGGGGCTTCAGGCACTCACAGGGGCTTTGAAAGGCACCTCTTGGGCGTGCTCCACTCTTGAGTAAACACTTCAAGGAGGAGTAAACACCAACGAGGTCCCCTGCCTCTCAGGCAGCATGAGCCAAAGTGATAAAAATTGAAATAAAACCCCCGAAACAAAGGCAGAAGAAAGAGGGAGAAAATGCTGTGAGGCCCAAAGGGCTGAGGATGTGGCTACTGCTGGGCTTAATTGTCTTCTTCCCTGCTGTGCAAGGCAGAATGTTCCTGGGAGAGCATCACTGACTTTTGGATTGTTGCTGGTTGGTTTTTTTCATGATATTATTTTCTTTCCCCAAAGCCAACAGGCAAGTGACACAAAGCAAGGGGAATTGTGGTTCTGAAGCTGGGAGAAGTCAGGGATGGTCCCTGGCTGGGAAAGGCAGATCTGGGTTTTGAAGTCCCCTCCTCAGCTGGGCTGGGTGTGCCATGTGCAGAGGGGGCGAGTGGCCAGCTGCAGAGTCAGGTCCAGGTTTGGGTTCTGAAACACATCCCCCTTGCCAAAAGTGCAGGGTCAACCCCAGAGGCTCAGGAGGGAAGAGCCAATTCCAGCCCTTCTCCCCCTAACAATTCATCTGGGCAGCTAATGAGGGAAGCTGTCTTCTTTGTGCTGACAGTTAAATCTGTGCTCAGGCTCCTTCCTCCATCAAAAGTTTACATTATATCAGGTTTCAATTATTTTCATACCATGGTTGCACCCTCACTTCACAAACCTTTCTGTTCTGGTTTGGAAGGTGGAGAATTTCTAAAGATCATGAATTAAAGCAGGAAGATGTCTTCTCACAACCTGTGACCTTGTTTCCATTATCAGCCTTGAATCCACACCACTGATTTGTCTGCAGGGACAATGAGGGAGCTGGAAACATCCAGGAAGGACACGTAAAACAAAAGCTTTGAGCTCAAATAATCACAACAAATCTGTGATTAATGCTGGGTTTGAAAGCTGGAGTTCTCCCCAAACTCATGGGCTGGCTGGACCATCCATCAGATCTTTGGAAAGGAAGCAGTTAGGATTTGATCAACATCTCAAACCAAATCAGGGAGGCTGATTGAAAGTGAACCCTGAACTCTGAGAGCTTTTTCACATCCTGGGTTCTACTCAAAAGAGATTGCTCTGAGCTGCTCAGCCAGGGGAATGTGTTACAAGCCATTTGTGCCTCCTCATGGCCTCCACAGGCACAAATTTGAAGGGCATTTCAAGGAGGTGGCACAAAGTAACTCCAGAGTCTGGGATTGACTCAGGCTGGTGAAAGGGGAGGAAAGGGAGTACAGTTACTGGGTAGGAAACAGGGTCCATGAAGCATGCAGGGATTTCAGACACTGGGATTTTTTGCAACATTTATTGGAACAGACAGGCTAAGAGCACTGAGGGATAAAGGATCCCAAATCAAACAGGCTAATTGGTCTCAAATGGAGTGAGTAAGGAGCTCCCTCCATTCCAAAATGGGTCAAGTTGCATTTTAGAAGGAGATCTCTGAAATTTGAGTGGGAGGCCTGGATAGAAAAACGAATGGATGAACTCATAATTGACATGGATTCCATTATGGCTAATACCTGTGTCAGAGCTGCCACCGAATACAGCCTGCAAATCCAGGCTGGGGGAATTCCCTTCAGAGATGTGACCCAGGTGAAGCAGACTATTTGCCATGAGCCTGTGAGGAACTGAGACTTTAATTGCAAACATATGGCTGGGTAACTTTCCAGCAAGTGAAAACTGGGGAGATAGAGAGAGACCTGCTCTGAAACAGATGATCCAGGAAGGCTTTCACTATCTCCAGCAATGCTCTCATATCACTTTGTGCTGAACAGAGAATTGTAAAGAAAGGGAAATTATGCTAAAACATAACATTGGCACAAAGAGCCCTGTGATTTTAGGAAGAATAAGGTGAAATTAAGTTTCCTGTGAATTAGCTGTGACGTGGCTCCCTGGTTTTGTCTTTTAAAAGGCAGCAGTCTGATCTTTGATTGGCTCCTGTGCTGGAGAAGATGTAAGGTGGCTTGTGTCATGAATGCCTGGCAGGACAGAGCATCACCCACTTGTCTTGGGCTGCTTGAATTGCCTGTCCTGGTGTTCAGCAGGAGGGGTAAGTGTGCTGACACGAGGATGTGGGCACCAGCTCCTGGAGCTGATTGCTTCCAGGGAATCACCCTCCACATCCATGACCTGCATCAACAGGGTCTATGAGCACAGGCAAACCTACAAGACCCAGAGCCCAAGTTTATAGGCAGCCCTGCAAAGGCTGCAGGATTTATTTCATGTTATTTTCCATGGCAGTGGGATCCCAGCTTGCAGCAGCACTGTGTCAGAGCTGGCCTGTGGCACAGGCAGCCAAGGCCAGGGGAGAGGCTGCAGAGTTTGCAGGGCACTCAGGGCCTGGGGAATGCAGGCTGTGGGGTTAATCCTGCCTGTTGCTATATCTTCTGACTGTCCCAAAGGTTTTCTGTGCTTTGCAGAATACCTTTAATGCTAGGAAGTCCCTGTGTGTGTTTGTGCTTTCCTTTGGGACCTGCCAGCATGACTTTATGGATGATGAGGAGCAAAGACCTATTGTCTGTACAGGACAGACATAGGACTGGCATTGATCCCAAGAACAGGAGAGATGAGCTCAAGGGAGTTTTCTTTTCTGGAAGTGTTTTTGTTTGTCAGGTGACCTTGAGAGAACACGAACTTAATGAGGCAGGAGCTGCCCTGTGGTGGCAGGACAGGAATGTGGCTGGGCCAGCTGAGATTTGTCGAGGTTGCCCAGCATCTTCTGGGAGGAGAAGCTCCTTGGTGTCCCAGATAGCCAATCCAGGGATGGACTTTGCAGAGCTGGAGGAGTTTGACTCCAGACTGTTGGAAGTTCAAGTTTTGGACAAAATTGAGGAATGCCTGTACTTGCTGTGAGGAAGGGATTTCTCCTTCCTTGAGCAGGCATCCAGGTGAGGAGAGCAACACCTCAAGTGTCAGCTGGGAGGTTGGCTTTTGGAAGAGAACCAAGGATGAGCTGGAACAAACACAGCAACCTGTGAGTGCTGGTTTTGTATCTGTAACTGCACTTTTCCATGTGACCTAAACATCAGGGAAAGATTGTAAGGAGCTAACAGACTAATTGTTGCTTTGTGATGAAGATTAGCAGGTTCACGCAGACCAAAGCACCAATTTTTGGTCAGGATAATTTTTTAAGGCAGTGTCTGGGACATCTGTGGCAAAGGCTCTGGTTATGCTGAGGAGTCCTGAGAATGAAACCAAGAAAAGTCAGGTCTGCAAAACCCAAAGCATTTCCCAGTAAATATTCCCTTAACCAGTGACCACAGGTCTGAAAAGGAAGATTTATACAAAATGGGAAGTTTCATAACAGCACTCCATAATAAAATAGCAATGGTGATGTATGCACACATGTACACACACACTTGTTCCAGATAAGATGAAATATCCAGCACACCAAAGCTGATACACTTCTATTTATTTTTTATCATTATGACTTTGAAATATATTTTTTCTTGGACTGTCTATTCCAGATAGAAGTGCTGTAGATGATTCTATCAGCTGCTGCTGGGGATGAGCTCTTGACTTTGCCTGTAGCAATGGATGCACCCCAGCTCTTTCCTGCCTGTAACCCTTCTTGCATATCCCAGTCCTCTGCTCCCTCAAATCCTGCCCTCTCTGCTTTACACATCCCTTTCCAGGACCCTGGAATGCACCTCCACTTAGAAGTTCTGTTGCCAGTGATTTTGGCAGATAACACAGAGGCAGGGATTGCAGCAATAGTGGGATCTGTTGGAAGGGAAGAAGTGCAGAAAGGAGAGAGAAAAGGAGGCAAAAAGATAGAAGTGGAATGGAGGAGAAGTGAAAAGGGGAAGGTGAAGAGAAAGAAATGGCAACAAAAGCAAGGATCCAAAAGAATGACAAATTGATCCTCTGGGCCATGTTATATGTTGCATCATTTACAGTAAATTGAAATATTGTTAATCTATAAAGGCTGTATTGTTCTCTTTTTCTCTTGGCCAGCTACTGCTGACGTAAGCAGAAACTCTTCTGGGCTGAAGCAGTGGAGAGCCTTGCAATGGAGCCTGGTGCCAGACTGGAGCTGGAAGAGGGATTTGGCCTCTGCTGTGACAACTTTGAGGACTCAGGACTAGAGGAACCCAGGGATGTGAGGTTTTGAGCAAGCTCCAGGAGCTTTCAGTCAGTGCTCCTTCTAGAAAAGCTAATAAAAATGCATCTTGAAATCTTGTCCAGGAAGATGTCAGAGCTCTCCTACAGAGTTAATATGCCTAACACAGAGACCAGCTTAGTCATGACAGGATAAAGCATTGTCCTGCTAGGAGTCCATATATCCTGCTATACAGGATATATGAATATCATATATATATAAAATGGGATATATGAGTATGAATATTACTGCAGGTTCATATATCCTGCAAACCTCACTCCATGAGCTGTATAAATGCATCTGGGTCTACATATATCTGTATGTGTGTGTAGCAGTGTGTGTAAGCTTATGCAGGTATCTGTTTTCTCCCAATAATTCAGTAACCCTGCCTGCAGCTTTGCAGACTCCAGGATCCTGGCCAGCTGGAGCAGGGGAGGCTGCCAAGTCCATCAGGTTGATGGAGCCAGCAGGCTGCTCCACCTGACTGTCTGGAAGCATTCTTTTGCTCTCTTGGGAGCTTCCCAGCACATCTCCATTTCCTCTGGAAGAAGGTTTGCCCATGGCTGCCAGCATCTGTGGCAGGTCTTCTTTCCATGGCTGGTGTGGCTGCAAAACCCAGAGAGCCATGGCCCTTCTCAGCACTGTTTTAGCCATCTCCCAGCTGCACAAGTCCTGAAAATTTCCAAAATGTAGCTCATGAAGCAGATGAAAAGACTCTTTGCTGCTTTATAGGGATAGAGAGGATCCCATGAAGAATTCTGTATATGCCACAACCTGGTGAAAACAGTAATAAATCATGGGGTCTTTTTTTTTCTTTTAAAGGAGAACTTCCTTGTCAGCAACTGAGAAGATCCTGGAGAGTTCCAAGGTGCATGAGGGGGTAACGAGGGGACAGCTAAAATTTATATTGTTGTTCACTTTCTATGCTAATATCAAGAATGATCCTACTGAGAAAATAAATTCTTTTGCTCATGAATCTGGTATTCAGGTGCCCTGCAGGAGCAATGCAGAGACACAGAGATTTTTCACCACTTGATCTCAGCATGTGGCTCTCATCTGGCGCTGTGCTCTGTCTGCTCCTTGCCTGGGACAGTGTCAGAACAAGTGGGGGTTTCAAAACTCATCTGTAGGGGGGAGAGCAGGAGCAATCCTGTTTTCTTCACTGCCCAGACTAAAGAAATTGCTCCAACCTTCTGGGTCCTCGTTCCAAGGAGAGCTTCTTCACAAGACTTGGAAGCAGAGGCTTGCACAGAACTTTCACTGGCAGTCTGCAGCCATGCCCTGCTCTGCCACTGCCCACTGCATGGGCTGCTCTCTTCCTGCATTTCAGGCTTGTTTTACACCTGGGAGAGCCATCCCAAATGCAGGCACAGTAGTCAGGTGCAGCCCTGAAAGGAAAGAGGGGAACAGCAAAGGGATAGGAGAGGTGGAAAAAAGCACCAGCAACCGGCCAAGGATGTCCAGTGGATCCATGAGCAGGATGCCTGAAGTTGTAGCTTTCATATTTTCCAGACTCTGAACTTCATATAAAGTGTTCCAAGTTTTCCTCCCAGCTCAGGCACACAGAACAATCCTTTTCCAGCCCCACAACCAAGGACACCGCTGCAGCTTCAGCCCCAAAAAGTGCAAACAGCAGAGAATTGAGGAGAGAATCTGGGAGGGTGGGAGTGCAGAACCTGGAGCTGGAATTGGACAATGAACCCCAAGATGGAAATGGACCCAAACTTATCAAAGTGTGAGAACTCCTGACTCAGAGTCCATCTTGGGTGGAGCCACAGCCAGGCTCTTGCACTGCCCAAGGTGAATCCTTTGAAGGCTTTTTAATAAATCACTGCTTTATTCCTTTAACTCTGTCTAACCTCTGTTCTAGGAATCCATCAGGGCAAGGAATTCCATGGCAAGGAATCCATCCCTCTTTGTTCAGCTCACTGGAGCTTGTCACACAGAGAACAGACACCCAGCCCTTCCTCTCTTCCTTAACACAGAGGCTCCCAAAGAACCCTGACAACCTTCTTTATGTCTTTTGGAGCACTTACACTTGTATTGTTCAACTTTGAATAGACTTTTTAAAAATAGTTGGTTCTCCAGACCAATTACAGGCTTTTATAACCTTGCCAGCCAACCATGGATCAAGGGTGGGAAGTGCTATTTTGGCAAAAAAGGTGCCAATTCTTCTTATTTTCTCACTATTAGTTTGGGCTTGGGGCTTTTATTTTTTTCCTTAATATAACAAGAATGGAGGTAAAGAAGATCTGCATGTATAAAGGAGGTGAGGATTCATGAAGAAGCAAAGAGGAAATCTTTTTTTGCTTATGTGGAAGGGGTGAAAAAATAAGACAGCTGCTTGTGAAAACATGGAAGGTCTGCAGTGTAATGAATAATAATTTCTAAAGTATTTTCTGAGATCTGAACAGTATTTATATGCAAATACTGTCTCAGAAGGTAGTGGGAAAAGACCAGCATTTTTCCTAATATTGGCTGGGAAACAAAATTTGCAGTTCTGAAAGACTTTCCATTTGCATAGGAACCAGATGAGATGAAGTAAAAAGACTTAACAGAGGTGATTAAAAAGTATTTTATACTGAAAACAAACTTTCTAGCTGAATTACATAAATTACTTTTAAGGGAGCAAATGGCTTTCTAGCAAGTTAAAAAAAAAAAAAAACCAAACAAGTATCTGCCCTTTAGTAACTGGTTTAGAGAGCCTAAAGCACAACCTTAGAGGAACCATGGGCACATATTTTGAGGTGCTGGAAATCTAGTTTATGCTACCAGAATTTGGGGGGTCCTTTTAAAATTTAAATAAATACAAAAATCCCCTACATGCTTCAAAAATCAAGCAAGGACTTTGCAGTGCTCTGAGCAGAGGTTGAGAGCAAAGGTGAGTGATGTGGGCAGAACACCTCATCCCACGGTTTGGTGTTTGGGAATTTTAACAAGAGAAGTAATTATGGCTGATATCCTGCCTAATTTAAGGGTTTGTATTTTAACAAACAAAAAAAAAATCAGCCTACTTTTGTATTTTGTTTTGGTTATTTTAGCAGTAATAATTTTGTGGTGTCTGTAGTCACCTTCCCAAAGAAGGGAGCCATCACAAACAAACCAGCTACTTCCTCTGCCGTGCTATTTCTGTTTTGGTTTATTAGTGAGCTAAAAAAAAAGCTTTGATCTACCCTCCAGCTTGATATGTTATGAAATATTTTCATCAAACTCTGCCCTTAATTGAACTCATATTAATCCCAGCAAGATTAATGCAGATCTACGTTCTTAGGGGTTTCTGGACAGTCAGATGAGATCTTGCTGGTGTTGAGTTCAGTGGACACCACTGGAAGGGCAGAGATATTTCTACAGAAAATTCATTGCAGGACTGGGGGTAAGAGCAAATGCATTTGGCCTGAAGCATAATTAATGCATTGCCTAAAGTTTGCCAGGATGTGCTGGTCCTTCTCCCATTGAAGTTGATGGCAAAATTCCCATGGAATTCAGCAAAGTGAGGTGGAATCTATACAGAAATTATTTTTCCCAGAACAGCTTTGCAATAACCAGTGGATTTGCAAACTCCTCACTCTGACACATTGAAATAATTTGGGACTTTCATTCCATTTTGCTTTAATTGGACTTAGCCTGCATCTGAGTCTTCCTAAATGGGTTGCTATGCCTAAAATATGTGCAGGCATGTTTGCACTCTCTGAGGGAACATGGAGGTTAAACTGGAAGGCGAGGTTGTGTTAGCAAGGATATTTTCTTTTTATGCTGCTTCCAAAGGCAACCCTGTTTTGGGCTCAGCACTCTGCCCTGACCGCTGAGTGCCTCCCCATCCCAGATCATGCTGGGATTTGATGATAAAGCACATCCTCTTTCCAGGAGCCCTGCCAACCCCTACATCCCAGCTCACTGGTGTTCTGGTACCTTAGGCACTTTGTGGTCACAAGGCAGACTGCAAATGTGGGTATGTCCAAACCCTCTGCAGGAAGAGAAGAAATTTCTTACAGAGCTGCTGTTGTCCATTTGATTTCCAGTTCCTTTGTTTTAGTGTTTCTCTGGCTGTGCCAGCTGAGACAGCTCTTAGCTGGATACCAGCACTTGCAGGGCCTGATTTGGTTCATGTCTTCTATAAAAGTTTTCCAGCTCTGACCGAGGTATTTCACATCAGGGTAAAAATGTGAGTAAATCAGAGCTGGCATCTCTCCCAGACATATCAATTCCCTTAATTCCCTTTTTCCTGTGGCTTTGGGACAATCAAAATAGGGAATGTTTCCATTGCTGTACCTTTATGAAAGTACAATATGTGAACACCATCTCCTGAGTGCATCCAGTGCATTTCCTTGCCTTGGTCATTACAACAGCTTTGCCTGGAAATTATGTGGGAATCAATCTGGGCTTGGCTTCAGGGAAGATCAAAACTCCTGACATGACAGCTAATGAAACAAGGAGAAAGAAGATGGAAGCTGTCACTCCCAGCCAGCCAACACCAACACGGTCCCAAGGCAACAGGAGGTGCCAAGGTGTCTGCTTGAAAAATTTGGAGAGACCTGGAGGGGTTCAGAGAGAGGGCTGCCCTGAGGCCAGTTTTCCTGGCAGGAAAAGCCATTTGCAGTGATGGAGGAGCAGTGGAGGCCACTCATCCTCTCTGTCTTTTTTAAGATCCAGGACAGGCTGGCATTATTCTGCATCCCTGGGGTGATGGTGATTTGCCATGGAGCTGAGCTGGGTGGGCTGCATGGAGCAGGGTGTGGATCCAGGGATATAAACTGAATCACAGGATCCAGGGATATAAACTGAATCACAGGATCCAGGGGTATAAACTGAATCACAGGATCCAGGGATATAAACTGAATCACAGGATCCAGGGGTATAAAATGAAGGCACACAGGACAGGGTGGCACAAACAGAGCCAGGCCTGCCTGTCATGAGCCTGTTTATCTCTAATGCAGTGTTCCTCACCCCCTGATCCTTTGGTGGGCCTTTGGTGGTCAATAAAACATCCAGCAGTGGCTCATGAAACAATGGGAGATCCCCTCTCTCACCTCCATCAGCCACAGAAGCATGGACACAAACAAAATGGGAGAAAATAAAAGTTATTACAGATTAGCTTTCAAATTTTAGTGTTTCGTTTATTTGATTTATATATATAATATATACAAGTTGGTCTTCTGATTATTGTGCTTTTTCTGAAAAAGGTTAATCCCTGGACTTGAGAAGTTTAAAAAATGTGGCTCTGAGGGTGCTATTTTTGGAGCCAATTACAACAGCATTGAAATGTTGAAAGATTCCTTTTATTTGTTGAAAGATTAGGCTGAAGCCCTTCAGTCTATAAAAGAATAATAAACCCTAGCAGGATAAAACCCTTCCTTGCAATGAGGATACAAAAGCCACCTCACAGTGCTGTGTGGCCTGGGTGGAGGCACAGGGCTGGCAGAGCTGGCATTGGTAATTACTAAAGTTAGCAGTGCCCAGAAAAAAAGATTTTGATCTCTTGCTTCATTCATACCTAATCTCATCTTCCATCTCCTGCAGTCATCTTGGACAGCAAAAATGAGATGTGTTCACACAGTGTGCCCAGTCCCTTTTAGTATTCTTGTACAATCCACTCCAAAATGAGTTGTTAGAATGGAAGGATTGGCAAATTCTTGCCTGCTGAAGTCCTGGAGAGAAAATGAGCTCTACTGACCTTTTCCTCCTGGCAAGTTTTGTCATCTGGGCTGCTTGGGGCTTGGGACCAGGCTTGTAACTGAGTTTGGTTTTCAGATAATCCCACTTAGATGAGCAGTTTCTGGGTTATTTGTGGAGCCCCAGGAGTCATCACCAGGACAGAGGGCTGTGTGGCTGTGCCTGCACTGACTCCATGCACACTGGCTGCACGTGCAGGAGGGCATGGCTGAGCTGAGGAGCTTTCCAGAGGAATGGTAGGTCTGAGGAGAGGCCAGGGTACAGAGATTAAATGGAGAAATAAACCTGGCATGCCTTTGTCTTCTCTGCCTGAAACAACACAAATTCAGCAGTGGGAATGTAAAGAAGCAGCTTGGGGCAAAGGGTGTGTGGCACAAAGAGCAGGTGACAACACTGTCCTGGGTTCTGGGCTCAGAGCCACTTGTCCCTGCAGTCACAAGGAGCAAGAACTTCTCAACCAGTGAGTGTGGGCCACGTCCAACCATCTGCCATGCTGTTGCTTTTGGAGGTTGTGTCCAGCCCTTTCCCTCCCCAGCTGAGCACTGGTCCTGCCATCCCAGCCTGTCCTGGGATGCTGCATTACCTGTCACACTGCAGTATTTGTGGAGCCTGAAAAAATCACATGGTGCCTCTCACTGCTGTCTCAGCCAAGTTCCAGTGTGATTAATCACACTGTTCCTGCCTAAAGCTCCCCTCAATCACCACAGTTTTAATTCCTTCCATTTAATTTCTGGCTGGTGTGTTACATGGAGCAGCACTGTTCTCATCTGTTAGACACCTCAGTTTCACCCCACTCCACCGCAAATGAGGTGATCCCCCTGTGTCTCTTATTTCTTCCCAGTGGTGAGGATTAATAAGCAGGCATTTGCAAAGCCCTGTGTGATGCTGTGAGTAAAGGGTTTATTCTGGGGTGAAGTGTTGCCCTGAGCAGAGCTGGGGTGTGTGACCAGGTCAGCCCAAAGCTGTGTGTGCCTTTGGGGCTGTCAGCAGGCACAGAAAGGAGAAGCTGTCTTCATTCCCCATTTCCATCTCACATATCCTTGGCATGGAAGCTTGGCTTGGCAGGCTGATGGGGATGGATATCTCTCAACACTCCAGGAGGGTGACAGACAGCTGGGGTCCATGGCACGTTCAGCCCTTACGAAATCAGCCCCACTGGGGGTTTGTGGGGTGAAAGGAAATCTGCCTGCCTTTGGGTCTGGGAATTTGTCATCAGTGAGGGGCTTTGGGGCAATGGGGGCAAAAAAGAATCTCTAAAGAAACTGGTTTCTATCCCAGGTGGTAATTCCAGCAGAAATGGAAAGCAAGCCTAATCTGAAAGATCGCCCAAACCAATAAACTTAAAGCTCCTGCTCACTAATGTTTGCAAGGCTGTTTTGGGCAGTTGTTCCCTGCTGATGTAACCACCCTCATTCATTTCTCACCAGTGGGCTGATGATGAACTTAGGCTTGGTGTGTGATGTTTGGATGGCTGCAGTTTTGTGGACAGGTCCTACTTTTTTATCAGGATGCAGGGGTGGAACTTCAGGGGCAGCCAGGAGTCACTTGTCTATCTCTGACCTTTCAGATTTAGAGGATTTGGGATTTCCAAGTGGTCTGGTGAATCAGAACAGACTGACACTGCCTGGCACCTCTCCTCCTGGTGCCAGCTCAGCACATGGAAACACACACAGAGATGTGGAGATGCAAGTCCAGGGCTGTTGGATGGACCCTCCTGGAGGCTGCAGAGCACAGCCCTCCCTGGGTGATGGAGTCAATCACCTCGGCAAGGAGGAGCCATGGACACGGAGATGCAGGATGAGTCAGACACTTTGCTGGGAACTGGGAAATCAGAGCAGAAGGCAGGGGTTTCCATGACTCAGATTAATTGCAGGGAGGGGGCTTTCATGGAAGAAGGAGAGGTCAGTTACACTGGATAATGCTTTGGCTTCGACTTTTCTAGGAAGCTGCAGCCCAGAAGACATCTTTTCCCTGCCAAACAAGGGCCAGCACAATGACACCCTTCCCCCAGGCCTCCACCCACTGTCATGCAATCATGGAAAAGGGAGATTATTCCTTCTGTGCCACACATTAACCCTGGAGCTGCCAGAGCAGTGTTCCTGCCCTGGATCTGTGCTGCCATGGCCATCTGTGCTCCCAGCTCCAGGAATGCACTGAGTGGGGCAGCTCCACGTTGGCCCCCAAAAACTGCTGTGCTGGAGACAGCAGCAGAGGGTGGGAGCTGCCTGTCTGCTGCTCTCATCCCACCCATTGAGCTCTGCCTTTTCCACTATGCTCTTTCCTGCCCTGTTGCCTTCCCTGTCCTTTTTATTCCATGCAGGCTGCGTGGATCAGACAGGGAATCTGCTCAGAATTACCAGCACTCCACGAAGGCTGCAGCTCAACCCCTGGCAGAGGCAGGCTTGCGGGGCAGTGAGGTTTTTCTATCCTCTGTGAATTCCAAAGATGCAAGCCAAGCCTGGCTCCCCACAACCATCCAAGGAGTCCTGACAGAAGATGGAAGATCCATCCACAGGGACTGCAGCCTGGCAGGGGGCTCTTTGGAGAAGGCCACTCTCCTCTTGCCTATTGGGATGCAGAGAGGCACCAAGGAATCATCACCTGGTGACACCACACGTCTTTAATTTCTCCATTTGGCCCAGCACTCTTTAGGGAGCTGAGGAGAGGTGAATGCCTGGGTGGCTGCTGCTGTCCCCTCAAAGAGCAGCTGTGCTTGCTGATCCCCGTTTCATTTCAAAGCATGAAAACACCCTAAGGCCTGTAGCTATGGCAAAGTACTACATGGCTACTGTGCAAAGAAATGAGATTCACCCCTGACCACTGCCCCCGTGGAGAGCTCCTCCAAACACTGCCAGCCTTGCACCAGTGCCTCCAAGGAAGCAGCTGCAATTGTTCCCTCTGTGCCCAGAGGTGTCTGGGCAGCAGCCAGGCAGCCCAAGTGCTGCACATGCTGTCATGTGCCATCCATCATGCTACAGGGACGGGCAGTAATGTCACTGTGGGGTGACACAGCCACTGGGACTCCTTCCACCACTCCTTCCTTCCCTGGGAGCCTCTGCAGGATGGGCAAGGGGGGAAGCTGACTGACTCCACAGCTGCTTGTGGCAAATGATGCTTTCATCTCATCCCTGGCAGTGCTTGTGGGGATTAGTGACAGATCCTGCGCTTGGAGCAGCAGCTTCAAGGTCTGCCAGCTCCATCCTGGCACCTTCACCAGCTGTGTTTGCCCAAGTTTCATTCCCTGGAATTCCCTGCATCTTCCTGGGCCACCAGAACACCGAGAGGGATGAGGACTCCATTCCCCATCCCCAAGCAGTGGTGTGAAGGGGTTAAGCCGTGTTGTTGGCTGTCACATGGTGCTGGGAATGCAGAGGCAGCACAGAGAGAGAGGCAGCAGTGGAGGCACATCTTGAGTGCACATGTGGCCTCTACCACAAACACTTCAAAGTGCTTCCCTCAGACTGACGGAACAGCCTGACGCCGACTGTAAATGCCCTTGACACGCAGAGTGGAAAATATCAAACGCCCTGAAACGCGGCTGCTCTCGCTGGGGAAGGCTTAATGAACCTGCCCAGGGAGGAGGAGGAGGAGGAGGAGGAGGAGCGGGCACACGAGGTGTGACAGGTGGTTCTCATTTAGCCCATGTATGGGTACACGCCAGCCTGGGCAACTGGACTTAATCTGAGGCAAATCCAAGCACTTGAGGGCATTTTAAAAAAGGCTGGGATGTCAGCTTGAGGCGACTCCATGACAGGATCCCCAGGTCTTGCTGCCTGCCCCAAACTGTGCAAGGCAGAACAAAAGGGTTTCCCAGGTTGGAGGTGAATCCTTTTCCTCAAAGAACCTCTCTCTTCCCATCCCTGTGCCACCTCCAGTTCTCCACCCCCAGCTCTGAAATGCCCTCCCTGATCAGGTGTTTTTGTGGCACTGTAATCCTCCCCAACCTTGGCACAGAGCAAATGCCAGAGGTGACAAAAACCTCAATTTGGCCATGTCCCTCTCTTGGGGCTGTGAGAAGGGGCAGAGCTCTTTGCCCCATCATCTCCAAGGCCTCTGCTGGGACACAGAACTGCTCTGATGCAGGGGAGGAGGAGCCTTGAGGATTGCAGGAACAGATCTCAGCCATGGCATCGTGATCATTGTGGAGTGGCTTTGGCTGCTGTGGCTGGGGAGGTGACATCAGCCAGCAGGGCAAGGGGAGCAGGGCAATGTGCCCCAAAGCTCTGACGCCATTTTCCCAGGATGGGGGCCAAGCAGGAACCCTGATGCAGGGACAAAGCAAAGCACCACATTGTCCTTGCTGCATGGAAACCTGAGGACAGAGGCCAAAGCTCTGCCTGTGCTGTGGAGATACACGAGGTACTGAAGAGTGGCCAAGACACAACAGCTCCTGAGCCTGGAGCAGCATGGGAGAGGCACAAACAGTCTCTCAATGCCTGGAATGCCATTACTCCATGGGAATTTGAGGGGGAAACTGGAGGGTTTGAAATTCCCAATGCCCGGAATGCCGTTATTCTGTGAGAATTTAGGATGGGAACTAGAGGATTCCAAATTCCCCATGGCTGGAAGGCTGTTATTCCATGGGAATTTGGGAGGGCATATGGAGAAGTCAAAATTACTGACGTCGGGAATGCCATTATTCCATGAGAATTTGGGAGGGGAGGATTCTAAATTCCCAGTGCTCAGAATACTATAACTCCAATGTTTTGGTGGGAATTGGAAGAGTTGAAATTCCCAGCACCCAGAATGCTGTAATTCCAAGGTTTATGTGGGAATTTAAGAGGGCATTGGGAGGATTCAAAAATGCCAACACCCGAAATGCCACTGTTCTGTGAGAATTTGAAGATTCTCAATTCCCAATGACTGGAATGCTGTAATTCTATGGTTTTGGTGGGAATTTGCGAGGAGAGAGGTGGAGGATTCTAAATTCCCAATGCCAGGAATGCTGTAATTCCATAGTTTTAGTGGGACTCTGGAAGAGAAGCAGGAGAATTCTAAATTCTCAATGCCCAGAATGCTGTTATTCCATTTTGGGGGATTTGTGAGGGGAACTGGAGGGTTCAAAATTCCCAACCGTGGGAATGCCATTATTCCATGGGAATTTGGGTGGGGAACTGGAGTATTCGAAATTCCTGACACCTGGAATGCTGTTATTCCCAAATGGCCTCTGATGGCCCCTTTTGACCGTGATCCCAGGGGGAGTTTGAGCAGGAGTGATGGAGATGGACCAGAGTGGGCCAGGCAGATACAAACCCCGTGCCCAGAAGGAGAGGGGACACAGAGGGCTGTGTGCTGTCTCTTTGGCTCCAGCACAGCACACAGCACCCAGAGGCTGAGCAGGGCTCTGAGGATTGCAGGCAGGGATCCATTGCTTATGACACATTTGGCATGAGCAAAATTGCCTCATAAAATACTTCACAGATCAGCAAGAACTTGAGGGATCTCAGGAGGGAATGGAAGGAGAGGAAAGTTCAGACGGGCGGCAGCAAGGCCCCACCTTGCATCTTGGAAGCAAAAGCAGACAGAGGAGGAGACCACCAAGGGGAAAAAAGTGGGAAATGGAGGTAGAATGGAGGTGCTGCAGGTCATGGAGCACTGTGGGGGATCACAGGAGCGGGACCACCTCCATCCCACTGGGAGAGCAACTCATTTTCCAGATAACAAACAAGGTAGAGCCATCCAGAGGGTTTTACTAGAACATCTTTGGGCAGCACTGCTAAAAGGGTAAACAGAACAGGTAGGTGCCACCAGAAACTGCTGGGTGTTAAAAATGTTAAAAAGCAAACCCAGAAGCCTGCAGTAAACAACAGGAGGTGGAAATCTCCACTGATGGCAGAGATGATGCCATCCACTGATGGCCAAAAAAAAAAGCTAACAGCTTGGGACTCGTGAAATCTCCTGGGAAGGTTTATTCCCCAGTAAGCTCTTGGTGGACTCTGCTTGGAAAAGATGCTGTTGCCTTCTTTAGAGTTGTTGGTTTCTTGGAAGGGCAGGATGGATGATCACAGGAGGAGACCTCGAGGGTGACTTGGCTCAGCTGGGGATGGTGCCTAGGATGATGGGACACTGCTCAGAGGGAATGGGCAGCAAGGGGGACGGGGTCTGGCCCTGGTGACCATGCTGGGTGCCTCCAGGGCTGGCAGGGATGCAGGGCACAGAGGCTGGCCCAGCCGGGGGCCTCCTGCGCCGGCCCCGCAGCCCGGGGGAAGATGGATGGATCGCTGAGTTGTGGATTGATGACTGCTGTCAGCTGGTGGCCTGCCTCACCAGCCAGGCAACGGAAGCAGACTCCATGCCCAGGCTCTTTAAAGGCTTTTTGCCTCGGGATATGATTTATTGTTAGAAAACAAAGGATGTTTAAGGGGGAAAAAAAAGCCAACACAAAATAAAACATCACAATTGATGAAAGCTGTCTTTGGTCCCCAGTGGCTTTTTTCCCTCTTGTGAGCCTGGGAGCAGAGAAGGGATACATCCCCCTACAAATAACCTCAAGTCAGCTTCCTCTGCCTTTTAGGTATGCAAGTCTCCAGTCCCGTGATGGGCAGGAACTCCACAACCTCTTCCCAGGCTGTCTCCCTGCCAGCCAGCACCACACTATGTGCAAACACAGAAAAAGTCTGACCAGAGCTATTTATAAGTGACCAGGGACCAGATTTTTAAAAGCACCGAGGTGCCCAGCTCTAGCCCCCAGTTCTGGAAAAAGAGCAGCTTCCCTGGGCTGAAAATAATTAGGAGCACAATTAAGGAGTGGAAGGAATTATTTGAACAAAATTGAACGGATGATAATGGGGGAGTGCTTGAGGCTGTTTGGTGAGATGCTGTAAGAT
Source organism: Toxostoma redivivum (assembly GCA_013397375.1). Classification (NCBI taxonomy): domain Eukaryota; kingdom Metazoa; phylum Chordata; class Aves; order Passeriformes; family Mimidae; genus Toxostoma; species Toxostoma redivivum. The sequence goes on along the minus strand of VXBI01005058.1, from coordinate 513,303 downwards.
CATGGAAGCCTGAACACTGCTCTGCAGAAACCAGCCCAGCTAGGAGGGAAGGTGGAAGCAGGAGTATTGTAGGCTTAACATATCTATATCTATATTTATATCTCTAAATCCATATCTAATCTATATCTATCTATATCTATATCTATATCTATATCTATACCTATATCTATATCTAATCTATATTTATATCTCTGAATCCATATCTATATCTATCTATATATATAGATATTTATTTCTATATCATATATCTATATCTATACATATACATACACATAGATAAATAGCATTATGGGCATAAATATGTGGCAGTGAACTGCATATTGATGTTGATGACAAATACAAAAGGAGGGATGTGAGAGTGATGAGTAGAAATCAGTGAGGACCTGGGAAGAGAAGCTAAAGGTGGGGGAGAAAAGCCTCTTGCCACTAAAGTTAATGATAATTATTTAAATGTATCAAGGAAAGCCAAATTCTGTAATGAGATCCCAGACAATAATGGGAAAATACTCATCCTGTGTGTAGAAGAGACAAAGTTATTTGTTCAACATTTATTTTTCTCTTTGGAAAGAAGTGGGATGACACAACCATACTTTATGGAGATAATGAAATACTTTGTATTCTACCAGTGATGAAGCCCAATGTTAAAGAGCAGTGATTAAAGTGAGACATTCTGCAGGATCAGATAACTCACATCAAAGGATAAACAAATTGGCCTGAGAGCTCTCTGAACCATTAGTGTCGATTTTTAAACAAATCTGGGAACTCTGGGGAACTTCCAGAGGACTGGGGGGAAAAATCTAACACCAGACTAATAAGGCAGTAAATAAGATGGGCCATGAAAACAAGCAGTGCTGGATCCAGAAAGAATCATAAGAAAAACCTTTATGGAACACAGTCCATATGGACTCACAGTATGTTGCATAATTAAAATCCATCAGCTGCAGCTGGCAGAAAATAAGACTTTTTACTGTCTGTGATGGGGTAATGACCTTAATTTACAAGGTGGCATCATCCATGGAGGTTTTTGCATGATCCTTGGCTTACATCAGCATGGCACCTCAAGGAAATAAAGGGAGAAAAATAATCCCTGTATGAAACTATGCCACTGGGATTGGTTTTACTGGCCTGTAACTGAGTTGGTTGGAAATCTGGAGATGTTGTCTGGTGGGAGACCCTGCAGGGCTCTGATGAATGAGGGCTGATCACTGCTGGAGGAGTGGGCAGCCAGGAGAGGGCTGAAGCTCTGAAAGGGCAGGCAGGTCCCTGAGCTCTGCCTGTGCTCACCAGCCCCTGTGTCATAGTCCCCAGCCCCTCAGGGGAGGGAGCTGTTGCCATCCCATCTGGAATTCCCCTCTTGGAGGCTCTGGGGTTGCTGTACATTCCCAGTCTGCAGCTGGGATGCAGCCAGAGCATGCCTCTAGATGTGAGATTTGGGAAGCATTCTGGGATAACCTCATCTAGGCACAGCTTGGGTCCCTTGGCCAGGAGGACTCCCTCAGCAGTGTGAGTCTCAGCCCAGCTGCACGCAGGCTCTTCTGCAGCTGGAAGGTTTGACCAGCTGGAATCACAGCCAGCCAGCCCAGATCCTTGGAGCAGCCCCTGGAGCTCATGAGCTCCGGGATCCACCAGCCGGAGCCAAGGTGTGTGACAGCAAGGGCTGTGCATCCTTCCTGGGGCTGCCCCCCAGCTCCAGACCAGCTGGTCCCAGTCAGACCCTGCATCTTTTCATCCCTGATAAGGATTGTCTCCGCTGCAGAGCGTGTGACAGCCTGTCTGTCTGTCCCCTTCAGTCTGTCTGTCCCCTCCAGCCAAGTTTCCACCAGAGCAGTTATTTACAATCAAGGGATTGTAAACCCAGAGACACAGGCTGAAATGCTGAGACAAACCCTCATGGAACCTGAGTCCAGTTATTCCAGCTCTGTTGTTTCCAACTTACTATGCTTTTTCGAGTTCTGAATCTTTTCCCTGAGCATTAAAGACCCCCTCTGGACATTTCTAATCTGCATGTAATTACCAAGCAGATATGAACTCTCATTCCTTACTCACTGTGGGAGTGGCTTGCAGTGTTGTGGGACACAGGTCATAGCCCCTGGTTTAAAAAAGGGAATTGCTGACCCTGCAGGGCATGGAGAAGGTCAGGCTGGGAAGCAGCTCGGGTTTTCCACAGTGCCTTTGAGCCTGGGGGTTTTGTAGGTTTAACAAAACCTACAAAATTTATATTTGTATATATATCTATATATACATAGATAAATAACATTATGGGCATAAATATGAAGTGCATATTGATGTTGATGACGAATACAGAAGGAGGAATGTGATAGTGGTGAGTAGAAATCAGTGAGTTTGGCATTTTATGGCAATCAATGGGTTTGACATTTTAGAGAGCACTTTGTGCGTGGCTGGGGGTTGTCTGCCCATGTTGGGGAGCAAATGCAAGGGCAGAGCTGGGTCAGAGGAAGGTGACTAACCCAGCCCAGCATCTCCCTGGGGGTGACCTCCTTCCCTCAAGGAATGGCCTGGCCCAGAGCAATGTCATTCCTGGGGCATGGTGGCCATGACCATCCAGCCCTGCGGTGCATTTGTAGGGTCATCAGGACAGGAAACCAAATTCCCTTTCCTTTGGTGAGCTGTGTGCTCCATAACTCAGGAATGTGAACCACCACATGTTTGGCTGAAAAATGATCATCCTCAGGAAAGGAGCAGGTCTATCATGGTAAAGAAGAGAACAACTCAAAGCATGATGTGCACAAATGACACCTCAGGGCTTCAAATTTGTTCCCTGTCAATGCAGAGGAAGAAAACTGACCTAGACACCGTTGAGGTTGACAGGTCTTAAATTTAATCTGCTCTAAAGCACGATGTGACCCTGTGTTCCTGCACACTGGAAGGCTGCAGCTGTTTTACCCATTGGCTTTTCCTGCTCTCTGGCCACCTCACAACCTCTCCAGCAGAGTGGAGAAATATTCCTGTCTGTGCACTGTCAAATATGGGCTTCAGCTGGGACCCTTTGGACTGAAACCAAGCCCCAGGGAGGGGCTGTTGCCAGAGGATGCCCTCCTTCCTGGGACTGGCTGGTCTCTGCTGCACAGGAGTCTGTCTCCAAGCACTGTGGTTTTCCTGCCTCCATTGTCCTCCTCTGTTCACTCCTCAGAAGAGATCTCACCAAGCTGGGCTTTTTCAGAGCCCTCTCTCAGCCTCCCTTGAGGCAGGCACATTTCTTCCCTTTTCCTGCACCCCCAAGCTGGGATTTTTGGAGTTGGTTTGTCTGCTGTTGCTGCTTTTGCCTTTCTCTTCCTCTGTTACACATCACCAGGCAATTCTAATTTCAGACCTTGGTTCCTGCAACCAAAACTGGACTCTCAATCCACTGGGAGCTGTGCCAAGGGATCTGACTCCCATGATCCTGGGGGGTTATTTCTGGAGTGTTGGAACCCAGAAATCTGGGACTTTTGAGCTTTCTGTGCTTTCTGGCACTGACCCCCAGGAGAACACTGCTTTTGACCCGAGGCCTTGGAGAAGGCTTCCAAATTTGAGTGGTGGAGTTAAAATCACTGGTGTGTAGTTAAAACAAAAGCGTGTGATTTCACATGGTGAAAGGTTTGGAATTTGAAGGTTTTAGAATATAGTAATAGGTATGGGGACAAGATGGAGGATTTTGGGTGTTGTCTCTTTTCTGTCTTCTTCCTTCTTCATGATTTCAGGTAGTGGTTTTTGGTTGGATAGTTGGTGCTGCACTGTGGGTCACAGGGGATTGGTTATTGGGTCAAAAGTATAAATAATATCGGTGTTAATTCTCTATTGTACTGTTTAGCTTTAAAAGACCTCGTAACTAGCTAGATTGATCTCCATTTTGCTCACTTTTAGCTGGTAGCTAGAAGTGTTGCAGAACTCTGTACTTTAGATAAGATTTAATAAACAACCAAGCCTAAATACGAGAAAATTCATCTCCTTCATGTTTTTAATCCTAACTCTGAGTGAAGACAGAAGAAAATGAAGACAAGCCACTAATGAAGTGGTGCAGTTACAACATTTACACTGGAGGTCTGTACAATCCCCAGGGACCTGCAGGCACAAGACCTGGCTGATGGTTCCATGGGGCCCCACAGGTTTTGCAGGCATGAAGATTACCTGGATCATTCTGCAGCTGCAGCCACTGGGATAATGATGAGGTTTTTGAGTTTCACTGGTGGAGCCAAAGCCTTGAAGAAGAAAAGGCGCTGCCAAGCCAGCAGAACACATCCATCTTCCCAGTGAAGCAAACAAAAAGGGGTTTCAGGTTAATCGATCTGCCCCAAACAAAGCGCTTTGGTTTGGCCTTCCTCACTTCCCCATCTCCTCCTGTCTTCTCCCATTGCAACTGTTTGGATCTGCTGGATTCAACCCAAAGCCACAGAGGGGTCCAGTCCACTTGAATTAGCACTTCCCTGCAGACAGAATCCATCTCTGAAAATGTGTGTGTGCTCCTAGGTTCAATAACTTCCCCTATCACAACTCCCCTGCTTTGACCTTGCTCCAAACCCTTGAGCTCGGCGGGACCTTTGTTTATTTGAGCGAGATGCTCTTCTCTTTCAGCACTGATTGTTCATCAAGGCAAGGACTCTATTTAACTGTGTTTACACAGTTGGCTGATGTGTTGTTGTGGAACTGTTGATTGAGGCCTGTTGGAAGATGGGGAGCGCTCGGCACAGACGGATTTTGGGCTCTGTCCATCTGCCAAACACCAACCAGGCTCTGCTGTTTCACAGGCTCGTGATCCAAGCGAGCCCAGGCGCTGTCACAGGGATGGAGAAAGGTCTTCTCACTTCTTGCCAGGCCTGGAGGCAGTGCTGCTTCCCACTAAAATGGTTGTAATAATGTTTTAGCATGGGCAAAGGGAAAAAAATAAAGAAAGGAAAGACCTCCCTAAAACTTGTTCAAAGGGCTGGTGGAAATGGAGTCATGGAATTTATTTTTTTTTTTGACAAATACAAAACAAAACACAGCCTGCCCAGGCAGGAATCCAGCATGGAAAATTGGAGCCCAGTTAAAGTCTGGCAAAACTGTAAGTGGAGAAACTTCTATTCTCTTCTCTCCTGATCCTAAAAAGCTGCCTGATGTCTCTTCTCAGCTGGGAGGAGAGAGTGGGGGAATGGTGGAGTGCAACTGGAATGTGTTTGCATTCATCATGGGCATGATGAGAAAGGAGGAGAAGAGAAAAGAGAAGAGAGAAAAGAGAAGAGGAAGAGAGAAGAGAAGAGGAAGAGAGAAGAGAAGAGAAGAGAAGAGAAGAGAAGAGAAGAGAAGAGAAGAGAAGAGAAGAGAAGAGAAGAGAAGAGATGTGTGAGATCTTCCCCAGGGGTTGGAGGCCTTGTGCAGGAAGCAGGAAATGAAAAAACACAAAGTCCCTGCTCTGGTTCAACCACTGATCCTATGGTACCAAGGAAAACATCAGAATTCACCTTTCTGCCTTCCCTCCTGACTCTCCTTTGGGCATGAATTAAGGGAAGGACCTTCCTGTCTTCCTGGGGCTGGTTTGCAGAACTGGTGGGCAGGTGGGGCAGGAGAGGACTTCAGGCATGGCCACAGCCCCATGGGCATCTGTGCCACCACCCAAACCACACACCCTATCCCCCAGCATGTCAGGATGGTGGGGTGGGGGCAAAACCTGTATAACAGAGGTGGCAGAGGGGATCTACTTGGTAAATCCAGGAGGAGATATGGTTTATAAGCATAGGGAGATAGAGGCACCAAATAATTTTCCCTGCTGAGATCTCTGTCCAGATGTGCTGATGGTGAGCTGGGAGGGCTGTGAGCTGTGCAGTGCTGACACTCTGTCCCAGGCCAGGCTGGCCACGTCCTGCTTTTTCCAGCTGGGACATCCCTGGGCAATGCCTCAGCTCCTCAGGGATGTCTGAGCCACATCCCCTTGGCCATCTGGGGAGCATCCTGTCCCCACAAGTCATCCTCATGGGGCCTTTGCCATCATGGACCTTGGCAGCTCTGCTTCAGGCACATCCACACACAGCATCCCTCTGCCTTCTGCCTCCAGCTGTGTCCAGAGCTCCTGGCTTGTCCTGCATGGATTCAGTCATGGCTGGACTGCTCCATCACCCTGACAGAAAGAGACTTCTCTCTTTGTTGTCCCAAATCTGGGTCTGGGAGGATCAGCCACAGGAAGAGACTGGGCAGAAACAGCCAGCTGCATGTGGCCATGGGACATCTCAACACTTAAAGAGAAGGAGCAGGAGGACCCCCAAAACTGCCTGGGTTGGGGAAGGTGAGACAGCAGAGAAGGCATGGCTTCTGTGGGTGGATGCACAAATAGCTCAGAGGAACTCCCAACGGGCAGCTATCCACTGCAGAGGGCTGAGGTGAGCCCAGTTTGAGGCTCATGAAAACAGTGGATGCCATTTCATGCAGGTTTGGGTTTGTGTCACACATTCAGATAAATCTGGACTGGAGCCAGCACACTGCCCTCTGAGCTGTTCCCAATGCTGCAGCATATGAAGATGAAAATGAATTATCACTCTCCTGGTTGTTTAGGTCCTAGGAATAGAAAGCTTTTGAAGAATAAAGTTAGGAGCTTTACTTGCAGCCTAACCTTTTTTAGGTACCAATGTCCAGCTCCACAAACATAAGTCCTTCTGTGAGAGCCTTTATGGACTCCTAGATCCAGGAATGAGTTCCTGCTTCTTTTTTGTTCTTTTTTGTTGTTTTCTTAGGACATCTATTCAGCATTGTCCTGACCAGCCAGGAGGACTGGGCCAATTCTTGGTGCTTTTTTGCCAAAACCATCCTTCAGTCTCAGGTACCTCTGGATGCTGGTGGGATGAAGGCAGTGCAGACAGACCCAAAGCTGCCTGTTGTACCTGGTCTGCCTGGAAAGGGGACAGCTGCCAGCTACAGCGCCTGGACAGACACCCTGTGGTTAGAGTAGTCTTGATTTTGAGATGGCAACAGCATTAAATGTGTGTAAAGCAGACAGACTGGTGCTAAAGCACTTACTGGGAACATTAATACACTACAGACCACCCTTCCTCATCATATGATGTGGTTCTGTCTATAGGCAAGATATGTAAAAACAATTTAAAATTAATTTAGCTTTTAAACCTTTTAAAAACATATAAACCCCCCAACCTTTTGATATGGGCTTGGGCTGCTTTTCCAAGTGGGAAAATGTTCACATCAGGATTGATTTAATTTTTTTTCCCCCTTTTAAATCATAAACAGTCCCAGTACAAGAAACAGTAGCTGTTATTGATTAAAAGTTCATTTGCCTTGTCTTTGCTGATGATTGATATTTGGTAAGGAGGGATAGAAGAAGGGAAGGGTGTTGTACTTTGGAGAGCAAAAGAAAATGTGCCACATGTTACCTGCATCTTAGAATAATGTTAGTGTTGGAAGGAGCATTATCCCAAAGAATAACAGTTGTTTTAAGGTTCAGCAGCTCCCGGTGCTTCCTGCGTGTGTTTGACTGTGTAGGACACACCCTTTTAAAAAGCAATGGGATGCAGGAGGGCAGCAACGCAATCCCAAATGGGATTTTTATGGCTCATTGAAGCAAAGCAGCTCCCCACTGGATCCCATTGTGCCATTTCCAGTGGCAGGCTGTAAAAGCTTCCCTTTGGGAGCACAGGAGGTGCTCAGGAGCTGCTGGGTTTGCCTTGATGGTGCCTTCAGTTGTAGCTTTTATCTTTCCCAGATTCTGCCCTGCATTGGGGTGTGACTCTTCATATAAAGTGTTCCAAGTTCTCCTCACAGCTCAGGCACACAAAACAATCCTTTTCCAGCCCCACAACCAAGGACACCGCTGCAGCTTCAGCCCCAAAAAGTGCAAACAGCAGAGAATTGAGGAGAGAATCTGGGAGGGTGGGAGTGCAGAACCTGGAGCTGGAATTGGACAATGAACCCCAATATGGAAATGGACCAAAACTTATAAAAGTGTGAGAAGTCCTGACCTGCATCCACCTTGGGTGTAGCCACAGCCAGGCTCTTGCACTGCCCAAGGTGAATCCTTTGAAGGCCTTTTAATTTTAATCCTTTAACACTGTCTAGCCTCTATTCCAGGCATCAGTGACACCTCAGAATTTTTATTGAGCTCCCCAAACCCCAGACAAGCTGGGAGTGCAGGGTGCAGCTGGCCCAGACACAACCCAGGATGGTCCATGCAGGGATCGTGGCGCTGGTTCCTCCTCCCAGGGATGTGGGGTGTGGGTGCTCCCACTGCCCTGGGTGCTGCTCTGCAGGTGGGAAGGGGTTTGTAAAAAAGGTTTTATAAAATCTCTGACCTTCTGGAAATCTCTGGTTTCAGACAGTTTACATGAAGGAAATCCATGTAAATCCACACCAGGATGCTGGAGGCAGAAGACCCCTTCTCTCTTAGACCTGAGGACTTGAACTCAGTGGGGCAGGAAAGGTATTTCTCTGTCAAAACATTTTCCAGGCAAAAAGGGCTGGATTCAGAGAAGATGAAATTCTGTGAATTCATCTCCATTCCCCAAACTGTCGAATTGGGGGAGAGGGGAAAAAGGAAATGTTTCACTGAGACATTTTCAAAGCAGAATGTTTCTGAGGTTTCTTTTCTTGGCCCAGTCTTTGGTTTCAGGACCTCCTTCAGTTTCAGTAAAAAAATAAAATTCTTTTAAAAATATTCAAAACATCTGTCAAAACACCAATTTCTCAGTAGAACTGAAATCTGCTTTTTCCAAGACTTCATAATTTGCTCAAGATATTTGTGGCAAATTTTCTTCCCAGCTCATTCCCAGTGCTAAATGCCTGTGAACTGGCAGGGCAGGAGCACGCCCTGATTTGCAGAGAGCTCCTGGACAGCTTTTCCCAGCACTTCTCTGAAGGTGCCTCAATGTGTGAAGAAACTGTGGCAAAAAAAAAAGAAACCCAACCGAAAACTAACAAACAACAAATTTTCCCGTAAAGGAGCACCGGGGTTGCATCACACGCACTTTCAAACTTTTTCATGGAAATTTATTGATTATAAATAGATATGTGATCCCATGGGAGGGTGGGGCTTGTCTCCAGCAGCTTGGCTTGCTTAAAAGTGAAAGACCTTTGGAGGTTTTGCTGTCTCAAGGGTTCCTGCCCACCCTGGTGCCCATGTTTAAGGATGATGGGTTGACTTGCTGCTCTCTCCCATGGCAGGAGGGAGCAGATCCCCACAGGGGATGGCTCTGTGATGATCCTGACACGTGTTACCCACCTAATGCCTCCATCCCTGGCACTGATTTACACCTCAGCACAAGGAGGAAGTTTTCTGGCCCACTACATGTGAAAGGGCAGGTTTCTTTAAAATCAGCCTCCTGATTTTACTGCTGGCTTTTCCATAAACAGTGTGCTCTGCTACTATTCCCTTACCCTGGGAACCACATCCAGCTCTTCTGAAGCAGTTTGCAGTGGCAGGAAGCAGGAGCCCATGTGAGACACAGATCCAGAGCCAGGGACTCTCTGGGGATCAAGTCAGTGGTGTTGGACAAGGAGGCAGATCCTCTGCCATTAAAATTGGTCATTTACAGCAACTCAGCCACACTCATCCATGGGAGAGGGGGCTTGGCCACGTCTGTTCACAGGCCTGAACCTCCCCCAGTTTATTTAGATGATGCAAAATCCCAGCCCACAGGGGTCCAGGGTCTGGGATTTTTCAAAGGAGGACAAGTTAGACCAGCAGAGCTTGGGAAGACCTGTGTTAATTACTGCTCACCCCTTGCATGGCCTGGCATCATTCCCAGTGCCTTTCATCCCCCATCAGGATCATGTCCACACTGCAGCATCCCTCTGCATCCAGGATTGCATCCTCTGTGTCCACCTACCCCAAGGACAGAGCAAAGCAAGGATGAGAGATCCCATCTGCCACTGGGTGGGTGCAAGAGTGGCAGGGGACAAGTGCCTCAGTAGAGATACTCCCTCTGCAAGGAACTGCCCAAGGGGTTGGGATTAAACCTGACCCCCCTGCCCTATTCTGTGGGAGCCAGCCTAACAGTATTCCAGATCAGACAACCATCACCAAAGAAGGATTATATCCCAACCCTAAACCTTGGGAAGCATTTGTTAATTTGTGGTGACCCCAAAAAAAAGTTCCAAGGAATTGTGGGATCTCCTATGTTAATACCTCATACATATTCCTAACCCTCATTTCCCAGTTAATTATCACCACTCCCAGTTCCAGAATGTTCTCTCTTCCTTGTATCCCTATTGGCCCTCGGTGCACTGTTCCACCCAACCTACCCCATTGGACCCTGCCTTCCCTTATTCCACTCTGCACCACTTTCCCCTATACCCATTAGACCCCAACCTCAACTCCACCCCTTCTCCTGCCCCATATTTATACCCTGGATCTCCCTTTATCTGTGACCACCGGCTCCTAAAGAGACCTTGTCCCCTTGGTTACTGTATTTGGATTTTTGAGCCTCATCCCACATTTACTCTCATTATTATTAAAGTGTTTTATGTCACTGAGTCATGGTCATCGCACCGCTCTTCTTTTATTTTGCCACTTTTGCCCTGATATCTGCCAACCCTAAAAAGGATTGTCAGGACCACCCTCAACCCTGATCCCCTCCCTGTCCAAGGGATGGAGTTTCAGGCTCTGCAGCACATCCAGCCTTGCCAAATCCCCTCCTGGATGCAGGCGTTCCCAATCACGCATAAATACGGCGCTGGATATCGCCGTCTGTGTTGCTCCAGAGACAGCCTTTGATCCTGGATTGAGAGCTCATGTTTCAGGTGTTTGGGCAAATCAAAAGTACAAAATAGAAACTCCAAATTGCCTTGTAATTTTTAAGAGGCAGATCAGGAAGACACTGTTTGCTGGATGGAGAACAGATGTCTCCCTGCCGGCTTCGCTGTCCGGAGCCTCAGCAAGGCTCCCCTTTCCATGGGTGCTGCAAGCAGAGATGGAGGGGCCTGGGGAAGGTGTCTCAGAGCTTTATGGATCCTGTCTGGGGAGGGAACAGGTCTGGTTTTCTCTGTTCAAGCCCTAGCTTTGGTTCAGTGCTAGCCCAGCCATCCTCCTCCTTTTCACCTATGATGTTTTGGGACTGGAGCCCAAAACAGCTGCAGGTCCTTGTCACAAGGGTTTCACCTGAGAATCGAGTCCACCTGGGCAGTAAATGAACTGGCTGGTCCCTGAGCCAGGCAGCACAGGGCAGCTGATGGAACCACCTCAGGGATGCCATGACAGGGAAGGGAGGAGCCTCTCCCCAGCTCCAGCAAGAGCAGGAGTGAGGGGAAGATGGAGTGAGGGGGGTTGCAGCCAGCATCACCAGGGAGGGCAGTACATGGCTTATTTCCAGCGTCTTTCTGTGGGCTTTGCCCCTCTGGAAGGGGATCCCTTGTTTAGACACAGTTTTGTTTGTAAGCTGCCTCCCCCAGCCTGGAGGATGCAGAAGGGGCAGCCCAGGGCAGGGGTGCCCAGGGATGCCTTGAGGATGCAGGTGTGTGAAGTGGGGGTGCACCCAAGGGGCCAGCTGGCTGTGCTGGGGGCAGAAAGTGTGGGAGGTGATGGACCTGGACCCCATTACTGTTTGCTGATTGTTCCTGGTGGCACAACCTGATTACCAGATGATGCCCCAGAGCTGAGCTGGCTGAGCCTGAGGCTCCAGGAAGCATGGTGCCTAAATCCCTTTGCTTTGGTGCCTTGGCTGGATCCCCAAACCACTTGAAAGGAGCCAGGGCTGGTGCTCATGGATGCCTGAGTCAGAGGAGGAGGAGGCAAGTGGGAGCCTGAGGTTGGGGCAGAGCCTGTGAGTCACTGTTGGAGCTGCTGGGGCAGCAGCTGGGGGCCAAGATGATTTTTGATAGAAAAGAGCAAAAAAACTGCATTTGGCACTGAGAGTAAACCTGAGCAGGGCCAGACCAAGAGGCTCCTCCTTGCTTAGGAGCTGGGATGGTTGGGTTTCCCCCTGGGCTGGTGGCCAAGGGAGGTCTTGGTACCTGGACAGTCCTGAGCTGCCTTAGTGTTGATATGGCAAAGGGCTTCCTTGGGCAGCTGCATCCATGGGGCAATGTCCTGCAGAGAAATGGCATGTAGGAGCAGATTTCCTAGCAGTAGTGGTTATTTTCTTCCCTTTGCATGAGGCTCTTGGCTGTGCCATGAAAATCCCAGGACATGAGATGCACTGAAAAACCCAGCACAGAGCAAAACACAGGGCCCAGCCTTGCTGATGCTGTGGTGCTGGTCCAGGGCCAAGCAGTGAGCAAAGGTCTTCTGTGGGTTGGGAATGGGATGAAGGCAGAAGCCAGGTCCTGGAAATGGTTTGCTCTGGCACAGCTGGTGGCTGTCAACACTGGGGTGCCAGGATGGCTTTTAAGGATGTGTTGGGAAGCCAGAGGTGGAGGGTTGGTCTCAAAACATCCCTGATTATATCAAGAGGGTTTCAGGGGAATTCCTGGGCTAGGCTGGAGAGGAACACCCTCAGCTTTGTCCCCTGTGTGGGTGCATGGCCCAGTCTTCTCCATCACCCCTCACCAAGAGAGGTGCTGTGCTGTCTGCAAGCCCCAGAGCATGGGATGGATCTGCTCGTGCTTTGGCCTCCAGCATTTTATGAGATTTATGCTCTGGGCAGAGGCTCTGTGGCTGAGAGCATCTTGGTCCCTCAGTGGGAGCACACTGAGCATCACAGCCATGCTGGCTCTGACCTCAAGCTCATGGGTGCCTGCTCCAGCCCTGTGTTTGAGACTTCAGTGCTCTGTTCCCCTAAATCCTCCCAAAAGTGGGGAGGGGGGTGTGGGGCAGCTGCTGTCAATTAGTCCCTTTGCTAAATTGCTGCTTCTGAGCCCTCCCCCCTCCCCAAAAGGCAAGCTGCAAACCCCTCTGAGTTTATGATCTGTGAGTTCATGCAGCCTCCATTAATTTTATGAGTAGATTTTCCTATATCTGCTCTCATATATCAGCCCTGAGAGCAGGAGGTGGTGGTGGCAGGGGAGTGTGATGTAACCTGCTCTGACACACCTCACTGCTGGGACGGAGGGAGGGAAGGAAGGAGAGCACTCAGCCTCTGCCTGTCTTCCTGCCTTTTTCCACAGCTCCAGGGAAGCTTTGGGCCTCTCCATGCAGAAAGGAACACTTCTGTGGAGGCAGAGCAGCTTTTGCCTGAGGAGCATGGAGAAGGGACACTTGATGCTCTTGCAGGAGGGTGGGGGACTATAAAAACTCCATCCCTGCTCCAGTCAGGATAAGGAATGGGAAAAGCTCATAAATCACTCAGGAAATCAATGCAGTTGGGAACCCAAAAGGCTCCAAGTCCCAGAGCATGGATTGCTGACCTAAGCCCCCTCTGAGCTTTTGCTCAGCTGGAGGGCTGTGACTTGTTGCTGTGTCTGTGTGTCTTTACAGTGACCAAGGGATGGTGAGGAGCTGGGATGATGTACTGAGTCTGGAGTAGCTGCAGGAGATGTTGAACTGGGGACTTGCCATGGAGGCCAAATGGGGGATACAGACTGGTTTTCCTTCCTTTGAAAACCTTGAGACCCTTCCCCAGTGATAACAAGAAGGGGCTGGGGAAATGCCCCATTTCTGCTGCAGTTTGCCCAGTGTAGGTGCCTGTGGCATGCAGGGGGTGTCAACTATCCCACAGCTCCTGGGGGCAATGGGCTGCCTGGGCAGAGTGAAAAAGGGATGTAAACCATCAGAGCTCCCTATAAATTTGTGGGGTAATTGGCAGCACTGCACTTGTGATGAAATCCAAGAAGGAGCTAAGCCCTCAAACAGGGGAGAGCTTTGGGAGGGAGGGTGCCAGGGAGCCTGATGGAAACCCTGGCTGGATTTCAGGCTTGGATTCTCTTTTGCTTTCCCCTGGGGTCCAGCCCAGGTGGGGCTTGTTCCCCATCCTGGGGAGTTGCAGCTGGGGATGCCACCCTGATGTTGGTCCTGTGCCCTGAGAATTGCCAAAAAGTCTTGTCTGAAGCTTTGCTTTCTCAGACCACCCCATGTCTGAGCAGGTTAATCCATCAGTAAACGCTGTTTAAAGTTTTTGGGGAGTCATTTGGGCAGAGTTGTTCCAAGAGGAACCCTTGGGGCTGCCAGGAGCCTGGGGTGGGCTGGGGCAGGTTATGGGGTTGCAGCCCCACAGCTGGGACAAGGTGCTTGGCTTTGCTCCATGGTCTTTGCCCAGCTCCAAGGTGGTGCAGAGCCCTCCCCATGCTGCTGGAGCCATTCTTTTTGAACAAAATCTGACCATTTTTGTTCATCTTGCCTGTGCTTTGTGTCTGCTTCCCAGTTGGCAACACTTGGGAATTTTTTTTTGCAACTTTCTGTTGAAAGACTTTGGGATTTTTTTTTTCTCCCCAGGATCAATTTTGCAGTGGAAAAATCCCATTTTTCAGCTACCTCTTTGCATGGCCTCTGACAGAGCACCCTCTCCCAAACCAACAGTAACCAGACCACAAAAATTGTTCTCAAAGAAGCAATTAAAAGGCAAGAAAAGGGCACGGACCAAGATCTCTTTTTCCTTCTATATTCTGAGAAAGCATGTGAGTTACCCCGCTCCCAATTCTTCCCAGAACATCGCAGTAACGTTACAAATTTAGCCATAAATCTGCGGTTGAATTATAGTTATCATTGTAAAACAATAATAACTATGCAGATCCTTATTATGGTGCATTAAGTTACAGTGATAGTAAATCTGTCACAATAACCATGGCAACTCTCTCAGGCACGCAGCGGGGCTCCGTGATGTTATTGATAAAATCTGCTGAACTCTGCTGTCTTACCCTCCGCAGAGCTGCTTTATTGGGGATGCTGATTAAGTGATGCAAACCATCTCCCTCTCCCCTGGCACTCATTTGTTCTCCTCTCAGGCATTAAATGCTCTGTCACAGAGCATGGGGGAGCAGTGATGCTGAGGGTGTTTGTAGGGTGGGTCCAGGCTGAAAGGAGCGGGACATGGGAAAGGGCGGGTCTGGCGTGCTGAGGGATTTTTTTGGGGTGACTGCATGGGATTTCTGGGACCTTGGTGGTTTTAGGTGGCTTTGTTGGGTGGTTGGTGCCTGTAGCTGGAAGCAGAGGGTGGCCCCAAAGGTGTGGAAGACGCTGAGCCTTGTCCCGGGCTGGAGAGGGTTAATGGCCCTGGGCTGGAGGGTGCTGCAGGCAGGGCAGGGGATAGGCTGACTCAGGCTGTGGTCAGGCTGGAGCACCCAGCACAGAGACTCTCATCGTGTGGCTGCTGCTCTGACATGTTTTATGACCTTGTGTCATCTTACTGCTGGTCCTGTCCAGCCCCACTGCTGCCAGAATAACCCACAAGAAAGGCTGTTCTCATCAATTTCCCTGACTTGTTTTGGGGTGAGGGAAGATCACACTTCTCTGGCTGCCTCTGGGAGCCAAACCACAGCAGCTCCTTCCTAGTTTCCATCGACCTCATGCCTGTGCAATCGTACACAAATCATGGGGCAGTGCCAGCCAGGGGCACCGTTTGCCCAGGCAGGGATGTGTGTGGAGGCATCAGTGGCTCCTGTCCCATCTCTCCAGGCTGTGACAGCTTGCAGGACCCACCTGCAGTCTCTCCCTCCCTGTTCCATGGCAAAGTGAGGCCATTTCATCCTAGAACAGATTTTGGGTTTGTTGACCCTGTTTGTTACCCTGTTCCCTCTATGGACTGCTGCTCCTTATTTCAGAGGAGCACAGCCCAGGCTGCAGCTGGCAGAGATCTGGGAGCCAGCAAGCTTTTGGGGTGGTGGGAGATTGCCTTGCTGGGGGGCAGGGGGCTCCTGAGCCCAGCTCAGCTGTATCAGCCAGCAGAGAAAGCCACAGGGCTGTGCTGGGCTCTGCTGGAGCTGGGGACAGGCTCAGGGACACACTGGACATGCTGTGCCCGTGGGTGACATGGGCTGGGCACCCCTGGGTGAGGAGGGCACACTGGGGAAAAGCCACTCTGCTTGCTGGGCTGGTTCTTGCTTCCTCACCTCCTCTTCTTCCCTGCCAAAAACGGGCATGTTTCTCCTTTTGTCCTTTTTCCATTGTAAAGTTTCCTGCTGGTATAGGAAAAAAGGCTAATAATTTATCATCCTAATAGGGTTTTTCTGGCTGAAGAAAAGCCCATTAAAATCTTGCTAAGTATAGGAACCCGAGTTTCATTGTGAGTGTTTATATTTTCTAATTGCTTGCAGATGATGCCAGTGTGTAGCTGGATATTGGACTGTAAGTGCTGGCTGGTTTCTGTGCCATTGCTTCTCTGGCTACTTTGTGCAAGTCTGCCACAACTGGAGGGTCAGAGTTTATTTGGGAAGGAGTGGGGATGCTGGAAGGTGCCTCACCTGTGCAGTGATCCTGCAGGATGTTTTTTTTCCAAGCACCTTCTTTGCCCCAGGATGGGATCTGCTGCTCTGGTGTAGGTCACTGAAGGTGCAAAAAAGTGAGAGATCTTGTCAGGAAGGCAGCTGGCCCTTCTGAGGGATGCTTATTCTTTAAAATATAGCATTTTTTAAAAAATTCCTTGAGGAAAATATTTGCAAATAGCCCTGCTGGGCATTTCCAGTGCTCCAGTGATTTTATTTAAATACTAAGTTGGGTGAAATGTAGAAGACAGCCTCCTCCATCCTTCTACTGGGAAATTTCCCAGCCCCGTGGGGCATCCATCTGGATCTCTCTAGGTATCAGCTTTCAGAATGAAGGGAATATCTGGGATGTTCTCATCCAAGCTCATGCAGGTGAGAGGATTCCAGATGCTGGCATAAGGTCAAGCAGAGGGAAGGGCTGGCACAGGATGGAGACAAAATCCTATTGTTTCTGACCTGCAGCCAGTGCCCATCTTCCCTTCTGAGCCTCACTCTGTTCTGTTCCTAAAGAGCCTCTGCAAATCTTCCTTTTGACTGCTGGGATCTTTTCAATTCTGTGTGAGGATCTGTGGACAGATTTTTTTTGTTGTTGCTGCTGATTGGAAACTTATCAGTCTAATTACACAAGCATATGTTTTATAGTTTGCATCTTAACACTGTTAAACATCAATCTGTTATTTACTGTGAGTTATATTAACTGTTAGTGATGACTATTACACAAATGCTGACAAAATTATTGAATGAGAGCCATTTGAAATTGCAGGCTCCCTATATGTGCCACTGTGCAATACTTTTCTCTATTACTGAACTGAAAAAAGGGACTTCAACTATCCAGACCCCTTGATGTATTTATGTGGCTAAAAGCATGATGGATTTCATATGTTGCCAAACCTGAGCTTTCATTTAAAAATAATAACTGGGCTCTCCAGGTTGCCAGCCCTGCTCAGTGCCTTCATCCCCCCTTACCTTGACAAACAGGAAACCCCCAGTGGCCAACACACCTTTCACAGACTCAACTCAACTTTTATTGTGTGGTTTGGGGTTTTTTTGGTTTGCCCAAGTCTGCAGACACTCTCAAGAGCTTGCAGCTCTTAAGACAGATTTGTACTGCAAGGGCACAGAGAGATGTGCCGTGGACAGAGGGGACATTGCCACAGAGCGTGGTGGCCTCATTCTGCCATCACCATGGAACTGTTTTCAGGTTGGGATCACCCTTGATGTGAAATCTATGGAAATGGGGTTGATGTGTCACCTTCTCTGCAGCTTTGATGAGATCCTGCTTTCCATTGGATCTGCTGGAAGGGTTTGGTGTCAGGAGAGCAGACATTTGGGAGCTTGTTAAATTGTGGAAGCGGGGGGGAAGAATATTGGTTTTATAAAAAGGAGCTCTAAATGACTCAGGATGCAATAAAAGCTCAATTTCCAGCTGAGTAGATTGGGTTACACTTTGGATTGTGGGGTTTGGGGGGAAATAACACTGTGCTTCTCATTTGGGGGTGTGTGCAGAGATGGGGCGTGACCTTCTCCAACAGGAGGCCTTGGAGGGAGATGAGATTTGGGGTTTGGAGCTGGTCTCAGGATCCCTTCTGCTCTGTTTGCAGGCAGGATGGCACAGTGCAGCCTCTGGTGGCTGCTTATCAAGGAATGTGCCTTTGATGATATAGGACACCTGGGAGCACTAAACAGTGACTTATAACAGGCCAGATAAAAATAAAGACTCATTTTGTTCTGGCTGTGGCTCACAAGTGGAAGTTCTCATCTCTCCAGCTCTCTGAAGGGGCTGGGAATCCTTTGCTGTCCTAGCAGGGTGAAACATTCAATGGGAAATGAGGAGGGGACTCAGATCTTGTGTGCTGCTGCTGTGAAGCCTGAATCTGTGTCTTGAGAAAGCTTCCCCCTTAGTGACTCCGAGGGGGCAGGAGGGATCTTGAGGAAGTCTCCTGAGCACTGAGCTGAAGCTGCTCACCAGGGAGCTGTGAGGGGACAGCCATGGCTGTGGCAGCTGTGTGGGGCTGGGAAGTTTGGGAAAGCTGCTTTTTCCCATGGCTTTTCTGCTTCTGGGATAGAGCAGGAGGCTGAGACAAGCACCATCCAACAGGGCACCTTGCCTACAAGGGATGTGGAGGGTAAGGCTCTCATGCACCCCTGTGGGTCTGGCTTCTTCAGGTGGCCAGAACAACTGGCTTGGAGTGTCCTTGGTCACCCAGAAGGCAAAGGGCTGCAGGGAGGGGGGAATGGAGCAGCCCTTGCTGCTTCACAGGGCTTGGGAAACCCTCTCAGACCAAACGAACCTCAAAGGGGGAAAAGTCTAGAACAGCAGTGTCATTAAAATGTCCTTTGTGCAACCCAGGGAAGGAGCACCCAGCTCCTGCTGCCCCTCAGGTGTCCCCAAGATGCCTTAAAACCTCATTTGTTTTTAAAACACTTGTTTTGTGCCTGCTGGTGCTGTAAAGTCAGCGTTCAAGGTGCTTGTGGTGCTTCTGGTCTGCCTTCCCAGCAAAGCGAGTCCTGCAGAAAGCTCTCTGCCTGCTTTTCCCTTTCCCACCCAATAATTTGCTTCCAGGCTGGTCTCACCCAGCAGCCAGGCAGAGGTTGTTGAGGTTTATGAGGAGGTGAGCAGAGGGATGCTGGGGATGTCCCCAGTGAGGACAGGCTGGTGTGGGAATGCCCAGGAGCCTGAGCCTCCTTCTGCTCATGGTTTACAATCCCGGGGTGCTGGGAAGGGATCCTGGGCTGCTCCCCAAGGCTGGGGCATCCCATGAGCACAGGCAGGTGCTGTTTGCTCTCCAGGCAGAAGTAAAGCTGGTGGATGAAGGGAACTTTACTGTCTTTAAGGAAAAGCTGCTTCCCTGCCTGCATCTTCCTCCCTGGAGAAGCACTGAGGTGCAGAAATGCAGGGGAACAGGACCTGTTAAGCATTGCCTGCCTGCCCCCAGGGCTTGCTGATTTAATATTTTTTACATCTAACAGGAGCAAAGAAAGGCAAATAGTCCATGAGGAGACTCCCACAGCATAAGCTATTGGAATAACAGATGGAAATATTATATTTTTGAAACATTCTTGCTGCAGAGCTGCCTCTTTGAAGTGTGTTTGAGCAGAACACACCGTGCCAAGAATGGGGGGAGAAATTATTTGTGTCAGCAAGGCTGGGAGTCTCAGATGCTGCAGAGCCCCAGCTCTCTGGACCACTCAGCCTTGCCAGACAGGGGATGAGAATCTGGCAGGACCTGTCCACTGCAGGCACATCCAGCAGCTGTGCTCAGGTGAGATGGTGAATATGGGCTTTTCCAGAGCTGCTGCTGCCCCAGCGGGGTGCTAACGTCCTGGGCTCTCTCACTGCACTGCCTGACTACATTTGCACTCACTTTTTTTCTCCTAGATGATGAATGATTTTTGGGGAAGGGAGGACGATTAAAGGTTTATGGGGTTTTTCTCATAAAAGTGGAAGAGTGGAGTTTTTCCTTCCGCCTGATTCTCTTGTTCTCGGAATGAAAAATTCCATATTCAGTCAATTTAGGGGAAGCTCAAGAGGGAGTGTGGCACCCCCAGGGCTCTGCCTGGGAATGTGACATTAAACAGGAGGCTGTGAGGAAGAGGTGAAGGAAATGTTAATGCACAGTTAGCTGGGAGAGGTTCAGGTTGGAAGAAGCTCCCTTCAAACGCAGGAAGGAATAGAACAAGGTCAGGCAGAGTGACAAAGCTCTCAGCTCTGTTTCAGAGGCCCCTTTGGGTGAATAAACACTGCTGTGATCTGAAGAAGCTTTTCTGGAGCCCTGACTGTGGAGGAAGGTGGCTCTTGCTGCTGGGCTGGTGGGTTTGCTCCTGGGATGCTGCTTGAGGGCTGCAGCACAGCTGGGTGGTCCTGTCCTCAAGGCAGGTGTCTGGGGAGGGCTGTCCTACAGGTGAGATCTTGGTGCCTGCTGTCCTGGGCACTGACAGAAGAGGGGCTGTGTCTCCCTGCAGCAAGGCAGGAGGGAAATGTGTGCCAGAGGGACAGAGTTTAGCCTTTTCTAGGTGGGGCTGGGTGCAGAGAAGCCACATCACTCTGGCTTGTCCCCAGCTCAGCCTGGCCAAGCAGGACACTGGGACTGCCCCGGAAATGTTTTTGTGCCCCTGAGCAGACTGTCCTTAGAGCTGCCACGTGCTGTGGGCAAGTGGAAATGTGTGGATGCTGTGCCTCCAAGGGATTAGCAGGAGAGGCTGCCTTTGTGCTGGTGAGTTTGCTGAGCTGGTCTGGCTGAACAGGGGGAGCAGATGTGGCTCTCCTCCATCGTGCAGCCTCAACATGTTTTGTCTTCACAGCAGGAGCAGCACAAGCTGCTGGGGGCCGTGCTGTGACAGCAGGCTGTGCTGCCATCCCGTACCTGTTTGATCTCGTGGTGCAAAGACGTGTGTGCTATGAGCTTGTGATAAAGTTCCTGTGATAAAGCAGCCAAGATGTGACAGCTCCAGGCAGGCCCCAGCCCCTGCTCTGGGATACAGATGTTGGCATTGCTGGAGGATGTTCCCAGCAAAACTTGATCCAGGACTTGCAGAGCTATTTGGAAATTTGTCTCCTTTTGATGGGAAGTGAATTCTGTGGTGCTGTAAGGTGCTGTATGGCTCTCCCTGAGGGGAATTGGGGAATGAGAGCTGCCTGCTGGGTTGTGCCAGCCCCCCATCCTGGATGCCCCTTGCCCTTCCTTGTAATGTGGTGGTGGTGTTTTGCACCACTTAATTCGTGGTTTGTCTTCACTCAGAGTCAGGATTAAAAAACACACAAAGGAAACGGATTTTCTCATGTTTGGGCTTGGTTGTTTATTAAATCTTATCTAAAGTACAGACAGTTCAGCAACACTTCTAGCTACCAGCTAAAAGTGAGCAAAATGTAGAGAGATCCAGCTGCTACAAGGTCTTTTAAAGCTAAACAGTCCAATAGAGAATTAACACCGATATTATTTATACTTTTTACCCAATAACCAAACTCCTGTGACCTGCAGTGCAGCACCAACTATCCAACCAGAAACTACTACCTGAAATCATGAAGAAGAAGGAGGATGAACACCAAAAAAAACAACACCCAAAATCCTCCATCTTGTCCCATACCTATTACTACACTATAAAAACCTCAAATTTAAAACCCTTCCCCATATGAAAGCACACACTTCTGTTTTAACTGCACGGCCGTGATTTTAACTCCATCACTCAAATTTGGAGCCTTCTCCCAGGCCTCAAGTCACAAGCAGTGTTCTCCTGGGGGTCAGTGCTAGAAAGCACAGAAAGCTCAAAAATCCCAGGTTTCTGGGATCCAACACTTCCTGAGAGTGGACAGAAGAGCCTGAGGAGTGTGAGTAGGTTTCCATTCCTGGGCTATGGTGCTTGTTAGCAAGAACTCTGCTACTTCAGCAAGGAGATTGGATTTGGATGAGGCTGCAGGGTTTGTGTTTGCTCAGAGCCTTCCCTTCCACCTCTGATCAACGTTCTCCCTAAGGAATGGGGAAACTGAGGCACAGGGACACCCTGCAGTGCCAGTGCATGTGGAGCAACATCACCTGTGTCCTGCCCACAGCTCTGCTCCAAAGGAGTTCTGCTCTTCCCATGTGCTCCAGGGAGCTCCCAGGCTCCACTCCCACCGGCCTGATGGCAGTTCCGCTCCTAATAAGTTAATCTGATGGGTTTTGTCATGAGCAAAACAAGAAATCACGTTTTTAATAATAAAAAAAGGGTCCTGCATCTTGTTAACATCTGGAGTTCAATCATTTCTGTGCTCAAAACTGTGGAATGCTTCAGCACAATATAAATCTTGCCACTTGCTGTACATGGGCTCCAGATGGGGAGGGAGAGTTCATGTTCACTTGTAACCCAGATGGGTGCTGGAGCCTGGAGCCTGCAGGGCGTGTGGATCCCCTGCTCCCACGCTGGGGGAGAGGGCTGAACCCCCAAATGGGCAGGAGATGAGGGGGAAATGTCTCCTCACTGCCTAAAAGGATTCTCAGCACCATGGAGTGGAGCCAAACACTCCCATGGGACCAAAGCAAGGGCATCTCCACTGGGTGAGGCACAAAGCACTGGGCTGGAGCTGCATGCCCTGACAGCACCCAGTGCCATCAGACAGGACCACGCTGGGGTGGGACACCCATGAGCTTGTGTCCTCTGTGCCCATCTTATTTTGCACCCAGATCACTGATAAATACACTGATAAATAACAAAAATCCTGGGGCAGAGCTGTGGGATGCCTGGCTGTGAACATAACATCAGGCTGGAAACAGAGCATTTATCCTTGCTCTGCTCCTCTGCCAGGCTCCAACCTTTTGCACAAGGACTAATTTCCTTAATAATCCCTGGAGGTAGAGTTTTCTGAAAATCGGAGTGTACCCATCACACCAGGAACATTTTGAATGAACACAAAAAAATTTATTCTCTCTGGAAGTTTAATTTTCACTAGAAAGACACGTGAATTGCATTTTTTGTTTAAAAGTAAGATTTTTGCAGCTTAAATCCAAAACTATTTTTTTAGTTTGTTGTTTTTTTATTTTTTTTAACATTTCAGAAAAGTCAGGCAAATTTCCACAACAGTATTTTCTGTGCTTTTTTAAAAAAATAAATCTGCTTTTGACTGAAAAATGACCTGCTGCAAACTGTTTGGATGGAAATTTTTCAAGCAGCCATAGTCAGAAAATTGATATGAGAAAGGCAGGAATAGGAACTCTGTGCTCAGAGAGTTGGGGAAGGTCTGTGCTGCTTGTGGGTCTGTTGATGTTATAGGTGAGGCACAGTAGTTTGGCTTTTCCACATTTTTTAGAGGTTTTGGGGATGTCTAGAGTGGAGACAGCACAACCAGGCTGGAGGTTGGGTTTTCTGGGACAACATGAAGGTTTACAAGCACTGACACACAACCTGTGTGTCTGAATCTCTTCAGGAAAGCCACTAGGAATGTTTTTGTTGTTTTTTTTGTAAGGCAATTCAAGATCCTGCCCACAAAAGCAAGCTCTTAATTTCCATTAAAAACAGTTTGCCTAATTACTTTGCCAGCTGATCTTATCTGTCCCTTTAGGCATTTAGATATCCTTAAAGTGCCTGGCTCTCAGAGGCTTCAACAGAGAGTAGGGATGTGCCTGCTGGCTTTCCTGGACCAGGGCTGGATCAGTGTGGCTCTGATGGATGACCCACTTCTCTGACAACCCCCTTCCCCAATTTCCATCTTGCCTTATTTATGGGGAAATCAAGTCCAGGCATATGAAAAGCATTTTTCTTTTTTATCAGTTTGGCTGGAAAACTCAATCTGCTCCAGGGTGAAGTCAGTGCTGCTCGTAGGCAGCTCTTGGTCAAGAGGAGGGCAGTGAAGGGAGGGTCTTGAGGATGGGTTTGCTGCAGGGAATCACAGAATTTCCTCTGCTGGAAGGTTCCCATGGGGATCATTGAGTCCAACTCCCTGCTTCTTGCAGGACATCCTAATATTTCTGTGCTCCATCCTGCTGGGTGGGACCTGCTGTGTTTGTCAGGTGACCTGGAGAGAGTTTTGGGATTTGCACCAGCTGAGATCACCTGGGGGTTGATGCTAAAAACCTGGTGGATTTTTAAGCAGTGTGTTTCCCTGTGTCAGGCTAAGTCTGCAGAGGAAGATTTTGGGATCTGCTTTGAAACATGGACCTGTTCTTTAGGAGGAGAGGTGATTATTAGCATGGATTGATGCTGGGGTGATGGCAAGGAGAGGATGTGCATGTCCCTGCTCAGGTGGATGGAAGGAGGATCTGGAGGTGCATGAGGAGGCAGGTGTTGGTTGCAAACACAGCCACACTGATATGTTAGCCTTTGAAACTCCTTTTTTCACCCAAGGCTTGACCTGCCACAAAATGAATGCTTCTACATAAAATGTCAGGCTTCTCTTAAAAAAAAAAAAAAAACTCCAATTTTAACTGAAAAACCCAAAAGAAAGAGACTGGCAAAATAAATCAATGGCAATTTCTGCCAAGCTAATTGGGGGGGTAGGATAAATATTCCTTCCTGACCTTAAAGTCAGAAATCCAGCAGCCCCAAATACTAGCAGGATGCTCACCCAGCCCCTGGGCTGGTTTTCCAGCACCCCAGGACTCCCACCAAACCCCTTTAACTATCTTAGCTGGGAGAGGATGGGGAGAAGATGGATTGGAAATCATCTCCCTTGGATCAAAGCCACTTGAGGCTTAAGAAGCAGGCGTGAAAGTTTTATCTGTGGCTGCCCCAGGGTGGGTTTGTTGTTGCTGGCCAGGCTGTGGCTTTTCCATGCTCTGATAACCCAGTGAGGAGGAAGAGTCCCAGCTCCTTCCTCAGCTCTTTTAATGGAGATGCAAAAGGCAGCTCCCTCAGTTTGCTTTTTCCCCCTGTCTATGGTTGAATATCTGTGGATGTTGTTTGCTAAACAAGAGCGCCGGTGGCAGAGGAATTAGAAGAAATCCCTTCTTAATTGGAAACAGTGAGTCTGTGTATTTTTTCAGTTGTCTATTTTGGGCCTTGTAAAATTAAAGTTATTAACTGTAATGCAGCGGTTTCCAGATTCCCACAGCCCTTTACAATAGTGGGGAAATTCATCCCAGGTCACTGGGAGCCTTTAATGAATACATTAAGGCTTATTATTAAAATAAAGTACTTGCAGCTTTATGGGAGACATCTGGCAAGGCTGCTTGTCTCTCTGAAGGCTCCCTGAGTGTCCTCTCCCGGCGTGCACCACGCCAGGCCCGGCTTTCAGGAGCTATTCCCTGCACAAGGATTCCCACAGGAGGCTCTGGGAGACACACAGAGCCTTTGCTGGATGTGATGGAGAGCAGTTGTGCAGAGCTGTGGTGGCTCCATGGATGTTTCTGGAGCCGAGCAGGCGCTGCAGGTACCGGTGTGAGCCCTGCTGGGATGCTCCTGCTCAGCAGAGAGGGTAAAAGCTGCCTCATTCACCAGTGGGATGTGCAGGCAGAGCTGAGCTGGGCTAAGCCTGGGCAGGAGGACGAGTCTAGGCAGGCCAGCTTGGAGCCAGCTGCTGGCCAGCTGTGCTCCCCCAAAGCAGGGCGCTACAACTGATCAGCGGCTTCGTGTCGCATCGTGTGGCTGCACAGCCACGCCACACAACAATCCTCGGAGCTGGCAGCCAAATCCTCGGGGTTAGGGCCAGCAAGCTGCCCTGGGCTGGCAGTGCTGGCAGCAGGTACCTGGCTGCCAGGGTGCTGGCGTGCCGAGGAGCACGGCTGGGAAGGGGCTGGAGCAGGCTGCGATCTTATCGCTGCTTTATCTCCATGCAGCCCTGATCCCGGCACAGCGCGGGGCCACGTGGCAGTAATTGTGTTAGGAAAACAAACTAATCTCCAAAGGGACACAGAGCAGCTGTCGGGCTATCGGTGCTAGCGGGGAAATGGAGCAGGGGCCGGCCAGGGGATGGAGGGGGCACAAAGGGAAGGAAAATAAGCTTGGGCTGCCAGGCAAGACTGACGGAGTGTTTGTGGTGGCATTTGCTGAGAAGCCCTTTGCTTGCCAGAATGTTTGTGAGATGTGGTCAGGTGTGGCAGTGAGGAGAGCCAGGCTGACCCTGGCAGATCCCTTATCTCAGTGTCTCCTCTGTGCTCCTTGTCTAATTTAGCAGCAGGTTTGAAGAGCTTTCTCTTAAAGTGCTCCCCTCTAGGATGGCTCTGTGCCCCAGGCACCCCAAAACCTGCTGCTGATGCAGCTTGCCCATCCCAGAGTAGGGCTCACCCTCCCCTGCTACCCTACTCCTCTCTTCAGCCCAGCCTGGTGACTCCAGAAAGGGTGCAGGGGCCAGACCCCAAGAGTGTGCTGGGGAGATGGAAGAGGTTCCTGCACATGCACGTGGAGATCAGGCTGCAGCAAGAGGAGCCTTACTCTGCAAGATTTCCCCAGATTTGCAAGGGCCAGGCTGGTTTTGAGCTGGTTCTCTCTCCTGTGCAATCACTGGCAGAAAATTATTACAAAGATCCTCCAGCTGTTGTGCTTGGCCCTCCCTCTCCTCTGTGCCTGGGTCTCTAGCCCAGGAGCTCAGCCATTGCCATGCAGGAAAACACGGGATCTTCCCCCAAATTCTGAGTGTGAGCATCTTTGGGTGGTGGAAGGCAGGGAGGAAACCAATGGCACAGGCAGGGCAGTGCCACAGGTCACACATGTGCCCCTCTTCCCAAAAAGCTGAATCAATCCCCTGACTCTGGATAACCCCAAACCTGGGGAAGGTTAAAATCTAGCTCTGAAATGTCTGGCTCTGACCCAACACAAACGTTGTTGCTTGTGGATTATATGTTTAAGAGAAAAGAAAATCTTATCATGAAGTCATGCCAGCAAGACACATAATTGTGTCTTGTATTTGGTCTGTCCTCCACACTCTACTAAGGCTCCAATTGAGATGGACTTGAAAAATGAAAAAAAGCCCAGAATTACACAGCTCCCAAAAGTGTTCCTGAAAATAAATTTTTGCCAGGTTCCTCCCCAGCAGTTAATTAAGACTTCTATTAAATGCTGACAGGAGCTTGATAGTGTTATACAGTGCAGCAGGCTCTGTTCATGGTGTTATAATGATGGCAGTAAAACAGTTTCCATTATAGTCCTTCTTTTCTTAAGCTCATAACTTCTGAAAACATTTACTTTTCACATTGAAATTTTTGCATGCCTGGCCTTAACCAGGTGGGAATTTATTTTTTTTTAACTCTGAGAAAAAAATCCATGTAGCCCTTTTTGAGTTATGAGGGAGAAAATACGAGGTTTTTTCAAATGGAATATAGGTGAGGGGGAAAAGGTAATGACATCATTTTTCTAAAGAGATGGATAGGCTGGGCTTTGCAGAGTGCCTGGGGCATTTCCCATGAAAAAAAGAAATGCTATCTCTGATTTAAAAGCCTTGGTGAAGCCAATGGCAGAGCCTCGAGGGAATCCACTTGTCACCCATTAGAAGTGACTCTTGGTTGCAGGTTAAAAATAGAGGTTGGTAATTAATAACTCTTCCCTTCTGGCAACATTTTTGAGGTACTGACAGTATTTCCCATCTCTCATGGGGATGAGGAGTCAGTTCTGAAAAATTTTGTGAACTAGAAAACCAAAGGGTAAGATCTTTTAAGGTCAATGAAAATATTTTTCTTTGATAATTTCAAGCTTCCTGTTTTGATAGGATTTTTTTTCCTTATAAGCAGCTTAATTCTGAAGAGAGAAGACCTTTTCAACTAAAGCCCTGGGATGTGTCACTGAAGGAAGTACAAAAGCCAAACATTTGGACAATTTGGACAAGGGTTTGAGCTTTTTTTCCCAGTTGAAACAACTGTCCAAACCACTCTTGCCTGCAAAAAGTAAAATGGGTATTTTCCCACTGTTCCCCTTCCCAGGCCCATTGCACAGGGAGTTTTCCAGCTGGCCCATTGAATGGTGAGCAAGTGGGATGGAGCCACAGCTGCAGGAGCAGCTTGAACCACTGTGAGATCCCCTGGACTCTTGATTTTAATTGTGGCTCCAGGATTTTGTCCTCCTTCCCAGCCACCATCGTGGTCCCTCAGCAGGGATTTCAAAGGCACAGGAATCCTTTGGGACACTGAAGATACAGATGAGCTTCTACTGCAACCTTCAAAAGCATTTAGGATGATTAAGAGTTTTCCTCCTGACGGGGCCTTTAACCACATGGAAAGTGGGATTTAGGGTCTTAGATTGTTTCTCTGCTTTTGAAATTTGCTTTTTTGGGACTGGTGGTTCTCAGTGGCCAGTCAAGGAAGGATAGGTAGCAGTGAGATCAGGTGGGAGGATGGCTGCAAAGCTATGTTTTGTCCCTTGGTGCAGTGACATGCAATTTTCCAGGCAGAGCCAAGAGAGAAGGTGTCCTGGATGAAGATGGAGAGGATGAATGGAGGCACAGACCTGTCCCTGAGGGCTGGCAAATTAAAGCAGCAGTAGATTGGCTGCCCCCAACCCTCCTAGTCCTCAAAAGTGGCTCAAGGAGCACTAAACACAGCAGTTCCATTCTTCCCCTCCTCTCTAAAGCCGCTAAACTCAGTTGTATATTTATGTAGGGCTTCACATTCCCCGGTGATGGCTGTGGGGAGTTTGCAAGGGCTGGCTGGGATTCCCACAGCTCCTCTCCCAGCCCACAGAGGAGGATGGTGGGGATGTGTGTGTGGCAGAGAGGTGGCTCTCCCCTGCTTCATGCCCCTGCCTGGGGCTCTGCACAGCCCCTGGCCAGCCCTGGCTGCTTTCTTTGGCGTGCTGGGAGCTCGCTTGGCTCTGGCCAAAAGCTGTCTTGACACTGATGTAATCGAAATATCGCTGAGGGAAGCTTATCTGCAAGCATGGCCAGCCCTGGAGCCAGCACCCCCAGCCCCAATCACGCTGGGTTGCGTGGCTGGGGTGAAGTCAGCTCGTAATGATGGTGTGTAGGCACGCAGCTGAGACCTGGGGAGGAGATTAGAGCTGCAAATAGCTGCCTTGACTGCCAGACTCAAGGGGCTTGGCTGACCTGGACTCTTTGCCTTCAGGTTTTGCTCCCTGGGGCTTCCCCAGAGGGTTTTCCTGACAAGGAAGACTTGTGTACCACAAGTGCTACCCAAATACCCTCTGTGGAGCAACTCCAAGGAGACCCAAAGGCACAGGCAATGGAAATCTTGGTCTAGGTAGCAGATCCAATGTGTGTTCTTGCTGAAGACTGGAGCCAAGGAGGGATATAGGCTGCTAGGGAGGATTCAGGCCAAATGTACATACCAGCAACAAAAGAGAAAAATTCTCCATTGATTGAACAAAAAAAACCCCTTAAATGCTCAAAACTGTTGTTTATGGTATTGAGTTGGACAAAAATGGAATGAGGAGAGAGGTGTCAGAAGATAGGAAATTACACCAACACTGTTCCTGTTGAGTGAGAGGCTTATTCCAGAGAGTGAAGTTTTTAAAATATTTGCGAATGCTACAACCGCCTTTGGGTGACCAACACTGCAGGTTTGGGATGGTGGAAAGGAATTCCAAAAGGAAGAATGCCATGTGCCAGGATGATTTCAGTCAGAAGTGCAGAGGCAGCAGTGACTCCTTGGTGACAGAGCACGGCTGCTGTGACCTTTAGAGCCAAGGGCTGCACCTGACCTGTAATTTTCAGCTGGTTTTCAACAGACCAGCTCTGTTCAAGTGTGAATCTTCTCCTCCTCCACCCCTCCATGCCATGCTCTGGTGTCAGACACAACGGGTTTTTCTATCTGTAGGAAGCAGTCTCTGGTTTTGAGCTGCTGGCAGTGCAAATTTTCATCCTCTGACCCCACATTTCCAACAGGAGTGGGAGAAGCTCGGATTGGTGCTGCCCTGTGGCATCAGGGTGCCTGTGCCTTGGGTGCTGCACCTCGTGGTCGGGTTCAGACTCCCCTGCTCTCCCACTCACCTGCTCCCTCCACCCCAAGTGTTTTTCCAGACTGCACCAATAATGGAATGAGCAGAGGTAGCAGGGCACGGATGTGTCTGAGCCCCGCTCGCCTCCAGTACCCCGAGAGGGAAGAGCAGAAGTGGGGGCGGAGGAAGCTTTTATCCCCCTTTAAAAAGCAGGAACATGGGATGTGCATTAGGCTTTCTTCTTGAGGGAGTATCGCAGCGTTTCGCCTCTCGCAGCTGTCCCTCCCCGCGCATTCCTGCACAAACCCCTTTTGTTCGCTGCCCTCAGCCAATACACAGGCAGCAACAGCAGCCCAGATGTTCCCTATCAAACTCAGAGCCATGCCAACAAACTTTTGCACACATGAAAGTGTGCTGAGGAATGGGCCTCCGCAAATACCATTTTTTTCCCCCCACCCTTCCATTCCTGTAAGTATTTTTTAAACGCTAATGGTTTCCACGCCGCGACAGCCGGCTCCGGGGCCGTCTGGCAAATCCGTGCCGCAGGTACCCCCGGTGCCTCGGCGGGGCTGGAACAACCCTGAGCCCCTCCCTTGTGTTTTCCCCGCTGCCTTTCCAAGGCTGGGGCTGTTTTCCCGTGGGCGACGTTGTTTGCAGGCAGTGACCTCCAGCCCAGCCGGCAGCGGGGAATGCAGACGATGCTTTGAGGGGATTTGCTGTGAATTTGTTTTCTCCTGTCCAGTCTGACTTGTGACAACCTAGAAAAGCATAATTAAAGGTGCTCTGGCGGCTGAGTGGCCCCTTTAGGCTTGGTGGGCGTGTAGAAAAGACTTGGGTTTTTGGCTGGGGTGAGATGCAGTTTTTCCTCATCTCTTTCTCAACCTCTTCCCTGCAGGCAATTCCTGCTGCTGCCATTCAGCTGTGAGCCCTGGGTCATGGTGCAGATGGGACCACTGCACATCCCAGGAGCTCTGTTGGCACCACAGGCTGACAGAGATGACCTGGAGGACCAGGAGATGAAGGACAGCATGGCCAGGACAGCTCTACAAACCACAATCGACCTGGCCATGAGCAGATGAGTGAGCACAAAAATGAAAATCCTTCCTCTGTGCACAAGATAGAGAACTACTTATGCTGAGTAAAACACAACCTTGAGGCTGTGCTTTGATGGAAGAGTTCCCTGCTGCACCCTGATGTGTAAATGTGGTTAAAAGTTGCTACTGCAAATCTCAAAGGGCAGAGCCACGTCCTACCTCTGGCTCCACCACTGAACTCCACGGGGTCAGTGCCACATTTGGTGCCAGCCACCCCACCGTGGAGAGATGGGCTTGGGCAGGAGACAGAAATGCTGCCCCTCACTCACTGAGGCAAGCAAAGGCCATTTCTGGCAGAAGAACCATTCTCTTAACTTAAACAAGAGAAGCCCATTTGTTTCAGCACCAGGGCTCTTCAAAGACAGCTTGAATTATTTCTTTACCCCTTCACTATAATGGCAGTGATGTATTTTTTCACTCCTCTCTCACGCTGTAAAGATTGAAGCAACTTTGCTTAAATTTAAATTAAAAAAAAAAAAATTCTCATCTGGATGAAAACCAGAGCTTGTGAAGTTTCCATGGAGGGTGGTGAACCTCTCTCCCCAGCAGTGGGCTTATCTGAGATCATCTGCTTGAGGAGTGTGCCAAGATTTCCATCCTGGAAGAAGACCCTTCTCAGAGGGTTTTGCATAAGAAGAGATGGAAGGATCCATTGCACAGTGAATTTGGTTAAGAGAGGAGAACACACTCAAGGTCCCAGGGGAGGGAGAACAGCTCCATTCCAGCCTGGAGCTGAACAGAGATGAAGCAATGATTGCAGAGAGGTTCAGAGGAACCACCAGATGTGCAGGCCATAGCCAGGGCTGGGGAAGGGGGAGAAAAGGAGATTGCACAGTCCAGGGGCAGGACTCAGCTCTGGCTACATGGATGTGCTCATGGCACAACTCCAGCTGTTTTGGAGGGGCCTGACTGGGTGAACTGGGCTGGGTGAGGGCAGGGGCCATTTCCAGAGACATCCTTCCCCCAAGGCTTGTGCCTCTTGCTATGCTGACAGTGATTCTCAAAAGGCAGTGTCAGCTGCACCCTCCGCATCCTCATCCTGGCTGTGGACCTCAGAAAATAAATGTAACCTCTGAGAAAAGGTTAAGATAAAGAGGTGGTGGAAGACAAATGGTCTGAGCTGATGAAAACCCCATCTGAGGCGGGAGAGAGAAGGAGAAAAAAAATTGTGGTTATTTTTCTACAAAGGATTTGTAGGTACTGTTTCTAGAAAGTAGAAATTGAGCTCTGGTCAGTATCTCTGGTTCCCTTCCTTAAGGAGGGAAGGCAACACAACGAAATTTAATTTGCCATTAAAATAGTAGTAAGTATAATATTAAGAAGAGCCATAGCCCCTAAATTATCCTATTTAAAAATAAAATAAAATATAAAATCAAGAGGTAGTTGCCATTTCACATGTGGTCTGGTTTAAATCCTGGGAGCAAGGTGGCCCCTGAGATCTAACCTGTTGGAGTAGAGCCCTGCTGTGTTCAAAGGCGAGGGCAAACCCTTGAATTTGCTTTCAAACTTGGGCTGGGGCTCCTGAGGTTTTCTCTGAGGTTTCCTGAAGCCCTGAGCGAGTTGGGGAAGATCTCTTTTCATGACCAAACAGTCTGTGGGAAAAATCCATCAGTAGATTTGGGATGTGAGGCAGATGCTTGCGGGATTGTTCTGTGGCTTACACAGAAAGTCTGCAATCTTTGGGGCTTCCTCTAAAATCTGGAGGACAAAGGTCTTCTCTGGAAAGTCAGATTCCCCAAAGGAGGCTGATTTCAGCAGTTGATCTTCACTTAACACTCCCAAGCCAGATGAAAAATTGCAGACTGCATGTGACCACGTGTACTTAGGAGAGGTTTCTAGTTGCTGGTGCACAGGTGTTGCTCCAGGCAGAACACAGACATGCCCTGCTCAATAATCCTGCTTTTCTGAGCTGGGCAATCCATGCTGGACTCAAAGTTAATGCTGGCTTGTTCTCAGAGCTCAGGAAATGTGTTTGCCCTCCCCAGCTCATCTTTAGTTTGTCTGTCTGTGAGCACATTGCTACACTGAGCACGTGGACAGGGATTGCAGAGCATTTTCCCCTGCTAGGAGAGGGGTCTGGAAACAATTACAAGCTGCTCATGCTTAATCACTTGGGTAAATCTTAAATGCCTGTCTTAATATTTTGCAGGACTGAAGATGGCATCTGAATTTTTGCGGTGTGCAGGTTACCAGCAGAGCATACAAACTTTGACAGTTCTGTGCATGTTTTGGGGGTCCTGAGAACCCCCCCCAGCTTCTTGAAATTCAGGTACAATTTCAAAGGAAAACTAAAATGCAAAGGAGGAAAAAAACCCTGAAGTTTGCCTGATATTTGTGCATGTTCTTATGAACCTTTGCTGAACCTGACCATTTGTACCTCAAACTGAACAAGAAGAGAGATTTAAATAAGTTGAGAAATAAAAAATTAAGTCCCCTGGGAAAATGAAGGCAACCAAAATAATTCACAAATCTGGACTGAAGTCAGTCAATGACAAGACAAAACAATAGAAGTCTTCCTTTACTTCCTTAAATATTGAAATGTTTCACTTCAGCATTTTCAGGCTGAAGCAGTTTGCTTTATTGAACATTATTTAGTTTGACGCTTTCTTTTTATTTTCATTTTCAATAGACCTAAATTTAAAAGGAAAAGAATTGTGGTTTTTTTACGTTGACTTTTTAAAAAGATGGAATAGTCTCCAAGCAAACCAGAAGATTTTGTTACTGGTCAAGCAAAATGTTTTTGGTCGACCCAAAATGAATCGAGCTTTCCTCATTATATTAAGTCTTTCCTCTTAGTTCAGCTCCAAAACCAGAACCTTCCACCACTAGAAGAAACCAGTCATCCTTGTTTTCACCTTTCTGCTGCAGCAGTCAGGGCTCTAATTTTGGTTGCTCCTGTTTCAATCTTTATTCCCCTCTCGATGTGTTGAAGGCTGAGCTCTGTGATATCAGAGTTTGCAGCCAGGGTGTGGTACAGATCTCTCTCCAACTATCTCGGATACCTCACCAAAGAGCTGCTAAGCCTCCCTGGCCAGCAGCCTGCTTGTCTGCAGGCTTTACAGCTCTGCTTCAAACCCTGCCAGCGACACCAACACTTGGAAACCCTCATTAGTTCGTGGCCCTGGTAAGCCTGTGCGTGTCAGCTGGTGTGCAGCCATGGCATTGTTCAAAACCTAAAGTAAAAACTAAAGTAAACACTCTCTTCCGCAGAAAGCGCCGGAAAAATAAGCTTCTACACAAACATTGTGAAAGGCAGCAACCAAGTGATGGGGAGAACTTTCCAAAGCCATGGAAAGGAGTTACCCACTAAAGCCTTGGTGAGATCCAAGCATGGCAATCCTCTGAAAACCTCCTCACAAACCCAGCCTTGGCAAAGAGCAGTTCACTGAGAGCATCTATAAACACCTGGGGGTTTATATCTTCTTTTTGTGTGCTTGTTACAGAGACAAAGCATCGACAGTTTGTGAACTTTATTGCAGGAAAGACACAACGTTTCATCCTAAAGACTTCCAAATTGTAGCAGGGGTGGCTGAGGATGCAAGTGGAGGCAGGAGCTGGGGGGGCACAGCCCCTGCAGACATGGGCAGAGTTTGTTCAGGGTGATGCTGGAGTGCTGAGCTGTCTCTGAGCAGTGCTGAGGATATCCTGGCTGACCTGGGCTCCCCAGGGATGGTGAGATCCTACCCTTGCACATCTGCCTGGTGCAGCTTCAGTGTCTGCAGGATGGGGAGGAGAAGCAAACTAGTGCATGTCCTGAGGTGCCTGCAGTGTCCAAATGGCTTCTTTGGTTCTTCTGCCTTGTATTTCTTCTTGTATTTGTGTTGCAGATACCTCCAGAGACCCTGAACGGGGTGGCTGTGCTCTGAACATGGCTTCATGGAGAGTGTCTTGCTGCAAGGATACAGGAAAAGTGAGGGCTTGTTTTGTTGTCACACGTCCTCCTTTGGTGTCCCTTCAGCCAAAGTAGCCTGCACTGATTCAGACACCGACAGCAGCACTTCTGGGGCTCTTTGTGGGAATGCAGCAGGATGGGAGCAGCATCCCCCGTCACTCCCGAGGGTCAGCAGCATTTCACTTGCAGCAGGGAGTTGTCTGGGAGAGGTGAGTGGACAACACCCTCCTTTTGCAGCTGCAAGGAGAGATGTGATGCCAGGCTCAGCTGTCACATCGGGGCTAACTGGCACTTGATGGAAATAAAGTGATTTTCACATCATATAATACTCTACTGCGAATATATCTTACAAGCAGTGCTGGCTTTTGGGTTTGGCAGCCATCTGTCCTCCAGTCTTGCCCTGAAAACACAAGAATTTCCCACGTTTCTTTCAGAGGTGAAACTTTTCTTTTTCACAGGCTTTTTCAGGACCCAGAGTGGTCCAGCTGTTGGTGCTGATGTGAATGCCCAGGGGGAGGGTGATGGGGCTGTGCCAGCAGTGGGAAGAGGTGGGAATGGTGTGGGAAGCACCACAGTGACAGGAACGAGGCTGGCAGAGGTGTCAGGAGCTGGCCAGCGCTCAGGATGTGAATGATGCAGAAAGCAAAGTCCAAAGCTGCAGAGCAGCCTGAACCCACGGTGAGTCTGTGGGTCCCCATCTCCTCTGGGGATTCATGCACCCAAAATCTCCAAAACCTGCATCTTGCTCTCCTGGGGCTTTGCTGACCTTGCCCATAAGATGTTTGTTGTTAAAAAAACCTGGATGGAGACTCTGTGGTGGCCTTCAGTCAATTCTCTCCACGTTTTGCTGCCCTGACTCCTCATCTCTAGCCTGAGTCTCGCTTTTTTCTTCACCTATCCTCCACAGGCCCTGAAAACACATCACCCTTTACAGCTTTGTATCTTTACAGCTGTGCTTTATATATTTAGACCATTATCATGTCCTCTCCCCCACACTTCTCTCCCATCCAGACTAAACAAGCACAGTTCATTCTCTGGAGCATGTAACAACAATAAGTTTGTTTGATGAATACTCAATTTGTTTAGCACAGCTGTTCTAATCACTCAAGTTATGCCAAAGATAACAAACCTTCAGCAAATTTCTCTTCAAATCTTTAGTTTTATCAACTGTTTTGACAGCTAGATTATAATTTTTACACAAAGGGTTAGAATGAAAGCAATTGCTTTCTAGTTTTTCTGTATAACGATTTGAATTACGACTTTTACATTAGGTAATGCAATTAAATGCATTCTAGAACTGTCATGAAGTATTAAACTTGGGGTTATAAAAAGAATTATTTTAATGATTTGTAGTATCTTTTAAAAGGAATTAGCTGCAAAATATTTCATAAACTCTATAAAAATATATATATATATCTCAATAATTGCTCATTTCCACTTGTTTTACTGCTCAGCTCTGGTTGTGCCAGCCAAAATGGCAAGTTTATAATCTTCAGGATATTTCTAATAGTAATTAATTTTATTTTTCCAGCTTTTTTTTTTTTTAATGGTACTTTTAATTAGCCAGGGTTTAATCCTGTTGAGTTTTTTTTTTTTTTTCTACACAGATATTTTAAGATGAGGAATTATTATATGATATGTTTGTCTGTATGGAAAATTTAGCTTAAATACTCACTGTGAAGAAAGAAAGACTCCAAAAATGTCACTAGGAATTTGTATATATTTTTTTTAAACATTTATATTGCATGCTGAGCTTCCTTCCAGTTCAGATTTTAGACTGAAAGCTGAATTTAGCTTAAAGTAAAAGCTCAAAAGTTGAGATGTGGAAACACGGGGTGGAGGCCTGAAAAGCTGAGAAGTTTTGAGGCTCAGTTTCAAAGCAAACACGTCACTGTAATGAGAAGTGTCCTGCAAAAACACCCAGCTCTGCTCTGGATGCAGAGAGGAGCAGGTTCAGCCCTGCAATGCTGTGGACTCCCTGTGGGACCATCTCCCACCAATTTGGCTGCTGACAGCCCAGAGTACCCTTGGGAAGTTTGCCTCTTCCCTAGAAAATATGTATAGATCCACAAATCAAAAGATGTTGAAAACCTTTGGTTTAACTTGTTTAAAAACCAGGGAGTTTTATGTCACTTTTTTTCACTCAGTAGCTCTTTAGATAAGTGGATTTTGGTTTTCCTCTATGAAATTCTTACAAAACCAAAAGATTGCCTTGGTCCCAGAAATGACAGTGCTGACTTAATCCCATGTACCAGGCAGTTAAAGGAACACAAACTGAGGAGAAGGAATAATGCTGTACTTTTTAATTCAGTCTTCAGCTAAGAAATTAAATTCTTCATCTCAAGCTTTGAAGTCTGGGATGGTCCAGCAGAAAATCAGCAAAATAAATTGTCATGGATCTCAAAAGTGATTTTAAAGGACAAATTAAATCCTGAGTTATTACTACAAGAAGAGACTTGCTCCTTGCTCACATAGTGCCATAGCTTATTAGGACATGGTGGCTCTTCCTAAGCCAGCCTGTGTTATGATCTGGTAAAGGATGGGGTAGTATTGACAGGGATACAGTTTGATAGATCTTTTTTTGTTAGAAAAATGGCTAAATTTATTTAGGAATTTTTGGCTCTGTTATTTTCAGGATTTTTTTTTTCCCCTAGGTCTCTTGAATTATATGCCAGAGTCCTTGGAAGCTCATGGTAGGGTCTGAAATGGAAACAAAAAGGAAACTCTCCCTCCCTATGCAAGCGTTTCCCTGTCTCACATTTAGGCTCAGTCCTTTACTGGGAAAATGTTGCTTTGTGTGTGACTGTGCAAGAATGAAGCAGAGCAGTGCAAGAATGAAGTTTTAAATATACATCTATCTGATAAAAGCTCCCTGATAAAAGATCTTATTTGGCTCCTAAAAACCCCACAAGTTTTGAATATGAAACCGATGCAAATTGATGTTATGCCCTGCTACAAATTGCTCCTGTCCTGGGTTGAAATGTCATCTGAGGTCTGACCCTGAGCTCTGACCTGGGCAGCCCAATTTGCCAGCCCATGATGACATTTCCACGCTGATTTGGGAGCTGCACAAGAAAAGATGTTTTTGTGATCTGTTGGTGCTGGCTGCTTCTACTCACCAGACTCCAGGGCAATTAGGCCAAGAGAAAACGGATGCAGCAGTCACGGAGGTCCAGGCCTGCTCGTGAGAGAGCAGCTCTTGAAGCACAAAAAGATACAGGACTCAAATCCAGCTCCAGATGTAAAAGGAAGGTTTGTGTTCTTCCTGGGGATATCAGCCCAGGAGGTGGAAAAAGTTTCTATTTTCTCCTCATCTTTTCTCCTCCAGCCTGTGCTGGAAAAAACTTCATTCCTAGGTGGCAAATGTTCAGTGCCATGTTCTGCTCACAGGATTTAATCAGCCAGAGAGCATGGCCAGCCTCTGTTTTCTGAGCAGGGCCAGCCTCTGTTTTCTGAGCCTGCTGTTGGTAAATGCTCCGTGAAATGACTTCACTGTAATTGTTCCTGGAGCAAGCTGGCCCAAGGGCTGGCAATTAAACCTTGGGCTGATGGAAACTGTTAACAGGAATTGCTGCTTTGCCCATAGCGTCAGAGTTAACAACTCCAAACTCTTTCTACTTTTTCTATTAAACACGTGGGAGCTTTGTGCCTGGAATATCTGCAGCAATAAAGTGGATATGGTGCTTCACTTTTGTTCGTAGTGCTAAAACTTGCAAAAAGAAAGAACAACTGAGGTTCAAGATGAGATCTGGTGTTTGTACTTGGTGAAGCACAATCAGTTGATATCTCTGGTTTGGTACAGCCCATTACTGTGATTTAGACACCAGATTTAGATTCATGATTCTTATATAGTCATCTCCAAGGGAATTAGGTGCCTATGCCTTGTTGTAAGCCAAGCCTTTTAGGGCTGGCCAACACTGTAAAATTCAAGCTGACACCTGGTTCTGCCATCTGGATTCTCCAGAGTCTGAGCATTTTAGTCAAGGTTGGATTATGGTTCTCATTCAGATGTCTCCTGTGCTTGGTCAGGTTTCCCAGAGAAGCCAGGAAAGGCTTCCCAGGCTTACACAGGAAGGACTTCCTGCATGAGATAACCACACTCTCCTCCTCTGCTGGATCAGCATCTCTCCTTGGCACCAAGGCTAAGCTGCAGGTGAAAAATGGTGGCACTCATGTTCCCCCAAGGCACGCAAATCCCATCAGAAACATTGAATGCCTGCCAGCTCAGGGAATATTCCCCCTGAGCAGTGTTTATGGGAAGAGTTAGTCACGGAAGCAGCGTGAATTGCAGAATCCTACAGAGATTCTGGAGTCATGGATTTGCTCGGGGAGGCACCAGTGCTTTGGAGCTTGACGAATCCCTCCCAGACTGGAGCCGGGCAGGGATGTTGCACTGAAAACATCCCCGTTTACAGCCCGTAATTTATTTAATGAGCATTATTTAAGTATATTGTTTAAGCCTCCAGGCCCCTGGCTAAGCTGGGGGCTCGTGCCTTTGGTCCCACCGGCTGTGTCCCAGTGGGAGTGAACTCATCCATACAGCCTCTGACAGGCTTGCAGCAGCCACAAGAGTTGAGGACAGGCAGCAAAATGTTTCTTTTCATGGATACTGAGGTATAATGCTGCAAATTGTGGGGTCTTTTCAGTTTATACCTAAGAGTGAAAATGAGCATGTGCGCTCTTGTGCACAATGGTCAAAGCAGATCTTAAAATTAACACCATTATGGGCAAAATAATATTTTTCCTGAGAGCCTCCCAGTGCTTATAGAGAAAAGAAGGAGAATGACTTTTTACATGGCCAGACTGTGATATGACAAGAGAGAGCAGTTTTAAAACTAAAAGAGGAGAGACTGAGTTCAGGTATTAGGAAGAAGTTCCTTCTTGTGAGGGGGGTGAGGAAGTGACTGCTCAGAGAAGTTGTGGATGCTCCATCCCTGGAAACGCTCGAGTCCAGGCTGGACAGGGCTTGGAGCAGCCTGGTTTAGTGGAAGATATCCCTGCCCATCCCAGGGGTTTGCAATTGGTTGAACTTTAAAGTCCCTTGCTGCCTAAAGCATTTCAGGGAGTCCCTGATTTCCTCACAGTGTTGTCACTCTAACTTAATAGACACGGTGGAGCAGGATCTCACCTGCTTGCAACTACCTAATTACGAATTATAAATTGCATGGGGATACGTGTCATGTTCCTTATAGCTTGTTTGCTTTTTTCGGGAGCGGCTTCCCCTCTCCAGCCTCATTAGCCGGGACCCACTGAGCCCTGTTCACTCACGGGCTGGACTCGATGAGCTCAGAAGTCTTTTCCAACCTAACTGACTCTGTGATTCTTTACCGGCACTAGCTTCGCGGGGATGTGCCAGCTAGCGCAGCTTTCTCCGGAGCACGGGCGATCCCCACCCCGCTCTCTCTACCCCTCCGCACGCCGCCATCTTGCCCGCCCCGCCCCAGCGCCGCAGCGGCG
>VXBI01005058.1:442131-473272 GCA_013397375.1 Toxostoma redivivum | reverse complement strand
TCCGCAGCTACACCTGCTTCCTATCGCCCCTCAGCGCCTCATCTCTGCAGCCCCTCCATCCACACTTCTATCCCGCCCCTCAGCCCCTCCATTCTCACTTCTATCTCGCCCCTCAGCCCCTGCACACCTCAGGCCATCCATCCCCTCAGCTCAGCCGCTCCATCCCCGCATCAAACGCCTGCGCTGTCCCCGGCAGCCCCTCGGTCCCTCCCATCCAGGCCCATCTCCCCCTGCTCCCCTCATCCAGCCCCTCTCTTCACGCGCAGCTTCTTCGACAAAAATCCCAGAAATCCCGGGCTCTCCAGCCCCTTGTCCTGCACCCAGATTTCTGCCCAACACCCCCCTCATGTTCCCAGGCTCCTCTTTATAACCTCACTTTGTCCACCAGGCTGGCAGGGACCCTTCCTTAGCCCTAGATCTGCCTCGTCATGGTTATCCCAAGAACCACCCCACTCCCACCTATAGTTTCTCTTTTAGGCCTGCAGTCCAGGCCTCTCCTCACTTAGGAATAGCGGTATCATTGAAAATCCCTGAATCTTAGGCTAGCAAAACATTCCCAGCTTCCTGAGGTTTCCCCCACATTGCCTTCCCGTGACGCCCTGCCTTGTGTTTGCCTTATTTTGGTTTTTGCTTGCCCAGAACAGCTCTGTCAGAGCCTGTCTTTGAGACCGAGATTTGTTTTTAATCCTTTTTCTCCACCGACAGATTTGTACGAGCCCTCACCGCCGCAGCAGCAACAGCAGCAGCAGCAGCAGCAGCAGCCTCGCCCCCAGGCTGTGCCCAAGACTCGGAAGCAATTGCAGCGGGAAAAAGCCCTCCAGCAGCAAAGCCAGAGGCTGGGGCTGCAGGGAGGAGCAGCCTCTGTCACTCCAGAGCAGCTGCTTTCTGCACCACAACCCAAACCTTGTCACCCCCAGCAGCCCGGGCCAGCAGCTGGGGATCAGAGGCAAAGGGACAGCCACGAGCAGCAGGAGGGAGTGACACCAGCAGAGTCTTGTAATGGCAGGGACAGTACCCAGCCCCACCCTACAAAGCCCAACAGCCAAGTGGAGAGAAAGAAAGTGGAATTGTTAGTAAGTCGGTAAAATCAAGGGGTGGGGTTTGTTGTTCTTTATCGATTCGTTCTTTGGTTGTGAAGTCAACTTTTGTGTGTCTGATAGGAAGCTCTGAGAGATCAAATCATTCCATTTTCCACGAGGCAGCATCTCTGTGGAGAAGCAGCACGTGGCTTCTCTCAAATTCTAAACTCAGAAGGCTCCAGGAGGTTCTGTTTTTTCAGAGATGGGCCTTGAGAGGCTGTGGCTGGTGGTTGTGCTGCCTATGATTTCCCTGTC
Organism: Toxostoma redivivum; assembly: GCA_013397375.1. Classification (NCBI taxonomy): domain Eukaryota; kingdom Metazoa; phylum Chordata; class Aves; order Passeriformes; family Mimidae; genus Toxostoma; species Toxostoma redivivum. The sequence goes on along the minus strand of VXBI01005058.1, from coordinate 471,938 downwards.
TGTGATTTCCTGGGATCACCTGCCTGCCCTTCCTGCACCAGGACAGCAGCACTTTGAGAGCTCACATTCTTCCTGTGGATGCAGCTCACCAGCAGTACTGGTTGCTCATCTCATTTTTGTGGTGGGAGAAACACAGACACTGCTTGTCTGGGGAGAAAACAGCTGGAGCTTTGCTGAGAAGTTTTTCACACTGGTGAAATGACATTTAGCTGAATCTACTGGATTCTTCCCAGCCTGGGTGCTTGAATTTAAATCTTACTAAAAATCTGTATGTGAGATTTTAGGAATAGAGTGATGAGGACAAATCTGAGGAGATGTGCAGAAATGTTTCTTAATAGCTGAGTTATTCAGGTAGTTTTAAATTTGGGCTCCTTGAGTGAGGGCATGAACACAGTGGGGTGGAAAGCAGCAAACAGTTCTTTGTTTCTCCTAAATCCTGCCACAGGTTGTGCCCCCTCAGCTGAGACCTGGCTTTCCATCCTTTGGGATAGTTGTATCTCTTAGGAGATGTAGCCTAGGAAATGGAATGGATATCAATCTTTCACTGGTGGCAAAAGTGAATTCTTGTTCTTCCATGCTGCTTGTTTTTATTATACCTCATACCAACCTTTCATTTGTATCCATTTAATTGTTTGGGAGCTGTACAGTAAAGCAGACCTGTGAAAAAATCTGTTTTATGGAAAAAAAACATTTCCAAAAAAGAGGCTATGTTGGTAGACTGAACTTGTAGCAGCCAGTAAGAAACTTGATACTGCTTCTACCTGATAGGGAAGCACATCCTTTAAATGAAAAATTCCACCCATTTCTGTTCTTCATGCAACTTATTTGGTTATGCAAATTTTAGTTCTGATCAGAAGATTTTATCTGGAAATGTTTTATTGGTCTGAATGGCTTCTTGCAGATGATTCTTCTTTCCTCAGAAACAAAACCTGTTTATTTTTCCTTTGACTTTTTTAAGAGTTTGCTCCAGAATATCTGACAGTGAATATTTGTGTTACAATATGGGCAGCAGGGAGAAAGATGAACTCTCTATTAATGGTGATGTTCTTGTCAGTGGGGCAGCAGGGAGAGAAATGAACTTTATTAATTGTGATGTTCTTGTCAATGAGCAGGCAGGAGAAATCCCGATGGGAAATCCTCCAGCAGGAGCAGCGGCTGATAGAAGAGAAGAATAAACGCAAGAAGGCACTCCTGGCCAGAGCCATTGCTGAGAGGTGGGCCTGAGCCTGGGCAAGGGCTTACTCTTCATCTGCAATCAGTTTCATATCTTGAATTAAATTTCACTTTTTCCTCTTCTCTGTGCTCTGTGAGCAGCTGTGATGGACGTTTCCCTTGGATGACAAGTGCTTGCTAAGAAGTTGTGACTAAGCTTTTCACACTTCCCAAGCTGCAGCTCTGTGCACGGATGGAAAAGTTATTACACAACTGGAGGATTAGCTGAAGTCCTGAAATTTGTTAGTGAGGTCATGTTGGAAGTTGGGGTGCTCAGCTGCTTGTCCATGTTCTGGTCCTGATTTGTTTTTGCTGGGTGTAAGGGAAGTTTATTTGATTTGTAACCTGTGAGGAGATGCTATTTATTTTTGGACTTTTGGCTCATTAGTGTGTGAAAATGTTGAAAGGAGAAAATGATCAGCTTTAAGAAGGTACTGTTTTACCACCACTAGAAATTATGAAATTGCACATATTCTCTTGCTCTTCATGGGACTAGGCTTTATGGCATGAGGGTAGTTTAAGACTCCAGGGAAGGCAGAGTTTGTAGGGAAGGATGTTGGAACAGCTGATAACACTGGGTCAGGGACAGTGGTGTGAAGTTTTCAGGCTTGCAGTGCTCTCCCAGGCCTATGTTATGTTCTGCCCATTAGAGCCCTTGGGTAGCACAGGTGAACATAGCCTCTACTGTGCTAAAGTTCCTTTGCCTGGCAGAGATAAAACACAAGCACCGTTATTCTGAGTCACTGCAGGACATCAGATATGGGTGTGGCCACCAGGTTTGGTTCTTCCTCCTGGAAACAAAGCCTGAGGAGAGCCAAGGCATAGAAGGTGACAGCTGAGGAGTTACTTGTGTCACTCAAAGGCCTTCCTTGGGCTCCCAGCAACACCACAGGATGTCTGTTACCCTCCACCTGCATCAGCTGGTCGAATGAGAGGTGCTGGCACTGCCTGCACCCCTAGTCTTGCTTTCAGGGACCCGCCTTGGGTGTAAAGCAGTGCCTGAGCAGCATCATTTTGCTGGTGGTGATGAATGATGGCAAAGTGACGTGGTAGAAAGTCACTTGGCTTGCTTGGGAATGAAATCCATCAAAGCTTGTTGCCCTTAGTAACATTTCGTTTTCAGGACTTAGGAATGAATGGCCTAGTTGAAAAAGGTTTCATAAGGCTTGATTGAAATCCTTTGTGTTTGATGTAAAAGTTTCCGTTCGCTTCATTGGGATTTGGCCGGGCCTTTTGGGAATAATTTTACGAAATGGAAATCAAGCTTAGGTTAGGTGACTTTTTGGCCCCTACTAACTGGGCTTCTTTGAAAGGGGATATTTGCAGGGCTAAAATCCCTTCCCCCTCTCGCTTCCCCCCCAAGCCATTTCCTGTTTCCTTACACTGAGAACTACTTAGATACAGCAGCTTCTTGTGTGTTTCCACAGTGAAGAAACACAATCCACTTTAGGCACTTTGATTATAGTCATTACGTAATTTTGCCATAGTCCTTTAATAGCAGGCATTTTAGATCCCTGTGGATGCTAAAAAAGATCAAAAGCCCTACATCACAAAGGAGAAACCTTCTGAATAGGTCCTAAAGAAGTCAGTTGCTCTGCAAGTGAAATGGGGCCCAGTGTGTCGAGAAGAGAGGCTTGAAAAGGAAATTAAAACAAAAAAAATCATCTTCCTTTTGCAGGTCCAAAAGAACTCAAGCTGAAACAGTGAAACTGAAGAGGATTCAGAAGGAGCTGCAGGCTCTGGATGACATGGTGTCTGCTGACATCGGGATCCTGAGGAACCGCATCGACCAGGCCAGCCTGGACTACTCCTACGCCCGGTAAGTGACACCCAGGGAGGAGGGGACAGGGAGCAGCCCTGCCCGAGGGGAGGGGAAAATGCTGTTTCCTCTCACTGCAGTACTAATGAAGTCCTGTCACTGTAATGACGTGTACTTGAAGCGGTCACAGTCTGGGGGGCTGTCAGATCTGGAAGTAAAAGTATGCTTTTTATTTCCTAATTTTTTCCCTTGGAATCTGGGAACTGAAGCAGATTTTCTGACTGGAGACTGCTGTCACAAGACATAGGTCCTGCTTTAAGTGTGCAGTTGTCCATAAGCCCTGCTTTACTGTTTCAAGGCTGTTTATTTCTTCTCAGGGGGAAAGAGGTTTTTTCTTGAAAAGTCCTGAAATGAAAATCCTGTTCATGGAAATTTGCTGGCTTATGGCAGCTCTGGTCCTACTGGAATCAATGGGACCAGTTAAAACATATAATCCTGCTGGAGTATTTTTGCAACTAGGACCAAAAACTGAAGGAAGAGGGAAGCTTTTAACCCTTCACAATGTGCCTTTAATCACTGTGGGTGTGATGAGTTCCTTAAAGGCAAGAAATTAATGGGAACACCCCATTAGCTGTGGGTAAACCACAACATCAGTAGATAAACAGCAGCATGTTTGTGCAGCCAGTTCATAAAGCAGAAACGTTCACCCGCGGTTTTTGGTTCACCATTCAATGTGTTAAATGCTCATTTCTCCTTCTGACTTCTGCCATACCATGACCACAGGCCAATAAAGCTGGTAATTAGTCTGGAAAAAAATAGCAGTGGTAGCTAAAAAATTAAGATTTCTTTGGTGTAATTATCATTTGAAATGTCCAAGATTAACTGTAGTTAGCGTAGCTGATTGCACGTCCTTAAGAGGAAAAACATTTCAATGGATTTTAGATCTAATCTGGTTTCTAAAAACATTTAATGCTCCTGAGATATTCTTACCCAAGTTTTGGAATAATGTGTCTATTTGAAATGCTTACTGGCTAAAGAGCACAAGCAGCTCTTGACATTAGAAAAGCAGTTTTTAATGACAATAGCAAAAGGAAATGCTAGTAGGACAAGTGGGTAAACTTCATCAAAATCTTGACTTCTATTAATTTATTAGGTGTGTTCTTGAAGGAGGGATTTGGCAATGTGAAGTAGATATTTCCAGTGTTGTAGTTTATATGCAATATGAGCCAGATTTACTTTTAAGTGGAGTCTTTTTAAGCAATTTCTTATTATTGCCTCTTGGCTTAGGGCTAAAACACAGAGCATTTCAGTGGTCAAAAAGTGCAATATTCAATAGTCCTGAGCACATACCTAGTTAGCAACATTTGACAATTGCTGTGGAATAGAATTTTTGTAAATACAGTGTGACTGATAGGTGGGAATTCAGCCCAAAGGTTTAGCTGTGCAGATGTTTCCAACATAGCATTACAGGTATCTAACCCAGAGAAATCTTGACTTTTTTGAGAGGGAAACATAAGTGAGCATCTTCTGCTCACTGCAGATAGCCTTTACAGCTGGGTAAAAGTCATGTGGTTATTATATAAAAGAAGATACTTGGGAAGGCTTTTCTATGTCTTACTTCCTTCTTTTTTACTAAGCAAAGGACCTCTCCTGTCTTTCTGTTGCTTTGTTTAAGCAGATAATGGTTTTATGAAAGAGCTGGATTCTTTATTGAACTACCTTACTAATACTAGTTTTATGAGGCTAGTCAGGCTGCAAAAGCCTTTGTGTGTTCCCTTTCCCGATGAGCAAGATTGCATCTGTCTTTTAATTAGAATTAATACACAGGTTCACTTCAAAGTGCTAGATATTCTCAGTGTATTTACTAAATAAATACTTAGAATATTCCCTTTTGGCTGTATTTGTCGTGAGAGGAAGTGCAAATTGGCAGGAGGTGAGTGTCGGGACGGATGCTTGCAATAAAATTCTACATCTGTGCTGATGTCATGTGCTGTATCAGTCTGTCCTGCCCCTGATTTTCTGAACATGGATATGGCTGGCCAGAAAAGGACATGATCCAAATGTCATCGTGCTCCATCAAGCATCCGTATCTGTGGGGGGGATGGTTGGTTAGAAAAACACACGACTGCTTTGTGGTGTTTCAGTTCCCTGAGTGGGTGTTCATTAGAAGTGTGAAAACACTGCAATTTCTGATGGCTTCTTTCTGCTGCCAGTGATGTATCTCTTCAAACAGGCAGTAAAAATGGGTGGTTGTGATTCAATCTGAGCAAGTTAACTTTTGGAATACACAACAGCAGAGCCCCCTGTGTCCAGAGAAGTTTCAATCAGTTCACTCTTATTTTCTTCCCTCTTGCTAATGTGGCAGCGTGTCATGAACAGCTGGCACAGTGCATTGCAGAGCACGTTGCACTCCAGAGATTCTTAAAGTACCTGTCCCTGTGTCAGGCTGTGAGGTGCTGTGAGAATTAACCCTCCAGAAATGCTGATGGTTTTGCAGGAAGCGCTACGACAAGGCCGAGTCCGAGTACGTGGCGGCCAAGCTGGACCTGCAGCACAAGACGGAGATCAAGGAGCACCTGACGGAGCACCTGTGCACCATCATCCAGCAGAACGAGCTGCGCAAGGCCAGGAAGCTGGAGGAGCTAATGCAGCAGCTGGACGTGGAGGCAGATGAGGAAAATCTGGAGCTCGAGATCGAGGTGGAACAGATGCTGCAGCAACAGGAGGCAGAAGCAGGGAGGCAATCCAGCCAGGCTAGGACAGCCCAGGAGAACCCTGCTCCCAGTGCTGCAGGGCAGGAGAGCCAGCAGGCCAATCATGCTGCTGCTGCTTCTCCTGCAGTTTCTGAACAGTCTCAAAACCCCAGGACCAAATCCCTCTCCAATGTGGACAGCCAAACTCAGGCAGTAAATGTGACCTCAGGAAGCTCCCCAGCTTGTTCTGCCACATGATTGCTGGATGCAGATAACCCAGTGGTAATGGATGAGGTACTCTCTGCAGGCTTGTGGCTGTATGTTGTATCTGGGCTTCAGCAGTGCCAGTAATATGCACTTCATTCCTCTTTTCTTTTTTATTGTTTTCAAATTTTAACGGCTCTTTTCTTTCCACAAGACACATTTAAGGTTCATTATCATCATTCTGGTGTACATTCATGTTCTACTGCCCAGCTCTTCATGGGCTTTTGTACCTTCCTGAAACAGGACACTTGGAAGTAAACAGTAGGGTTTGTCCAAAGATTTTCAGCTTTTTGATTGCCATGGATACCTGTTCTGAGCAGTGTGCAAGAGAAAGATACCTACAGGAGAAACCTTGGTCTGCTTCAGAACACATTGTGACAACTGCAGTAGGATGTTTGTCTTCCTTTGTATCCATAAGGGATTAGTTTCCAACGGTTTCTCATGCTGTGAAACCCAAGTGCTTACATTAATTGCCTTTGTAGAGATTACTCTGTCCTGATTTAAGGGAAATTTGCATATTGAGGCAAACTGCAGAGTCAGTTGTAATACCTCGTATTTATCACTTTGCCTGTTCCTTTCAGACAGTGCTGAATCATGAAGCTGTACATTGATAACACTATTAGCTATGAAGTCACAGCTGCTAGGGTTCAACAAAAATGATGGGTTATAGTTTAAGACATTGCAGAATATAGAAGTAGAAACACACAAAAGAGAGTGTGTTACATTTAAAGCTGTTTTCATGGCAGAGATTTTCTCTGTGTAGTTGCCTCGAAGTGCCAATAATTAGCCATAATTAGCCAATAATTCATCTTGTAATGAATAATCCCCCACAGTATATTGGAAATGAGCCTATTTTTGTAGAACATTTAATGCATTTTCTTGCCTGAAAAGCAGGTTAGTACCCCACAAAAGTTCAGCTGCTTTGCTCTATTGCTGTTGAAAGGCTTTAAAAAGCTATTCCAGGTGGAGAAAGCCTCAGGAATTAAAAGAGAACATAGGAAAATCTCCCATAGACTGATTGCAGCTGCAAACTGTGGGGACTGCACTCACAGTTAACCTCTTGGTACCAGGGAAGTGTGGGAATGGTTCCTGGAATACCTGACCTGGACGTGTTGGGTCTGAGTTTATGAATGAGTTGCCGGATGACGCCGCCGAGTCTATAAATGGGACAGTGATTGTCTCTATGGCTTGAACAGTGGAAAAACCTGTCACTACATTTCAGTTTTATTCTATTAATAAATCAGTGCATCTTGTACGCAGTGTGTTTACTTTCAGTTGTGATATCTGAGACTAATTCAGGGATCCAAGCCTGTTTTTCCACAGGAGGTGATAAATGGTAGAATCAGATACGTCCTTTGGCAACTTTCCGCCGTGTGAAAATAAAACCTCAAAAAAGGCTGTTCCAAAAGATGGAAATGCATGAAGTAAAGAGATGGCAGGCTAGAGCTTGGCAGGAATCTTTTCAACTAACTGGCTAGGGGCAACAGTGGAAAATCTCTCCTGATGCCTTCCATACACAGGAGAAAGTGGCATAAATATGTCTCCTAGAGCAGCCGCTCATAATTTAGGCTAATTGGAGTTAGATTCCAGCTCCAAAGTAGTGTTAGAAATACGTATGAAGCATTGCTGTGGTGTTGCTGGTATACTGCATTCCCTGTTATTTTGCTGGAAAACCTAAAAGCAGAAGATTTAATGGTATTGTGAGAAAATTGTGACTGACTTCCTTCACTGTGTCTGCTGTTGCAGGACACCTTGTAGCAACCTGCTGATGGTTTTCAGAATGGAATACCAGTAAGTGCAGTAATAATTTAATTGTACCATTCTCATTTCCATCCTCTGCAGCCATCTCCAGTTGTTCCTCAAGAGATTCAAAGGCCTAGAGGATAGGTCTGTTCCTCATTACAGTTGTGTTCAGCTCGTCGGGGACACGCAGAAGAGCTTCTGACAGAAGAGTTGAATTGCAAATGGTATTTACAGAAATCACACAGACACCATTTTGCATCTAATTTATGGTTCTCTAGTAGGCTGACATGTGGTTAGAATATTTCTACACCTTGTTGTCACAGGTAAGGTTATTGTTTGAACTCTGAAAATGGTATTCCAAATAATTCCAAGTCCAAAGGTTTTTTTGACAACTGCTTTAAGATTATGAGTTTCCTAGAAGGGAGTAAGTTTATATGCAACAAAACTGTTTAAAGGCTGAAACATTCTTGTGTGCCATTCTGATAGCGCTGGTGCTGTTCCTGCCTGAGAGGGAAGATGCTGTTACAATCAGCAGTTTCTGTTCTCTTACAAGTCCCTTGTTGAAGTTCTGGCCAGTTCTGTCTTTAACTTCTGAGCCTGTGAAGTGAAGTGGACTGGCTGGAAGCCACGTGAAACAGCCATGTGGAATAACAATAGCAGCCCAGCAGCAGGCTGCTCTTGCTGGCCAGGGAGCTGAAGAGTTAACTTGTTTGATCTCAGTTGTGAAGCCTTTCTGTGACGTGTGATATAAACCACTACCGTGGTGTCAGTTCCACTTTGGAAGTTCGCGAATGTTTTGATGGGTGCCAGTGTGCCGGTTTAAAATTCCCCCTGTGCCGGAGCCAAGGAGTCCAGTCCTAATTGTAACAACATGTGTGCTGGTCAGAAATGCCAGGAGATGATTTTGGTGCAACAAAAGGCTTGAGGGTTTTTTCTTATTTCTCCTTGTTGGAATTGAGGCTCTTCAAGCAAATCCATTTCTGCCTTTGTAGTAGCTGATGTTACTGTGTTTGTCCTGCTGCCCCAGGTGTGCACTGAGGACAGGTGTGCTGTCCACTTTTGTATCTCTTCAGGAGAATGGGAAAATGGAAAGCTCAGTACAGCTCAGGAACGAGTGGGTAGATTTTTAGTGAGGACCTCTTGCACAGGTGGAGGTAAAAGTGAGTGTGAAGCACACTGGGGTTGAACACCCATGGCAGGGAAAATAGTGACATGTGATATCTGACAGTAACACTGCAGGGCTTGGCACATTGGACTCTCCTCTGGCAACGTGGCCATTTCTGTGCTGGATCACCACATTGCCATTATGGGAAGAACTGGGAAACACCAATGTACACCACTGAAAATGTTACAAAGCACAGTACAATTATCCGTGTTGCATTTTGGCCAGGATGTCAGGATAAGCACTCCTAAATGAGCACAGATGGTCATGACTCAGCCTGGGGTTCCCATGAATGTGTGGAGCATGGTGTAAAACACTTGGACAACCCCCAATCTGATTGTACATCCAGCCAGATGAAGCTGGGCTCTCAAGAGGTTTGAGCTTAGGGGAGCTTTCTGGGGAGGGACTCAGGTTCTCCATCAGCCATTTTCCTTCCTAATACCTTCTGCGATGCAGTGGAGCCTTTCCTTTGGGCCTGGATCCCATCTGAACTGAATGAGGAAAAACTAGTAAGAGAGAAACGTAGAGACTGGCCTAGAGTGGTTGGAGGTACTGTGTTTCCTGATCAGCTGCATTAGGAACATGCTAGAGAGGAATGCTCGTGGCAGCTTAACCTCTGGGGACGTTCTGGAGCCCAAGAAAGGGGCAGAGCACTGTCAAATTCCCTCCTTTGCTGGGATTCTGTCTAGTCTGTATTTTCTGCTTAGGACAGCAGGACCTCAAGACTTACTGTTGTAACTCCCTTCTGTCAAGGTTCAAGTTTGGATTAAGCACCCACACCTGAGGCCTGGAACCTCACCAGATGCACCTTATGTGGGATCTTTGAGCATCTGCATGTCCTGGACCAAGCTTGGTACTTCAGTGGGGTTCTGTGTAACAGTGTCTTGGGTATCTGTGCTCCTCTCCTGCACGTGCCATAGCTGTGTATAAGGGTTCATGCAGTTGCTGAGAGAGAGAGAGCTAAATTTTTTCTGCAGGCCTGATCCATCCCAGAAATCCAAAGTTCAGCACTTTGGTGTTATATAACGATCCCTTTCCTAACTCCATGGATATCAGCAGGTGTGGCATGTAATGGACAGAGGGTTTTGTCAGTGGCAGTGCAAGCAGGGTGTAGGGATGTGGACTGGTATTATAGAAACCACATGCTTGTTAAGTGCCCTATTTAGGCTGGTCTGCATGGTCCCATTAAAGCGAGTGTTGGCTCCTTTGATGGGGCACGAGACTGGTTTCCTTCATGGCTTCCCTGATTTATGTCCCAGCAAAGAACTCGGACGTCAGTGGGGAAAGACCAAGTAACCAGAGAAGTGAGCCAAGCCTCGCTCACCCCCTCGGCATGATAGGACATCAGATCCTTCAAATCCTTGCCTTTGGCAGCCTGTTAGTTACAGGGTTTAAATCATGCCTTTTAAGGCTCAGGTAGAGACACTAAAAAAGCTTGGGCCTTTCTGAATTAGGGCCTGGATTGTGTAGTTAGGGTCATTTTCTCAATTAGCTAAACATAAATCAGTCTAACGAGGCACTTGGGAGCATTGGGCAGGTTTAGTACCTTGTCTCTCCTGCCTCTGTCCTTACCACTCCCACCTGCTTGTTTGGCTGATCAGCCAGTGATTTTATTTTTCCATGCTGCCAGTGCTGAGCAGTGGGTTTTGATGTCTGAATTGGTTTTCACACCTGGCACATGAGTGCAAGAGGGGAGAAATTGCTCTCGGGAAAGCAGGTAAAACACCTCTTAGGTGTGGCAGAGATTCAAGAGTCTCAGCACTCCAAGCCACACTGTCCTTCAGGGGCTGGGAATGGTGTCCTGTTGAATGGGCAGGGGTGGGTGGTGGCATGAGTGCAGAAAATCCAGCAGCAGCAGGGATGTGATACCTGGGATAGAAAGCACACATTGCAGCTGCAGCTCTGGAGCTGGGTAATGGAACACGTGACTTCTTTTCCTTGGCTCCACCATGTAAGGACTGTGCTGTTTGCTGGAGACTGATGGAAATTTGGGATGGGATATGTTGCCCTGTACCCAGTTCAGCCCAGTGCTCTGGTGGAGCTTTGGGATCCATTTCTGCAGGCAGAAAATCTTAGGGGTTCCTCACAGCAAAGAATGAAACCCTGAGAGATGAAAGAACCCATTTTGTGACTTGTGATGCCATTGGAATGGATAAAAATAATCCTAAGGCAAAGCTGCAGTGATGGGGATATCCCTTCAGTCTCTTACACTGTTTAGAACTGGAGAGGATGTGGCAGAATGAAGGAACAGAGTCACTTCATCCAGACCATGCACAAGCTGAAGCCGTGGCCCTCCCTGTCAGCTTTCAAGGCCTAGAGCTGAGTAAGATGAAAACATCCAAACCCCCCCCAAAAAAACAAACGTTTTGTGGGTAATAAAAGTGAAACATGTCATAAATAAATCCCTGAGTGATGGGCCTTTTTAACTTCCCCATGCAAGATTTCTTTACTCTAGCAGTTGGTAAGTGCTGGTGATGTATCTGAACATGATCAACTGATGTGATCCTCCTGCGTTCATGTTATCAAGGCTGAATCTCACCCTTCAAATGTCTGTCTGACATTTTGCTCTGCAGTAATTGGTCTTTGTTCTGATTTGCTGATGTTTCCTGATTATGCAGGGCTAAATTGAGCCCCACATCTCATCCTGGGAAGGCATTGCTCTGAACTTGCTGTGGCTTGGGAGCCCTCAAATACTGTAATGGGACAGCTGCAGAGAAGGACATGCAGCAGGAGCAGCTCTAAATGCACAGTTGTGGAACCCTCTGTTGCTCCTGCATTAGTCCCTACCTGTCCTGAAGGAAACCCCACTGAGTTATTTCACCTCCACAGCTTCCTCCTTCATCGAGCCAGTAAAGGAGGAGTAGAGCAAAGACAGAGTCACTCATGAACTACAAGCTTAGCAATGGTGTCTGGCTGGTGATGGATACCAAGTGAGCCTGTGGCTGCTCCACACTCCTAAGTCCAGCAGCAACAGAAATAGGAGCCCTTCAGCTGCCTGCCATGGAGCTGAAGGGCAGCTGACCTCCTTGGCCATTGCTCCACATGGACCACTGTATCCCCAGGAGAACTGAAATGATGGAGAGCTCTGGGAGTCATTCCTAGGCAGCAGGTACCAGCAGCTCCCTGCTGGTGTGACTCCTTCACAGGTAGGAGTTGGGTATCCTGCAGATGATGTCTCAGCAAGCCATGTTAACTTGCTCCCTTCCTTTTTCCATGTGGGAGGAAGTCCTTTGTACTGCCACTGCCCTCGGAGGTCCCTGGCTGTCCCTTGGATTGTTAGCTTGGGCAACAAACTCCTGGCAGAGCCATGCTGTGAGCCTCTGCCAAAATCTCTGCTGAGTATACTCACTGCCTTGGGCACATGAGCTAGGTACTGCTCTGCCTTTGCAGGCTTAAGTCACTTTTCCCATTCCAGTGTAGACTCTGTCCCTGTTCCAAGGAGGGGTTAATCCAATTCAGACATTTTCTTCAAAGTTTCCCAGTTTTCATCTGGAGTAGGTTTGTGAGCATCACCCCAAACCCACATCACGTCTTAAATAGCTCTGTAGCTGTTTAGGTGATGACTCTTGCTGCTGATGGTGCAGATTTCATTGTCTGTGGTACTGATGGTCTCCTAGAGGTTGTGTCTCTGGCTTGGCTGTTGTGTGAGCTGCAGCTGCTCCCACGTTTTGGTGGTTTGCTTCATGGAGAAGATGATGCTCTTTGGTGTGAGGATGTGCTCATGAAGGACCAGGTCCATTCCAGGGTTTTCCTAACGTGCTTCTCTGAGCCTCCAAGAAGAACATCCTGCAGCTGTTTTAAAAAGTCATGCCTCATTCTCTGCAGGACTTTCTTCTTGCTTCCAGATCTCTTTCCCCCCATCTGCTAAAATGCCAGTTGTTTTCTTTTCTTCATTCCTCAAATCAAAATATTTAGCAGTGGACTTTTCTCCATGACATCCCACTGCATCCCTTAACTACTGTGGAGTGTTCATCAGTCTCACTGACATTAACCAGTTCTGCAGGAAAACAGCACTGCCAAGCAGGCAGGCTCCACTCCTGGACAGTATCTGGTACTGTCAGTGACAGTCCCCCTGTGAGTCTCTCAGGGATGATGCTTTTGCTGGCAGAACTTGAGAAGCTGTTGGAACACACTTTCCTTGGCCTGGCAAGTTGCACTTGGGCCCTCATGGTGTTCCTTCTGGCCTCAACATGAACAAAGCTCTATCTGCTTTTCAGAGAAGGGAGTCACCACTTGCTTTTCAAGGACTAGTCAGTCTCCTCTGCCCCAGCTGCCTGCCACACTGGGGCCTTTCATTACTTGCACCCTTCCAAGCCACCAGTTTTCTTTTCTCCTTCTGTCTTTCAAACAGTTTCCCTTTCTACTTCCAGCAGCTGCTGAGAAACTTCATGGACCCATCTGTCCTCCAGGCCATGCAAATAACCAGGGCTCCCCAGAGCCACCAGGCTGAGCAAAAGGTGGGTGAGCACAGAGTGGTGCTGGAAATGCTTTAATTCGTAGAACTAAAACTCAATAGGATTAAAATCACAGCCAGTTTTAGAAGCCCACCTGTCCCTGCTGTTCTTTCCAGGTTTGGGCTTATCCATGTTCACTGTTAGACCCTAAATACTTGCACTCAGAAATCATTGCTTTCACCTACTGTGTCTGCAACCCCAGAGGTGGCTGGTTTGAGTTGGTCACCTCTGGGGAGGTGACAAATGATAACTCAGCTGGACATTCCTGGGGAGAGCCAGAAGGAGACTTCCTGGGGAAGGCATTTGGGATGGCTGCTATCCTCAAACACATCAAAGGTGCGAATGGCTTTTATCAAGAGGCAGTAAAACTAATCCAAAGCCCACTTTAATCTGTTTGCCACATATTTGAAATGGAACTGGTTTCAGAAATGCTTTCAAGAGTTTTAAAAATTCTTCTGGACCTGTGTCTTAGAGCTCTTTCCACTCTGGAAACCTGATGCTTTTGTTTCCCAGATGTTCTGGATTCATGACTGAGGGAAGATGGAGAACGAAAACTATTTCTAAACCTCTTCTGAAATATGGGCACAAATAGTTTGGCTTTTTTTCCTAGCTCTAAACCCCTGTTAAACTCAGGGTTTTTTTAAAAAAAACGCAGGCTATGCTTACAGTAAATACCACCTCCACAGTCAGCAAGTGAGATATCTTCCCATTCAGTTGTCAAAAACCCCTCATTTCCACCTCACTAAGTCTGCAAGACACTGGCCTTTTGACCTGCTGGGGTGCTTGCCCCTAGTCTGGAGCTTTAGGCCGGTCCTGTTCTGCTGGAATAAATCGACCTTTAGTGTTTAAAACAGGAGCAAATCCTTGGAAAGATCAGAGCAACTGTAGTCTTTCTCATTTTCTTTCTTTTTTTCCTTTTTTTTTTTTTTTTTTTCTGCAGGAGAGTTTAAACATCTCTGCTTTCATTTGGACTTTCCCATGCCGTAATACCCAGCAAGTGTTGAGAGAATGTGGTTACATAAAACCATATTTTTAATACAACCGACAGACTGTCTTGAGAGCTAAGTGTTTTTTGACAGTTTTTATGCACCTGTTAATTCAAAGCTCTTAACATGTGCCAGTTAAAAAGAGCCAGGCACTAAAACATCCACCCTGTGGACGGCCGGGGCTCAGCTGCACACCAGAGCACAGGGAGTCCGTGCAAGGTAGGAACTTGGCTTTTCTCACAGCACCAACTGGTACAGAGCTAATTCAACTCAGAGCTTTTGTTTCCCAGTCCTGCTTGGCCTCGTAGATCCCTGCTTCTGCTTTGGACCTGAAGAACAGCTGGCGTTTCTTTGGGTTTCTTCTGTTTGCTTTTCTCACCTATGTCAGAAAGAAAAGATGTCAAACTTCCTGTCAGGGCCATTGTTAAAAGACAATACTGACAATACTTCCCCAGGCTCCTCTGCTAAATTTGTGCCTCCTTGTTTTCCTGATGGTGGGGTTGGTTTTGGTGATCAGGTACAGCCCAGATGGAAACCTGCTGCAGTGTCCTCCAGTGTGTCTGCTCAGGTATCATCTCCACTCCATCCCTGCTCAGGTGGTCTCTTCAGAAAGGAAGTTCTCCTCCTTTTGTCTAACATTTTCCTTCCTCTCCACCCCTTCAATATTACAAAAACTTTCAATGTAGAGATGTTCTCAGGGTCATTTTAAACCCCGCACAGCCAGGTCTTCCCTCTTCCTTCTGCGACTTTCTCCCCACACTGTATTTGCTCACATCCCAACTGCCCAGTTTTAGGGTTAGGTTTAGGGCTAGGGTCTGGCTCTGCACTCTGTGGATCACCCAATGGCCCTCATCCCTGTGGAGAAAAGCTTGAAAACTCAGCACCATCTGACATAAAGCCTCAAAAATGCCCAGAAGGCAGATAAAAACAAGAAAGCTTGGGAATTTTAAATACTTGCAGATGCTGACAGTCGTTTCTGTGGTAGAAATGACCAGCTAACCCTAAAATGAGTGGCCACTCATTTTTTGTGCCAATGACTCTGCATTTGGGATATGTTTCTGTGTAAGGAAGGGCTAGCATGCCACTGCCACTCTCCTGCTGTGGAAATTTAGTCAAGCTTAATCAAGCCTTCAGCTGATAATTGCACTGCCTTGAGGAGATGGGGCTGTAGCAGCTCTAGACCTTTCCTTTATCTCAAGGCCAAGAGGCATGAGGAGAGTCTCTGGTGTTAAGCCCAAAGCTTAACAAAGCAAACATCAATATTCCTTCTTGCATCTCTGCTGAGTTCCCTACAGGCTGCATTTAGAGATTTGGCTCCCAGTGAATAACACTGTCAGAACAGTGTTAGTGTCTCTGAATACTGCACATGAGCTTGAACTGACAGGAGATTCTTTAAGCAGGAAACACGAGGTGAGGGCTTGTCAGGACAATAGATGGGGCTAGGATTCCACCTCAATAACACTCAGGCTGTCTACTGCAAAATCACCTGGAGGGACAAATCTGCTCCACATCTCATGAGTGCACTGTTCTTTGTGTTCAATTAGCTAGAACATGGTATATAGTGTTTTTATTGGCTTTGCATTTTACACTGACTGCAGGAAGACATATTACACCCCATCTGGCATAAATCCTGTTGGACCACAGTTATCCTGTGACAATTCAGAGGATAAATTGGACCAGGCAGAGTGGTATGACCATCAGTGTTTTGCTGCATGGCATCAAAATCATGTCCTGGGTACCCTCAAACAAAATTTTGTGTCTCAGTACTGCCCAGCTTTGCAGGTATGTGTTATGCTTACAATGTTTCCTTGAAAAATGTGACTTGAAAGGTTGTATTGCTGTTATTTCTTACACTGCTACTTCAGCAGCTGCTGTGCAGGAACTTGACCTGTAGCCTGTGTCTTTTAAGGGTGTACCTTCCAAGCAAGGTTAAGGTGTAGCTGGGGTGATCTCCTGTTCTGGAATGACAGAACTGGAAAGGATCTCAACACGTCCTCTAACTCATAGCCACAACCAAGTCCACCCTGTGTGTCCTGACTGGTAATTGTCTGATAGTTCCTGTCTCCTGCAGGGGTGAAGAATCTGTCTCCAGCAGTGGAGGCTGAGTAGAACCCAAGGTCTAACTGGAAACTCCACAGCTACACTTGAACCTGGCCCTTCTCTCCCCATTAACTGTTTTGAGGAGAATGTTTTTTCTCTTCCCAAAGCACAACCCTTTCTCTGTATCACCCTTTAAAGCACTTGCACAGCAGGGTCTGCAGTGAGGCAGGGAATGAAGAATTTGTGGTGGGAAGCATCCCAAACTCACTCAGATCAGTTGAGATTCCAACAGCAACCAAGCCATCTGTGACTCATCTTCGTGCTTGTGTGTCAGCTCATGGAGAGATCCTCAGAGCAAGCAAGGCTCTGCTCACACAGAAAACAGCACCAGGTTCCTGCTGGTTTGCCCTCATGAGGGGACAGGGCTATGATGCAAGATAAGTTCATAAGAAAAGTATGGTGGTTGTTTACTGCTCTGAAACACGCTCCATTTTCAGCTACAGGAAAATTATTAGAGTCATAATCCTTGCTGAGAGCTGAGCTACTTCTCCAAACAAATTGACTCCATTTCCATCTGATTTAAATTTGAGAGAAGTGCTCATGTCCCAAAGCTGAATGATTTTATCACCTCTTCACCAGCCCTAGCATATGATGACAGTTTTTTTGGATGGAACCAGAGAATAACTTTGCTGAGAGATGTCCCAGTTTTCACCCATCTGAGGATCCCTGATGTTTCCTTAGAATCCCTTTGCCCTTTGGCTGCAAAGATGGGTTGCTCTGAGGGCAGAACAGCTCTCTAGGGATTGAGAGCAAAGGGAGGCTTCAGCAGAGCCTCCAGATCAAGCTTGAAGGTAGGACCTTCTTTCCTTAAGCTCAAAAAACATGTGTCATTTTTAAGTTTTTTGAAAGTGTGTGTTAAAACATTTCAGTTAGAAGAACTGTTCATGGGGCAAAATGTGCAAACCTGAGTTAGGACGCTAGAAGTTAATTGCATTGCTTAAAAATGTACAGAGTAAAATCTAAGGGGCCTTTCCTTTGGCATGCTTTCTTCTTTGGAGAACTTCCTGAAAACCCCTTCCTTGGATTGGTGACCATGCATTGTCTTGAAGCCAAAAAGCGTCTTGGCAGAAAGGTAAATCCAAAGTGTCAGCCAGCAGCGAAGCACTTGAATGCTGCTGCAGGTCTCCAGATTAATTTCCAGATTATTATTGAACAGATGCAATGGCTGATCTATCCTGGACAAAGATTTTTCCTTTGCACAGCCACATGCAGCAATGAAAGCAGCAAATTCCACTGATACTTTCTGCCCAAGAACAGATCTGTTGCAGAATTCACATCCCCTCGATTAAAACATCTCCAAGTCCAAACTGTGCAGCTTGGTTCCCTGGAACATCAGAGTGTGGCTGGTCCTGAGGATCCTGGGCTGGAATTTCTCACTGTCAGCCGTAGAGGGAGCCGTGATGAGAGGCTGGGATGTGGCAGGAACTTCTGCACAATAGGAATTGCCCGTTTTGGAAGGGAATTGTGCAGCCCTGGCTGCAGGGAGAGCTGGGCTGATCTGCTCCTTAGGGTTTTTGGCCAGTGTGTTCTGGGGTGAAGGACAGCGACCTGGGTGGATAAAGGATGCTTTGTGCCATGGTCAGATTCAGACACCTGGGAGAGGGGAGCAGGGAATGAAGCAATTCTGTTTGTTTTGAACCAAAACAGTCCCCTCCCCAAAAAAAAAAAATTTAAAAAATACTGAGTCAACTTAGGACATGGTGTTTGATCCGAAACACAATGTTCCATTTTAGAGTTTAATTTCATTTTTTTTCCTGAAGTCGGGATTTTCAATAAAACCTCCAAAAGGCTCATTTCAGAAACACCTACATGAAGTCAACCCCTTTGCTTTGAAAACACTTTGGAATGAAATGTTTTGAAGTTTAAAAAAGAGCCTCCTGTATTAGGCTTGTTGGTTTTGTTTGGTTTTTTGGAAAAAGGTGCTTGTCAAATTCAGCCCAACTTCGTGAGTGGTTTATGTCCCTCCAAAATTAAACTCTGCTCAAAATTACTGTTTGCTGCACAAATTCACCCACTGTATCTGTGGATCTGCCCAGGGCAAAATGGAGTCTGTGATTCAACCCAGAGCTGTTGGAACCAGGGAGGAGAACCCAGGGTGTTTGCACAAAGGAAAGGATTCAGCTCTCAGCAATCAAAGCCCAGCTCTTGCTTCCTTTCCAAGGGCATCTGGAGTCCCCTGGCTCCACGTGGCCAAAATTCCCATTGTCTCCATGAGGAGTTAAAACATGAAATGAAGAAAACACCAAAAGGAGAAGAGCACGTGAAGAAATTTATTTCTAAGACCCATCTTATTTATCTGCTTCCAAAAAAAAAAAAGTGTGAGACATGGAAGTTTCTTTTCAGGCACTTCCTAATGACTTGGATGATCCAGTGAAACAAATGAGAGCAGCCAGGAGAGTGCTGTGCTCCGAAAGGGCAGGGAAATATTTGCCAATGCAGCAGCTCTGCAAATGTGTGAGGCTGTTAAGCTCCTAATCCCATGTCTTATTTTTATGAATTTTCACACTAGTGGGATATAATGAACGTTGAACCCAAAGACATTAATTACTCGGGTCCTTTTTTTGAGAGGAATTTCGATGGAGTGTAACGTTTTAAATTACAAGGTGTGAAATAAACTCTACAAAACTTACAGCTTTAGTGGAGGAACTCCAAAATCAAATAAAAATGCAAAACCGCTGATGAAGTCCAATTTACTGTAAAATGCCCTGGATCATGGTGTTCCAGTAATTTTTTTTTTCCTACATACTTTGGTTAAAATAATTTATATCCGCTGCAGTGTTTATGTACCTTAAGCTTTATTTATTAAAGGATATGTATATTTCAAGCCCAGTTTTAATGAGACATGCTGAAATCTGTAAGGTACAGTGTGACTTTTGTTCTAATCAGCACTAAATCTCTTCTCTTTACTTTTTCTGTGTTGAAAATATTCATGTTGGACGGAAAGGGCCGTGCGTGTATATAAATTTCAGAAACTTATAAATATATATGTAAAGTAATAAGCAAAATTTATTTCTTTTTTTTTTTTCTATCATCAGGGCAAATACTCCATCATTGTTCAGTCTGAGCACTTAAAATCACGGATGGATTTTATCCTTGCTCTTAGAATGCGACAATTACTTCTTTTTTTAGGCAAATTATGTATTTGCCAAAGGTTGGCTGAAAATGTTTGGGAATTCACATCAGCTTGACGAACTGTTTTGGCAAAGGAAGAAAAAGAAGTCCAAGTGTTTTGGCTTTGTTTTCTAATGAAAAGTTTTGAGATTTCATTTTGAACCAACACCCTTAAACTAACGTTAACATGAACTAAAAAAAACTTGGGAAACCGAGAAACTTCTTTAAATTCTGAATTAAATGGGGCCTTAGGGATGTTCCTTGGGGGAGTTGATTTGAAAGTTTCTTCCTGTATTTTTGTTCCTGCAAGGAAATAGAAGATATTTTTGCTTAAATAGATGAATTTGAAAACTGTAATATTTATGGCCATTTCAGTGTAGTATTAGCAGTCAGTTTGAAAATTATATTCAGTTTAAGGAACTTAATCAAACTTGAGCCATATTTTCAAGACATTGGAGAAAGCCTGTCTTTCATTGACACCTCAGGATGAGGTAAAAGCTATTTAACTGCTTAACCTTTACTGATAGCATTCAAATCTGGATATGAAGCAGGTCATGCAAGTGTCCCATGTAGTCCCTAAACCACTACTGAAAATGGTACAATGGTTCCTGAATCCCTTTAAATGTAGTAAATGGTATCATGGGCAGGAGAGTGACTCTCTTTCCATAACAAGCAGCCTTTGATCAAAGGGAAAAAGTCCATTTTGCCAATTTTTCTTTTGATTTAATGAAAGAAGGAAATAGAAAAATCTTTAAAGATTCCTGCAGCAAAGAGGGCAAAACCTCTTCTCTTTTAAGAGATGCAGCAAACTGAAAATGTCTGGTAGAAACCAGCTTTGCTCAACTTTTGCCCAAATATCTACGTTTCAGAAGCAATCTGTAAAGTACAGAAGGTTTCAGGTCTGATGAGCTGACTGCCTCACCTCTGCACAGAGAGCCACCTATTTCCTGATGAACCTGAAGGCACAAGTTCCCAGAAAAGCAAAAGGAAATCTGGGAGCAGAGGAGGGGAGACTTCACTCTGTCTGTTCTGAAAATGTTGGCTTTGGAAATGAATGCATTTCTCAGAAGAGAACCCCGAAGCCCAGAAATGGCTGACCAAGGAATTTAAAGGGAGAAACGCTGGGAATCAGGGAGCAGAGTAATAAAGTACAGGTTTGTTCTGTAACAAATTCCAGCACTTGCGAGACTCTTTTAGACATATGGAAGTCCATTTAGGAGGAAAATTGGTTGCAGCCGCTGACTCAGAACCTGTTGGAATCAGTGGAAACATTTCCATTGTCTTCTGTCCTGAAGAAATGGTGTTTCTGTCCTTCCTTCTATCCCTGGCCTGTGCTCACTCTCTGGGCCATATGGATTTCATCTCCCTCAAAGACATGTAAGAGAAGAGGGTTTGGCTGTTTAACAGCACGATGGAGCTGTGTGGACAGGAATGGCTGATTTCTACTTGATTTGCTACAAATCAGGTAACGAGCACCTTTGGAGGAGTCACCTGGGTGCATCTGGCTCTTGTATCCCAGAGCTGAATGTGGCTTTAATCACATCAGCTCATTAACTGTGCTCCTCAAGAGGAGCTCAGAGGAGTGAGGGTCTGCCTTTCTGCAATCATCTGATCCCTGGATTCTGACCATAATTGCCAGGCTATCCCTTGGAAAGAGCACTGGGTAATTGCTTATCTGGATAGTGCCCCCCTTCAGCTATTTCAGACTTTTCTAGTGCTAAACCCAAAGCTGCCTGCAGGGAATGAGTG
The DNA here is from genome assembly GCA_013397375.1 of Toxostoma redivivum. Classification (NCBI taxonomy): domain Eukaryota; kingdom Metazoa; phylum Chordata; class Aves; order Passeriformes; family Mimidae; genus Toxostoma; species Toxostoma redivivum. Next base: position 450,705 of record VXBI01005058.1, on the reverse strand, counting down.
AACCAAGCCCATCAAGAATTGATCTTAAAGGATTGACTCCTGTTTCTGTTCCTGCAAGGCAGGCTCCCAGGAATGGGGGCACGGAAGGGGCTGGATGCTCCCAAGCACTCCCTGATCTCCCAGGGTGTCACCTCCAGATCTTGGGATCCCTCTCTGTCTCCTACCAACAAGGCCAGGAGAAGTCCCCACAGAAGGGGTGAAAACTTGCTGAGCAAGAAATGTTCAAATCTTTAAGTCTCTAGAAGAAAATATTGATATTTTTCAGACCAGAGCTAGGCTTGAGGGAGTGCATGAGAACAGTTCATCCCCATTGCCACCTCAGACCCTCTGTGTGTCCCAGACAGGTCCCTTCCCTGTCCCTCATTCCCTTTGGTTCCCTCTGCCTTTCCTTCCTGGTGCTCCATGTGGGATAAGAAGTGCCTTGCACAGAGGTGCCTGTCTCCTGTTTGTAAGGACAATCCCAGTATCAGCTCCAGCAAAAGTGGATTTGCCATCACAGAAACCCTCCCTGAAACCAGTTCTGGTATCAGCTGGCTCTGCTCTCCTCCTCTTGCCACTGAACTGCGAGTTTCGTGGCAATCTTCTCTGGGTATTTTGGACAATGAATGTGTTTCTTGCCATGTAATTAAATTATCCACTTGAGAAAGAAAAAGATGTGGTTTTGTTCCCATTACAAAAACAAACAAACAAGGACTGATATTTATTACAGGCCAAGGCTACTCAACAAGTGTTCTCTGGAACTCTAATAAATTGCTGAAGAAAGTTTACAGCTGAGCCCTAAAGATGGTTTAGTTTTCCAAGGGGCTGGGATGTATTTATTTCCCATTTTCTTAACCCACAGTATGGTGAACAGCTTAACGTGCTCCTTCCAGGGTTCAGATGGTGTCAACCCAAACCCAGGCTCTTCACCCCGAAACAGTTAACCACTTTTTAATTAAAACCACACCAATTATTCATTTGCAAGTTTCGCATTTATTTTTCCCCATTTGCTCAGCCTGCTATTTGGTTTTGCTCCCACTTCGTTAAAACAGCTTCCAAAAAAAATTAAAAAAAAAAATAAAAATAAACCTAAAACCTCCAGCCACACACCAAACCCAAACAACAGAAGTAGCCAGCAAGGAGCCTTTCAAGCAAAGTGAGGATCTTGTCCTGTGCAGCTGCTGTGGGGTCTCTGTCCCGTTGTGTTGCCCGTGCAAGGAGCAGCCAGGGACTCTCACCCTGCTGCAGTTTAAACCCTCTCCTCCCTTCAAGGTACATCATTTGTGCACAGAGATGAGTGTGGACAGATGTGGGAGCAAGGCACTTAAACACAAGTTGGCTGTTAAGCACGTGCTTAAGTATTTGGCTGGATTAGCAAACTGGTTTTGAAGGGTTTGTGTTTAGAGAGAGCCCCCAAAAAACATTAGAAAGTTGATTTTTTTAGTTTTTCTTTTTCAGTTCATTACCGGGCCTGCCAATGACATCATTCATTTGCAAGATGAGAAAAAGTGTTTAAACAAGATTAAAAAAAAAAAAAAATTAAACAAGACACAATTTTAATGGCCACTTACAAAGGAGATTTATGGACGTGCATAAAGCTGCTTTCCATGGGAGAGGGACTAAGCTTTTAACAGTTACCTTCCTTTGGATTTTTTTTCCCCCTCTTGCAATATAATACCCACAAATATTTGTGAGTTGTGACTGTGCTCCGAAGGGTTAGTCCTCTTCCAGAAAGGGGGGGTGGAGGGAGAAAAGAGTGGTGCCAATTTGTCTGCCCAGACTCTGATTATGGGAGGTGGTGGGGTTTTTTTTCCTTTCCTGCAGGGGAGAGAAGCTGGTGGGACGTTTTCTCTCTCCAGGGTTAGGGATATCTGATACCCAGCCCAAGAGCAGTCCAGCAGACTGAACTTTCATCTCCAGCAGCAAGGGATTTAAAATAAAAAGCCCAACCAAACCTTGTGGATAAACTTCTTAGTTCAATTTGCAGGAGATCCTGGACTTTCTGCTGGGGAAATTAGGGCCATTTGAAGGTCTGATTGTAAGGAGCAGAGTGTGTACATGGAGAAGGGAGAGAGAGAGAGAGAGATCATTTGGAGGAAGGAGGTGGTTTCAATACATCTATTTATTTATTTGTGTGCCCTGGGCCCTGCCCTCCTCCCTCCTATCCTGCTATCCAGTGACCCTCGGTGCTGATTAAAGTTCCTGGGTGACCTCTGAGTGCTTTTGTTCCCCTGCCTGGTAATAAAACCCCGGTTAAACTGCTGGCTTATCCAAACCCAGGGCTCCTTAGGCAGCCAGCTCTGGAGCCAGCTCCAGTCTGAGCCCTTGGGAACACGAGGCTTAGCCCTCATTTAGCCTGGCCAGCCCTGCTGAGCTGGCCTGGGCCAAGGGCGAGTGCCTGCAGGTCCTGGTGGCTGTCCCAGTGCCACCAGGTTGCTGCCATAGGGGGACAGGCAACCTGAAAGTGCCACAGCCTGGTTTCTTGCCTGGCAGCTAAATCCACTGAAGTCCTCCAAAGTGCTGGAGCAGGCTCAGAGCAATAGACATTAAATTATCCACTTGAGAAAGAAAAAGATGTGGTTTTGTTCCCATTACAAAAACAAACAAACAAGGACTGATATTTGTTACAGGCCAAAGCTACTCAACAAGTGCCTCAACAGGCATCATCTACCTGTAGGACTGCTGCATATAGGTAAAAATCTTACCAAGGAAAGACCTTATAAAATCATAGCTTGAACCTGCTACTTGGACTAAGTACAACTAACTTGTCTATTAAATTCCCATTAAAAAGCCCTATGAAAATAAAACTCAATTTACATAAAAATCTATTCTTATAAGATCAATAAGTTGCACCTGCAAAACCAAAAGATCCATGCCATAAAAATCAATAAACAAAATAGATCAACTATCCAAAAATTAAAAAAAAACAAAAAACATACACACAAACCATTTACCAACCAATAAACTAAGCATCAGTATATTGTTAACCAATTAGACTTAACACAGTGTCTTCTAAGATTCCCACAAAAATATAAGCTATACAATAAAGATTCAACTTTTCTACATAAAAAAAACTTAAGTCCCATCTATTTATATTGCAACATAAGACTGTGCCCTGTGCTCACACAGCTCACAGCCACTGCAACAAAACTTGTGAGGAGGTGTTTGTGCTGATGCTTCTGTGGTTTCCTGGTGGAACCCACGGCTCTGGATTGTCTTGAGAGGCCACAGTGTGTGACATCTGCTCCCTCCACCTGAGGCAGGGCTGACAGCCCCGTGGCATCCTTGGCAAGGGAGGGAAGAGCTGAACTCCAGATCCACAACCAGCCTAAGAGATCAGGACATTCCTTATAGCCCCGGTCCCACTTGGTGGGAAGATTATGGAAAAAGGAAACAGCAAGGCAGTTCTTGCCACTGGCAGCTGGTGAATGTGCTGTCTCTGTTGAAAGCTAGGTGACAGCTGTGGAAGCTCTGACTTGGAATCTAAAAACTGGGACTAGTGCAAAGTGATAAACAAATTCCCACTCTCTCAGCCCCCTCCTCCACTTGTGTTTTAGAAATGACAAGGCAAGGGAAAGGCTCCAGCCCAGACTGGGTCAGAGGTCTGGGCAAGGCAGGTTGGAGCCCTGTTGGTGAAAACTCCAAGCCAGGTGCTGCACAGCCAACCCAGCTGCCCCTGCTGTGAAAATCAAACTCTGAGACTGGGGGTACTCCCAGGAGCTGTCCAGATGGGGCTTGGCACCAATACCATTGAGGAGGAGGGCACAGAACTCCCTCCCCAGCCCTCAGCTGAGCCTGCTAGAGAGTCCCAGTTCCCCTGAAGGTTCTCTTGCTGTGAGGTGGCTTCATCCCCACCTTGAGTGACACAAAGCTTTCCATCCTTCCTCCCCCACACACATGGCCAGGGGAGATGGCAAAAAAAAATCCCACAGCTGCTATCCTGGGGCACCTCCCTTATTACACCTGGTGCACAGCAAAAAAAAATGCAATACATGGCCTTGCCCCATCATCCACATGGGGCTGGAGCATGTGTGCAAGTGCTCTCCTGCCTCAGGCTCTAAATCTTGTACAGTGTCAGTGCTGCAATATTCCTAAAGAAGTTCCCAGAGCCAAGTATTTATCACCCCCATGAACCAGTAACAAGGCACCTTGCTCTGACTGGAGATGTGATAGCACTTCCAGGAATGATTGTGTGTGATGTGAACTCAGCCTCTGGTTCAAAATATTGTGCAGAGGAATAATAAATCTCAGTGCTAAATTGCTGCCCCATTTAAGCTTTGATTAGACTCTGATGGTCTGTTCACCCTGGAGCTGCTGGTATTAATCTGCATGCTAAACCCTAATTATAAACTGCTCATGGCATTTCCAGATGACATCAAGATGTTTGGGATTAAAAGAAACCCTGATGTTGAGTTTACAGCTTGGAAGGACTGTAGACTACCTGATCCCCACAGATGTAATAACTCACCTCTGTGTGGGGAGGAAAGAAAAAAGGGAGGTTTGGTCCAAGAGTGTAGCAGGAGTTTGTGTGGGACAGGTCTGGCTCCAGACCCTGCTTTGTGCCCCCAAAATCTCCCTCCCCCACACCTGTAAAGGGATGTGAGATGCACACGTGTTCCTGCAGGTGCTTCATGTCTCCAGCTCCATGCAGATCTTATCCAGCCCTGACTGAAGCAAGTGCAGAAGGGCCTGAGGCCAAGCATGAAAGTGAACCAGCAGAATGGGATGGCTGGGGAAAAACTTTTCAGGGTGAAAGAACTCTGGTTTGGCTCCACAGCACTGTGGCATCAAGAAGCTCAGCAGTGGGGACATCACTGGGCTGGGCAGGGCATGTGGGATGCAGGCTGAGAAGAGCCAGAGGCAGAGAGATGCTCTAAATCACTCAGCTTTCCCCTAAGGAGCTGTGGTTGATGTTTTGGAGTGCAAAGGGGTGAAGGTCTGTGCTGGAGCACTCCCTCTCCAAAGCTGCCATGATCCTAGGAAAGGAGTAAACATCATTTGTGCCCTCCTGCCCTCTGAATCACCCACCTGAACTGCTTGCACCCCAGCCAGGCCCTCAAGAGAGCAAAGCTGGAGGGCATTCAGCATGTCTTCAGACAGCTGAGTGCTTTGCACTGAGCAGGAATAGATGGTGTGTGCATTTTGGTCAGGTTTCCTACAGGCACAGGCTTGTGCCATGGTTCTGGCTGTCAGCTCCTGCTCCTCACTGCCCCCTTCATTATTTTTTTCCCTTTAATTTCTAAGATGAAACACATTTGGCAGATCTTAGACTTCACACACTGAAAATGAAGTAGGGGAGACCCAAAGGACTTTCCCTCAGCCAGGTGAGGACACACACCTGGCTATCACAGGTTTTAGTCAAACCCAGGTGGAAGAAAAGATACTTAGAATGCCTGAAAGAAGAGGGCAACCTATGCTGGTGAAGGCACATGGTGTGCTGGTCAGTGCAGAGGAGCTGGATATGAAGGCAGAGCAGGGGAAAGCTTGGCTTTGTCACTGCTTTGCACCTTCCTGCATCCCACTAATGCCAACCCCAAAGGGGTGAGAGCTGCCCTGGAGGTTTCACAGCTGCTCACCTGCTCTGGGTGTTTTTTGTTGGTTCCAAGGCCCTTGGGATGCTCGTCAGGTCCTGTCTGGTGTACCTGAAAAGTGTCACCGAGACTGTGGTGCTACAAAGCTGCTGTTCAGACAGATGTGAAGGGAATGTTTCTGAGGGTTGATAACATGCTCACATTTTGGAGCTGGGAACCACAGGAGCTGCCAGTGCTGGACTTCATGGGAAACTTCAAGAATCAAAAATACCCTCCATTTAGGGACTTTCTCACTGGCACTGTGGGGTGCTTGTGATTTTCTATGAGAAAAGAAAGCAGAAGCAAAATGTGCTGGTCATCTGCAGAGATGCAGATATTTGGGTTTCCCCTTCTTGAAATGCAACTAGAGAAGGGAAAATGGGGGAGTTTGTGGTTTCTGCTTCACTTTCTCCCAGTGTTGGACATGATCACAGCATAGGGGAGGTTTAGGTTTTGTGGTGAGTCTCACAGATGTCCTTCAAAATGACAGCCACTTTTGGGAGCAGGAAGGGTTAAACTGGCTGTGGTGTGAGGCTGAGCCTTTCAGCTGTGGGTGCTTTACCTGGCAGACCTCTGGCTGTTTCAGGGCTTTTGGGTTTTTTCTTCTTCTCCCTTGGCAGAAGTGGCTCAGAGCCTCCTGCCCTGCTGGGAGTGTGAGCAGAAGGCAACCATTTGCTGGGCAGCTGGGAAAGGGAGGAATGGGGCTGTGAGCAGCCTCCAGGCAGGTGCACATGGGAGAGGAAAAGTGGGATGGAAAGGAAGGGGAGCTACCAGCTTGACACCAGAGCAGTGGTGAGGTACAAATAAATGTCTGGTCAACTTCTTGATGGCCTGTGGGATGTTAAAAGGGTGCCTGCCTTTGCTGCCATGGCCCTCTGTGGCATGGGAGTCCTTCCCAGCCTCAGGATTGCCAGAATTGGGGTATCCTCTCACCTCTACTTTGGGTTTGATGCTGAGGACAAGCATCATAAACTGAGGTGGTAGCACAGGCAATGACTATCCCTGTCAGAACCAGGAGGTTCCTACTGCACTCATTTCCACATGGTAGGTGTGTCCTGGCATAGGGCCTGTCTGGTGCTAGCAGAGATAATTGAGGGATGAACTGCAGCCCTGTAGGGCTCTGTGCAGTCCTGAGGGCTGCCCACTGCTCCAGCCCCTTCCTTCTGGGACAGACAGAGTGCTCAGAGCTCCCCTTGCATCCAGCTTGTGCCTCCCACCCAGTGACAGAAATCCAGTCGTGTTCAGGAGGGGTTCAGGTCACATTCATCAGGCACCCTGTACTGGAATTAAGCCTGTGGGTGCTGCATGTGAGGGGACTCACATCAGGGTAAAGCTTCAGTCTTGGAGCTGGGCACTTGCTCTTCCCACACCCAGGGCTGGGAGGGAGCATTGTGTGAAGGACATGGGGAGATCTCATCAGGGATGTCAGCAAGGGCATTGATGAAGGTGGCACAGAGACCTCCTGGTCTGCTTTCTGTGGCTCCTGCTGACACCCCCAGGGCTAAGAGCAGCCCCCAGTGCCATGGAAAGGGATGGTTATGGCTGGGCCTCTGCAGCACCCACTCAGGAAAGCCAGCTGTAACATCCACTTGAAGCAGAGCAGGGAGAAAGAGGGTAAACCCCAGCTCACCAAGGCAGGAGGCAGCAGCCAGATACCTGGGAAAGGCAGAGAAAAGGTCATTTCATGATCAGGGTGTGTACAGGTGACCACCACCCTGCCTTGCCTGAACCTGAAGAGCCAGGTACAAGATGCCAGTATACAAAATCCAGACAGATACAGCCTCGCACACCCATGTGAAGGCACAACTCCCTCCCCATCCAGCATGTGCACATGTACCACAGGACATCACACAAATCCTCCTTCAGATGCAGAAAAAGTCACTCTGTGCTGCATACACAGATGCACCCACAGCATTTTGGGTGTATGTACACCCACACACTTCTGTGCCCGTGCACAGAAGTTTTGCCCCAAAGTTTTTTTTTTTTCCTTTCCACCCAGTACCCACAAGCTTTGTCTACCCCACTCCCAGCCCCCCAAACTGGGCACAGCAGAGCTCTGCAGCCCTGCCCTGCTAATTTGGGTCTTTGAGACCGCAAAGGGTAAACTGGGACCGGGGTGGGGGGGGCTGAAAGCAAACTAATGATGAAAATGTCTCCTCCATGCCTGTGCCTTAATTAAATGCATGGAGAGGCTCGGGGAAGCACATCTGTTTTCAATCTGGAGCCCTTTGATGGCATCAAATGTTCTTTCCCCAGATCAGGGGGGATGGAAATTCTGGGCTGGCTGTGGCAGCTCGGAGCCCCGGCTCCAGCCACCGGGAACCTTTCCTGGCCCGCGGCTCCGGCCCCGCTGTCCTGGGGCAGGGTCCGAGGGCCACTGCCTGTCCTGGCCACAGGGGCCACCAGGGCCAGGAAGGACTCACTGCAAGGATCTCTTTGCTTCATGGCCTGAGGAGCTCCGATTGCGTCCTCGCTTTTTGTGTTGGGCTTTTTTTTCCCCCCTTTCCTTCTGTTCTTTTCGCTTTACTCCCTTTTGCTCTGTTTCTCTCAGTTCTCTGCTGCACTTTTCGCCGCTTTTCCTCTCCCCTGTTCGCACTTTCAGTCCCATTATCCCCGGTCACCTTTCCATCTGCATTTCCCATTTTCCCTATTTCTCTCCTCAATCCCGGCGGCGTGTCCACCCTCCCCTCCAGGTGCACCGCCGCCCGATAAGGGGGGGCCCTACTTTTCCCCCCTGCACCCCGCTTTGTCCCCCGCGCGTCCCCGACGAGCGCGGCGCTGCCATCCCCATCCCGCTGCCACGTCCCCCGCGGGTCTCCCTCCCTCCTTCCCTCCCTCCTTCCCCCGGTGCCCGGAGCGTCGCGGAGCCGCCCCCGCCGTTTGAAGTGCGGGCTGAGGGAGGGGAGGGCAGGGGCGGAGGGAGCGGAGCCGGCGGCAGCGGGGGCGGAGGGACGGGGCGCACCCGCCCCAGCGGCCCCACAGCCGCCCTGCGCCTCTCGGCCGGCGGCAGCTCCCGGCGCCCCGA
>VXBI01005058.1:411348-442109 GCA_013397375.1 Toxostoma redivivum | reverse complement strand
AGCCCCCGGCGCCCCGAGCCGGCCGCCGCCTCTCCCCTCCGGCATGTTTTAAACGCGCTCCCCTTCGGGCTTCCCTGCGCGCTGCCGTCGGGTCCTGTGCCGTGCCGTGCCGTGCCCCGCTCCTTGCGTGCCTTCCCCCCTCGGAGCGCCGGCGGGGGCGGTGGGCGCCCGCGGGGGGCCAGGGCAGAAAAGCCCCGCTCGGCACCATGGCGTCCAGCTATGCCCACGCCATGGACAGGCAGGCCCTGCTGCCCGCCCGCCTCGACGGCCCCGCCGGCCTGGACAATTTACAAGCCAAGAAGAACTTCTCCGTGAGTCACCTGCTGGACCTGGAGGAGGCGGGCGACATGGTGGCCGCCCAGGCGGAGGAGGGCGGCGGCGAGCCCGGCCGGAGCTTGTTGGAGTCCCCCGGGCTGACCAGCGGCAGCGACACCCCGCAGCAGGACAGTAAGTGCGGGGACATCCTTCCCATCCCTTCCATCTCTCGCCGGCTCCGAGGGGGCTCCGCTGGTGCTTCCAGCCCGGCTTCCTCCGCTCCCCGAGCCGCCCTTTCCCGCCGGGGTCGGGACCCACCGACGTGTGGAAACCCGTGTTTTCCCCAGGAAAGGGGACAGCGCCCGTCGGGTCCCGTGCCGTGGCTCCTGCGCCCTGTGGGGGACTGGAGAACATCCCGGGGAGCAGGAGCGGGCAGGATCGGGCCCGCGGGCTCGTTCAGTCCTTGCCGGGGTGGGCTGAGAACGGCACTTGGCTGGACGGGGCGAGGCGCTGAGCATCCATCCATCCATCCATCCATCCATCCATCCATCCATCCGCCCGTCCCTCTGGTCCGTCGGAGCGGGCACCAGCGCCGTGCTTTGCGGGACACCGGCAGGCTGCTCAGGGATCCGGATGGGATCCGGACCATTGTCCGCTGTCCTGCCGGGAGTTTCGGGGCTCGCCATCAGCGCCGGGCTGCGTGCGCGGCTCCCGAGCGGAGCCGCAGATTCCCTCTGCCCCCAGCCCCGCTTCTCCCGGATCCAGGCAGGGCAGGACAGGGGGCAGAGCCGTGTCTGAATTCCCCGTCCTGAAGAGCCCGTGCTCGGGAACTCGAGTAGCGGTGAGCCAGCAGCCCGGGGGCAGCGGGATGGGCGCCGGTTGCGCGGCGTTTTCCAAGCACCGCGTGTTGTTTTCCAAGGGCAGCGCTGTCAGAAAGGCGGAGCGGGGTGTGCAGGGTCAGGAACCCCCCTTTTACCCGCTCTCTGTTAAAATAGTTCTATCCCTGGCCGGGAGTTCCGTGAGGGTCCGGGCTGGTCCCCGCTGCGGACACGGGCGCGCTTCCGAGGGAGCTCCCCGGCAAAAAACGGAAAAAAAACAACGAAACGAAAAGAGAAGCGAACGAAAATGCCAATTGCAATTTTCCTTCGCTTTTCGATTTTTTTTTTGTTGGTTTGTTTTTTTGTTGTTTTGTTTTGGTTTTTTTTTTTTTTTTCTCCCGGGAGCCGCCTCCGACCCTCTTTTTCCCCGTGGATCCGACGTGGTTTTCTCGGTCTCCCGAAGGAAACCGAGCTGGGGAAGGGGGAAGCCTTCCCCCAGGCAGCCGCTCCTCGCAGAGTTGCCGGTGGGATCGCCGAGCTCGGCGCGGCCGGATGCGTTCCCGGCGGGGAGCATCCTCCAGGAGCGCGGCCGGGAGCGGCTCCTCTGCCCCCGAGAGCCGGACCCACCGCTTCTGGGACACGGCTTCAAAATATTGCCCTTCCCAGCACCCGAAAAACTGCCATTTCTGCCTCTAAAGGTGTGTATTTTAGTGGGGAAAACGGTGATTGCGGCTGCCCCCGATTCAGCTCCATGTGCCGCTGGAGAATCACTAAGATATCAAATGCAGACAAGTTGGTTTTTTTTACTTCTGCTCTGTACCCAATTTAGTTGATCATATTTTATTTGGATTTACTCCGATTTACTCCTGATGTTGTCCCTTTTCAACTTCAAGATCGGTCAGCGTGGAAAGGGAGGAAACTGCATTTCACCAATACTCACCTTGTTCTTAAGAGCATGAAAAGAACCCAAAAAAAAAAAAAAACAGTCCAAGGCTTGTTTTCTAGCCAGCACTGCTAAGCAGGGACCAAACTACAGCTTCAAATAATTTATAAATTCTCTGAACGCTGTGAAAGTTTTAATACCGTTGCGGCGAATTAGAAAGTTTTAGAAGTATTCTAAAGTAAGCAACGACAAAAGAAGAAAGAGGGGAGGAATAAATTCTCCCAGGTTTATGGGGCAGAACTGTCATCTGGGCTTTCTGGCTCTCCCGTGGGTGCATTTAGCACATCCCGAGAGGCTCCGTGCCTCAGTTTCCCTACCTGCTGCCTGTGTTCTGTGAAGCGTTGTGCAATCCATGCTGGAAAAGGACTGTGCTAGGCTAGGAAGGGCAGCAGAGGTAGGAGCTTTTCTCGGTGAAAAATGAGAGCTGGTTCAGTGGAAAAGCTAACACAGGGGTTTGTTACGCTGTCTCTATGTTTTTAAGTGAGAAAAGGTAAAAGCCGTTTGAAGAAATTGTGGATTTCTCAAGAATACTAAAAATGTTCTTCCAGCCTGAAGGAAAATCAGCTGGTCTGCCACGGAATTCTGTCCCAAACTGCAAAACCAAATTCTTGGTGCTGTTTTTGTAACCAAAAATTGAGAAGTAGATTGACGCAGAAGTGACAAAAGGTTTTATTTAGACATTTGAGATTGAAGGAAATATTTCACCGCTGTTTTATTTGAGAGAGGTTCAGAATGAAACGTTTCTCTTAAGAAGAAAAAAACATTCCTGGGAGTAACTGGGACTGTAATATTTACAGGGAGAGCTGTCCCTGGGTTAAGGAGCTGAGTTTTTCAGCAGTGCTGCTGAGCTGTCATTCTTCCCAACTTCAGTTCAGAGCTCCTGGCTCTGAACACCTTCCCCTAAAAGCTGATAAACATCAGGGCAAACCTCCCTGCCTCTGCTGCTTTGCTGGGAAGGCTCTGCAATCCCAGTTCCAATTTGTCACAGAATAACCTGTTAAGATAAAACCAACTCTTGCTGTGGTAGCACAATTTTTGCTAACCCCAGCTAAAGCTGGGATGAAAATGCAGATCCCAGCTCAGCTGAGGGGATCCCCCAAGCTTCCTAAAAAAAGGCAATGAGCTCCTATTGCTTTTGTGCCCTTTGAGGGTGACAGAAACCTGTCAGTTGCCTGTGGGCTCTGCGGTAATTCTCAAATGTTGTTTGGTTGTTTTTTTTTTTCAGATGGGTATTTTTGACACCTGCTTTTTTTTTTAATTTGGTTGGTTTGTTTGAGACTCACTGTTGATGGCTCATAAAATGGTGTGGAGAAAGCATGAACAGCAAAAGAAAAATTGTTAAGCTGGGATTTCTTTTGTGAGGAGTGAATAAACCGTGCTTCAGTCCATTACATGCTCAAGTTCTGTGTTTTGGGGTTATTGCTGTCCTTTAATCTCTCTTCAGTACAAAAGTGCTGGCACTCAGGGGGCTGACAGATTATATCAGGCTGATTCACAGCTAAAGCTGAGCACAGGCTCTGCCTGAGTCCCCCCATGATTTTTTTCTGTCCCAGTGAGCATTGTGACCCCTCAGTACGGCTGCTCCTTGTCAAGGAAATCCCAGAAACTCTGCTGGGAAAAGGTGAGTGCGTTCCTCTGCTCGGCCAGGACAGGCAGAGCACCGGTGTGGCTTCAGCCCCTCTTCTCTGGCAGCAGGTTGAGGAAGGGCTTTTTCAGCCTTCTCACTGTTTGTGATGGGGCTCATCACCCCAGGATTCTTGCACAGATCAGAAATCGATGTTATTTCAAGAAAGAACTGACAAACTCGGGGAGGATGAGGATGGCTGCTGACTGCAGCAGGGTTTGGAGGCAGTGTCTGGCTCAGGGAGACTGGAAGGATGAGCTGGGGCAGAGACCTCTCCCTTGCTGCCTGGGCTTAAACCCTCTGACTGCTGTTCCTGGCTGTCTGAAACAGGATCCTGAGCTGGAGCACTTTGGGTCTGTTCCCACATGGCTGCTCATTTTGCCTTAATTGCCTCTTTTTAATCAGAACAAGTGTGGTTGCTGCAGGAGTAAAAGAGTGTGTCTAAGTACTGAATTGTCTGTCTCCTGTGCCTCCTCATTCTTCACAAAATAAAAATTAAAAAAAAAGAAAAAGAGAGGTGGAAAAGCTTTGCCACTACTTGGAAATGTGAAAAGCAATTCCTTGGGCTGCTGAGTTGCTGAGGATGAAGGCAAGAAGAAGAGCCTGGGACAACTGCAGGGTTTTCTCTGCAAACTTTATCTGCTTTTTCTTGGAGTATTAAGCATCTCGTTTGTTAGTAAATCACCCTTATTCCCAGAAGGTGCTGCGTCCTTAGACAGGGGATGTACAACCAAGAGATAGAGGAGAGGAAAATGGATTAAACCTAAGAGTTTTCTTCCTGCCTTGTCCTGCTGATGGACAGAGAGTCTTGGGGCAGCAGCTGGTGCTGGTATCCAGAGGTTTCACCGGGGTGAACCGGGGAATCCGGCCGGCGCCTCGATCCCCGCGGACAGCGGCGAATCTTCCTCCAGAAAGAGGAAACAATCTTTTTTCCAGACTTCTGAAAAAAGAAAAGCCTGCAGACTTTTGTTAGGAAAAGTGAGGATCAGATCATTACTGTTTTTAAGGTGCTTGTTGTAAATAACCTGCGTGAAAAACACAGATCCTTGTCAGAAAAATCTTTGCGCGCGCCGGTTTTACCGCGCGTATCCTCGAGGCTTTGAAAGAGTTTGCTTGGCTAAAGGTTGAGTCACAGATAACTAACACCCAGCAGTTGTTAAAGTTTGATAAACTCCTTTTTATTTATGTTCCTTGGGCATATCTATCTAACTTTGGCCTCAGACAGGCAGATGCGTGGTTATTGCGGCGGGTATCGCAGTGTCAGATATTTATCTGACATATCTGAATCCTGCACTTTGAAGGGGGCAAAAGTTTTGGGTTATGTAAATTTCTGCAGCTTCTGGACAAAGACAGAAGATGGAAATGTGGCTCTGCCACATATCTGGAGTCTTAAAAAAAAAAGGCACGAAGAAATAAAGGACAGTGGTCAAGGTATTGTTATTAACAAAGAAAAAGGAGCCATGTGAATTTAGAGGCTGGCTCTGTCTGTGAGTGCTTTTCCTTTTGACAGGTGAAAAGAAACTTCTATTTGTTTGTGAATTTAATTTTTTTTTATCATAATCAGTTTTGTTTCCTGGTTCTCATGGTCTCATAATTTGCTGATGCTATTTGTGTTTTCAATCCATCCACTCAGAGCTTCCAACTTTTTAATTTGAAAAAGATTTTGCCGAAGGTTTTTACTTTCCCTCCTTCCCCCCTTAATGTAATGAAAACATTTCCATGAAAATTAGATTTTGAAATCTCTCATAAAACTGAAAGGTTTGGTCTAAACTGCTCAGAGGCTTTTAATGAACATCAGCTTTCTGTCATCTGCCCCGAGTTTCCACTGCTAGCCGGTCTATTTTCCATCTTTTTGATGATGTATAGAGCAGTGATTGCATGGGAAAATATTATCTCAGGGTTAATTTGTGCAGGCCTTACTCACACGAGTCATTGCATGCGATTTCAATGGGCCACTTATGTGTGTGCCAGCTGATGAGTATTAGTGTTTGAAGACTTGACCAGCAGCCTTGAGTCATGCAAAAAAAGTATTTTTTTTTTTTTCCTTCAGCCAGTGGAGTATTTTTGGGCATGGAACGGTTTTGCTGTCTGCAGTCAGGAGCTCGATCCTCTTGCCTCTCCTCTGCAGAAGTGCAGAATGCATCAAAATCTGTGATGTGAGGAAGCCTGAAAGGGAAAGAGCAAGAGCAGGGACACGGCATAAGCAGGAGGGGCTGGGAGAGTCGTGTCTTGGAAAAGGCAGACACGGAATTACAGGACTGTAATTCCTTCAAGGATGTATTTTTATTTTTCCCCCCGGTAACCGCGTTGACTCCCATGGTTTTTGACATCAGCAGAATGACTTGATGGGATTATAGGTGTTTATTCCTGGTTGCGAGTTGTTTATGATATATTTAATCGTTTTTGAAACACATATTAAGTAGCCCTGAGGGAGCTGTGTTCCTGCTGGGCCTCTGTTGCATAATGAAGCACATCACGAATATTTACCAAGTGTCACAGTATTCCAGGCTTGGGCCTCTGTTTCTGGGGAGGATGAATCACTGCCCTGCTGGTTCCCCACCCTGCTCGCCTTTCCTAAAGGAGGCTTGGCTTTTGGGGAGGATTATGGAGATTTGAAGTGAGAATCATCACAGGCTGGCTGGAGGAGCTGTTGTCCACGGCTCTGATGTTTGAATTGTCCTCTTGGCTTTATATGCAGGGTGCAGAAAGGCTTCAGCTTCTGCTTGGGTGGTGGAGCAGGTTTTTAGTCTGGTTCCCCCAAGAAAAACCTGTTGTTTGGTCGCTGCATGTGGGAAATATCTTCAGAACCCGCTGGCTGCTCTGGTGGAAGAGCAGACAGCTCAAAGGAGGGGTGAAATCCCAGCGGGTTTTATGGCATCCTGGAGGGTATGGAGAAGGATGGCAGCAGTGCCTCCTCCTGAGGGGAGATGCAGCAGAAATCCAACTTCTTCTACCCGCTGGAAATCTCTGCAGAGGCTCTGTGGCACAGACTGTGTCAGTGGAAACTCACACGTGTACATGTAGGTGCCACCAGCCCTGCAGTGTTGGAATTTGTCCTTTGTCACCCTGTGTTGGGACAGTTTTCACATTGTCCAGGGCCAGCCAGCACAGCTCCCAAAGCTCCTCAGGTACTTTTTGGCTATGGTTGGTTTGATGGAATTCCAGAATGGTTTGGGTTGGAAGGACCCTAAAGATCATCCAGTTCCAACCCCAACATCTTCTATTATCCCAGTGTACTCCCAGCCCTGTCCAGCCTGGCCTTGGACACTTCTAGGATCCAGGGGCACCCTGTGCCAGGGCTTCCCCATGCTCACAGGGAAGGATTCCATCCATTTTATTCCTTAACTGGAGATAATTTGAAGTTTTTCACGGCCCTGCTCACCTTTGCACTGTAAATGTAGGTTTGCACTGTAAATATTTGGAGCGTTCCTGACCTGTGTTTCCTCTCCTGCACTTTTCCTGCTGGGCCCAGCTGATCTCTGGAAGATGCTGTGTGCTGGCACTTTGGGGACATCACTCAAAGAGAAGTTTCTTTCAAGTGAGGGTGTCTGGAGGGTTCTGGTTGAGCAGGGAAGGGAGCAGTGGAAAGCCTGGCATCTGCAGGGATGAGTCTGGGAAGGCCAAGAGGGAGCAGAGGTCTGATGAGCAAGCCAGGAGCATCTATTTCAGCTTACATAGTGTTCTGGGCTCCTCTCTCACCTCCAGAGGCCGAGAAAAGGTTACACCACTGTTTAAAGCACTGTCCCAGACAGTCTGGGTTTCATACGTGCCCCTATGAAGTGAACATTTGCCTTGGGGTGGCAGCCCAGGACATCCTGGTGCCTCGTGTTCCTGGAAGGGAAGGTTAGATGAGAGGCAAAGGGAGCCAGCTAAGCTCTTAACAAATCACTACATCCTATTGCAGCATCCAGTTCATATTCCACCCAAATTTTCCCCCATTCTGGCTAGAGAAATTTTCCTACAGGAGAAACTCCAGCCAGTCAGCAAGACTGCTGGGCAGGGCAAACGTCCAAAGAGACGCTCAGGATCTGGCTGGGACCCTCTCCACGTCTTGATGAGCTGCTCAGGCAGCAAAACTGCTTTTGCACCGAGAGCTGGAACTCATCAGGAGCCTGGGGACACTGCTTCCTGCTCTGAGCCCACCAGCAGATGAACTTCTCCTGTGGCCTCCTTGACCAAAGCAAAATCCAAATTACCCGTGGTCCTGCCAGTCTGGGGCAAGAGGGAATTGCCAGCAGCAGCTGCTGAGTGGGCAGGCTTGGAAAAGGAGAATGGGAGCAGCAGGACACTGGGATCAAAGCAGGATGATGCAGCAAGGCTGGGTGGCTGCAGAAGGCAGCATCCCAGCAGCTTCCAGCCCTCTCAGTGTAGGTGCTGGAGCAGGAGCCGTCTGTCTGCTCTGGGCTTTGCTGTTTGTGGCTGCTCAGTGAGTGGTGGGAGAGCTGGGCTGAGCTGCAGCCAGTCAAGGCCCTCCAGACCTGCTCAGTGCCTCTGGAAATCATCTTCTTTTTTTGGAAGTGTCACTAATACGATCCACATTTGTTTAAAAAAAAAAAAAAAGAGAAGGGGGATGCTTGCAGCTTTCAAAGAGCTGTCACTTCTCCCCGTGTCAGCTCAGCCGCGTCGGGGCTCTGCGGGGATGGATTGGACTTAAAAGGGAAAAGAGCCTGAGCCGTAACAGTGAAAACAGAGTGTTAATGCTCTGGGCCCGCTGCTGCACAGGGCTGGCCGTGCTGGTGGCTCTGCAGGCAGCTCCTGTCCCCACCATGCCTGGGCTGGTTTCCCAAAGAGCGTTCCAGCACTCCCCACCTTGCAGCCGGCAGCGCTCGGTGCTGATCATCATCCAGCAGCCTCACCTTTACCCCTGGGTGGGAGGCACAGGGCAGAGCTTGGTGAATCCAGCAGAGCTGGGGTGGATGGTTCCTGTGCTGGCAGTGCTGGAGAAAGCTGGAGCCCAGGCTGTGTCCCAGGGAAGGCTGGCTGTGGGCACGGGCTGGTAGCGCTGCTTGTCCAGGGCTGAGTGCTTGAGCATCTCCGAGCAAATGTGTTGGTGATCTCACACTGAGGGAGAGGGGAAAAAAGCTCTCAAGACCAGCCCAGAGCCAAGCTCTGCATCCTGCTGCCTTTGCTGGGACTGGGGCTGTGTCTCTCCATGGGAGTTGAGGTGGTGGGGCAAGCACAGTGTGGGTTTGATGCACACACACACACACACCCCCAAGGCAGCCCCTTGAGGAAGGTGTTTGTTCTGTGTATTCCACTTGGGGGAACTGCTGGGCATGTTTCAGGCTCAGGTGTGTGCTGGTGCTGGGAGCAGCCTGCCCAGAAAGGGCTTGCACCCCAAATCTCAGTTGGAACAGAAGGGCTTTTCTTCCTCCAAACCTCAGAGCAGATGACCCAGCCTGTCCTTTGTTGCTCAAACACGCCTTTGTGTGTTGGCCACAGGATCCTGAGGTCTGCTTTTCTCTGAACCCACTGCCATAACTAGACCAGGATCACCTTGCCACACCTCAGTTTTCCTACCAATGTAACTGGGTACAGCCCTGGGCCCTAATTAGGGGGCTTTGGAATTTTCTGGCTATATCCCTTATGTAAGAGCTTGGCTTAACAGCAGTTTGGGAAGATTCTCTTCCTTGTGCACCATCCCTTGCAAACTGCTGTTTCATCTGTTTGTCTTTGTGGTAACTGAGAATATCCCCTTCCATGATCTGGAGCAACCTCAGCAGGGTTTGTTCCTGCAGGGAACAAACTCACCTGAGTGCACCCCATGCTGTGTGAACCCACCCATGGGCTGGAACAGTTTCCAGGGACAGACTTTTGCACGTGGATGTGAATCTCCTGAGCATCTTGAGGTGCCTGAGCTCTCCACAAGCCCAAAGGATGCAAGGAGCAGCACGTGCTGATCACCTGGAAGGATCCTGGAGTGTTTGGTGGCAGGCAGTGAAATTCCCACTTGGGATGGTTGGGATGGTCACACTCTTTTTCTTGGCTGTAGCCTGCTCCTGAATGTTTGGCCAAAAAAGATCGTTACTTACAGTTTGTTTCATTTGGAAAACTTCTGATACGTGTCATGGAAACTAGGAGGACTGCTCAGGAATAAGTGCTTGCAGCACTATGCTTGTTTGTGATTTGTTTTTCATTGTTTCTCCTCAAAATTTTTTTTAAAAAAATCAACTAATCAGTAAAAAGAAACAATCAC
Source organism: Toxostoma redivivum (assembly GCA_013397375.1). Classification (NCBI taxonomy): domain Eukaryota; kingdom Metazoa; phylum Chordata; class Aves; order Passeriformes; family Mimidae; genus Toxostoma; species Toxostoma redivivum. The sequence goes on along the minus strand of VXBI01005058.1, from coordinate 432,273 downwards.
CTGTGATTTAGGAGAGGGATCTCTCACTGTAAATAATAAATTAGTGTCAGGAGACCAGGCAGACAGAATGGTTGATGAATATCCTGCAGGCTGAAAGTTGTTTATCAAGCCTGTTTGAAGACTTATGACTAACAAGCTCATTTACAGAGCTTGGAGTCTGTTCCTGAACCGTTCTCCAGCTGGGAGGATGTGGGAATCATCAGAAAATGTATTCACAAGTTACTCGATCATTTAAAAAAACGATCAAACAAACAAAGACTGGTTTTTGGAAGGGAACTGCAAATTCCTCTTTCCCCCCCACTGGGTTTTCTGAGGCATTCCCGTTAGGAAAATGCAGGGCCTGGAGAAGAATGCAGAACCCCACGTTGCTCACTAATGACCTATTTTGGTGCTAAGCCTGGTGCTCAATGCCCTGCCACCAGCCAAGCCCTGCAGCTGCGGCAGAGCTGCTGCCCCACGGGAGCCCTGCATGGACCAGCTCGTCTCCACCAGAGATTCCCAGTGGAGGAACTTGGCTTGCTGGGGGGAGAGGCTGCCCGTGCTCCTCTGGTGAGATCACAGACATCTCCCCACATCACAGTGCAGAGTTTCTGTGTGGTGCCCTGGCAAGGAGGGCAGCACGGGATCTGCTGGTGCTGAGTGCCAGGGGGATGAGCTGGGAGCAGAGAGGCTCTGCTGTGCATCCGTGGCTTTTGCAAATCTGCTTGGCTGGCCTTGGACCAGCTCTCCTGCTCAATGCAAAACGCCACATCTTTATGAGAGGCAGATGTTTTTCACCCCCCAGCGTGTCCTACAGCTTTGCCTTGTTTGTGGGGCATCCTCTGCCTGTACTGCTCGGCCCTGGGCTCTGTTTGGGCAAGGAAGGTGCAAACTGAGTCAAAAACAGTCTAGAGAAGAGGTAAAGAGAGCTCCACTCCAGTTTAGAGGGAACTAAGAGGTGCTCAGGCTCAAGTATAAACTGATTTCCAAGACTACTGCCCTTGCAGATGTAGATGAGGCAGTAGGGAAATCCTCCCAGGTCTAGAGAGGATAAGGAAACCTTGGAAGAGATTTCCTTGGAAGGAAACCTTGTTGAGACTTCAATCCCAGATCTGATGGGGACAGACCTGTCAAGGATGAGCACAGAGCTCATCCTGCCTTGGGAAGGGAATCCTCCCAAGTTTCAATGGCTGCATGACTTCAGTGGGAACTTGTTTAATCCTGAATTTTATCTGTTCTGGCTGCCCCTGAATTTCCCTCCCATTCCAGGCAAGTTAATGTGCTGTGTTCAGCTGGGATGCCTGTAGGGCAGGAGGCACCCATGGAGCTGAGGGAAAGCTCCATGTGTGGATGGGGAAGGGTCACAGGCACTGGGTGGAATGATGGAAAAGAAAAACCAGGATGTGATTAGCAGGAAAACCACCCCAGAAAGCTGCCCTTCACCAGTGTGGGCAGATCCATCTCTGCCTTGATGTTTTTTTGTGTTTCTCTGACCAGAGAGAGGCATTGTCTGGAGGAGGTTACAGCCAGCAAGTGAAGGGGATGCCTTGTTCCAGGAGGATTGAAGAGCTCTGTGTGGAGCTGGGGGCTGAATCCTGGTTTTCTTGCTTTTTGATGCCTGTTCTCCCTGCCTCTCATGCTACACCCATGGTTCTGCTCTCCAGGAATTCTCAGAAGGACTTTGCTCTCTGCTCTGCTTCCCTGATCTCCCCTCTGAGTGGGAGCACTTTAGATTGCAGTGGCAAAGGCTCTTCCAGACACTTGTGATGATGGATTGGAACCCGCATTTCTGTGACTTTCTGGGTAGAAATCTTTCTCCCCCCTGCCTTTAACCTGTCAGAGAAAGGTGGAATGAGAGCCAGTGGCTGGGAGCAAACTCCAGACATGCATTCAGAGGTAGGAAAACATTTTTTAGCTGTGAGATGCTGTGTAATCACTAGAAATAACTCCAAAGGAGAGCGCTGGCTGCTGCATCCATGAATGTCTGGAAGCCCTTCTGGAAGAGCAGCTTTTGTCAGCCATGAGTTATTGCTCTCACTGCTGGGGTAACTGGGTGAAATGCTGTGGCTGAGTCTCACACAGAAACTGAGGAGCTCAGCTCTGGCCTGGGGACAGAGGATGTGCTGCACAGTCCCATGGCAGGGATGTTCCTGCCAGGAAATCAGAACACAGGGGCAGATGGAGAGCACAGATCCACTTGGTACGAGTCTGTTTACAGGTTTGTACCAAAACACAGCGAGAAACACAACAGGAAAGCAATGTCCTCACCTCTGATCATAACTTCCATGAACCAACTGCCTTTTTAATGGGACAATCCCCTCTCCAAAATCCCACTGCTAGGAATAACAGAGATAGGAAAGCCTCTGCAGGGCAAAGTAAAGGGGAAACATCAGCCCAACTTTCTCTTGTATTTCAGGACTTTCTTGGAGTTTATTGCAGCTCTGAAGGCAACAGGCTGTTTGTGATTTCTGCTATTTCTGGCCAGGTTGAGGCTCTGAGAGAGCAGTGTCTCCTCTAACTGCAACCCTGCCAGCTTCGGGTAAAATGAGGAAAACAGGGAGAGCTGCAAATCTAATCAGTGGAGGGAAGAGGGATAAATGTGGGATAAATCCTCGTGGCACAGAGCATCTCTGAAGTGGTGGGGTGAGGTCAGAGGTGGCACCAAGGGAAGGGAGCAGAAGGATTTGCAGGGTTGGGATGGTCAGAGCAGGATTTGCACGTTTGGGATGATCAGAGCACTCACCTATCCCCTGCATCAACGCTCTGTTAATGCCAGCAGGGAGAGAGCTGCTAAACCAGGAATGCCCAAAGAGCTGGAGAAGGGCACTTCTTCCAGGGAGGTTCATAAAACAAAGCCCTCGTGCTGGTTCTCCACCACTGAGCATATCCAAATATCCGAAAAAACCCAAAAATCCCCCCAAAGATGTCCTAAAATCAGTCACTGGACACCCCAAATCTGCATTGAAACACCCAAAATCTGCATTGAAACACTCAAAATCTGCCAAAATTCCAAGGGTTTCTGGGAAAAATATCGGGGAAAAACTTGGAAAAAATTCAGCCTAAAAAAACCCAGAAAAATCCCTAAAAATTCGCACTAAGAAACTCAAAAATCCTCTAAAAATCACACTAAAAATGGCCATAAAAATCCTGAAATCTGCACTAAAACACCCAAAATCTACCAAAATTCCAAGGATTTCTGGGAAAAATATTGGTAAACAGGCAGTTGGGCGTGGCAATGGGAGCCTTTCTCCACCTGTGCTCAATTTTTGTGGACGTGCTGCTGACCAAGGGGTATGGAATCATGGAGGTTTCCAAATGTGCTCTGTTCCTAGAAGGGACATTGAGTAAAAAATGTGCCGAGAAATGGTTTGGCAAGAGGTTTGGTGTGGATTTCCTTCAGGATGATTAATAACGGGGATGTGGGGAAAAGATCAAAATAATCAAACTGCTTTAAAAACTTTGCTGGGCTGAGCCAAGTTCAAAACTCAGGCTGGGTGTGGAAAGTCAGGTGGTCTTTGAATTTGTCCCACATCCTCCAGGCAGGATTCAAGCTTCTGAATCAATCCTGGTGCCTCCCTAAGATCATGAAACCTGCCCCAGGCGGGTTTGGGAATAGGATCTGCCTTTCTGGATGTAGAAGCAATTCACTTGAATGGCTTTTTTACATTTTTAGGAAGGAAGGTCCCCAAATTAATTCAATTACGGAGAAAGCAGACGCTTTAGGTAAACACTTCGTTTCTGTGTTTCATTTAAAAGCAGCATCTAAGTTGCAGAAGAAGAAAAAAAAATTTATAAGCCTTGGAAAGGCGGGGTTTGAAATCTCTTTTGCGTGGTAGAACTTTTCAAAGCCCCGAAGAGGTCAGCTCTGAACAGGCTTTTAAAATAGAGCTGAAAGCCATGAGTTGGTGCCGTGCCCTGTGTGCTGGGGGAAGGAAGGGATGCTGCTGGGTGCTGATGGACGATTTGGGGAGATGCAGAGGGGCTTTTCTGTTATTCTGGTGCCATCTACTGGTCCAAGCCCACAGGAAGGTCTGTGGAAGGGGGAATGGAGCAAGGATGGGCGGGGTGGGGTGGCCAGCATCGCCCAGGAGCGGGGGCTGCATTCCCTCCCTGCAGGTACAATTGGTGCTGCACTCCCCAGCGTCTCCATCTCTGCTTTCTCCACGATTAATAGCTAAAAACCACCAAAATCTCTGCTCAGTCAGCTCTTCCAGCTCTGGTCTTACCAGGAAGGTGAGGGGGGTTATGTGAAGGTGACAGGGGGTGGCAATGCTGCTCCTGCTGCTGTGTACCTCCGGGGATGCCCATGGAGAAACCTGGGCTGAGCTCTGCTGGGATTTTCCTTTGTTTTGTCAGAGCAGCAGTGTGAAGCTCTGGGTTCTTGTGTCTTGTAAAAGTGTGGGCTCACCCAGCTGCTTGGTCTTTGCATTAATAATCCTCTTTCCTTTTACCGAGCCCCCAGGTATTCAAAAAACAAACAGGAGCTGAATTCTCTGCACAGTTTCTGTTCAAACGGTCAAAACGTGGTTGAAATCGGCCAATTCCTCAAAAACTGCCAGATCAGAGGCAAAGAGGAAGCATTTGCATTGGAAGCATTTCCTCTGCTAAGCCAGTTGAAACCAGTTGGGAGAGCTGGGCTGCCCTTCTGGAAGGCACCTCGAGGGATTTGGGATTATTTGGGATTCGAGGGCTCAGTCTCCTCTCTGAACGCCCAGCTCCTGTGGCAGGCTGCTGTGAGCTCTGCCCCATGGCTTCTCCTCCATCCCTGCCCCTCTCCTGCTTGCCACACATTGCAGGCTGGCTCTGCTGTCCTGGTGGCCAGGCCAGCCCCGTGTGGCACATCCCTGAGGAGAGGATGCCCTCTCTGTTGTGGCTGCTTCAAAGGGCTGGGGCTCATCCTCAACTTGCTTCACTCAAGCTGGGCTTTGAGCAAGGCTCAGCCAGCACAGGGAGCAAGGAGGATGGGAAGCCAGGGGAGGGGAGCAGATCTTTGATGGGGTTTTCCAACAGCTTTTCCCTCTTTTTTTTTTTTATTTTGCAGTTTAAAGGCAAGCCCACAGCAGGAGAGCTGATGGCTCAGGAGCAGCATCTCTGCTCTAGGGAGCAGGAGGCATTTCCCCTCCTGTAACCCCTTTGGTCACTGTCAGTCACTTCTAAAGTGTTTGGGTTTCAAGCCTTGGACATTTATTTCCTCTGTTTCTTCTGATGATTTGAGAGAAGTCAAAGCCCTTTCTGTGTGAAAACTGGAAGCATGGGGAGTAGGTGAAAGGGAGAAAGGCTGGTCCTCAGTAACCAGGGCTGCTCTGTGGGACACCCCAAAGCTGTCTGGGCAGTTGCAGGGGTTTGGTGTCGTTTTGGGGCAGCCAGGCCTGTTTCAGCCAGTGCTGGTGGAGCTGTGGGGCAGTGATTAGGGTGGCTATGGACACCCTTCTCTCTGGGAGTGCAGCAGCAAGGCTCCCAAGGCAGGCAGTGAGGATGGGATGCCTGATTTTGACCATAGGCTGGCAGGAGCCAGGAAAGGGTATAACCCACGTCCAGGACTGAGAGTTTTGGTATTTTATCCTCAGAGTTTGGTACCACCTCTGTGCCCAGGTGGTAGTTTCCATAAAACTGCCAGAGCAACTGAGAAACAAATGCAGAGCAACTGAGAAACAAGAGAAGAGGTTTTTGGGAGAAATCTGTAGGTTGTATCACAGCCTGGGCTCAGCAAGCAAGAGGACTTGAAGTCAGCTGTGCATAAATGATAATCTTTGGGAGTACTTTAGCTCTCCTGAGCAAAGTCCTGTTAGCCAGAATGAAATGCAATATTTGTTTTAGTAACTCATCCATCCTTCATCGGGGATGAGTTTTCCAGCTTAAAAGGAGATTTTCATCTCCAGCTCCTGTAATTCTTCTAATGCTGGCACCTGATTTGGTTGAAATATGACTTTGTGTGGAGACTTGGGGTTTTCTTCCTGTTGGTTTTGATTCAGGAAAGTGTCTCTGTTCATCAGGGGGCACTTAAACTATGTGCTGAGAGAAGCAGCAGTGTCTGAGCTGGGAGTGGCCGGTGCATCCGCTGTGAGTTGGGCAGGAATGAGCCCATGACAGTGGTTTGATGCACTCCTTCCCGTCAGATGTTGGGAAATAAAACAGGATTCCGGGACACTCATTTGATGATGTTGGCTTGGTCTCCCTGCCAGTCCCTGTGTAAGGAGAGTTAATTTTAAAGCCTTTTTTTTTTTCCCCCTAGAGGACTCCAGGGTCTGCCTTCCAGGCTCTGCCCTGTAGAAATTGCCATCTGACTTGTGAACTGGGAAATGGCTGGAATTTTCCTGTGCATTGCCTCAAGGTCAAGGCATTTCAGCCTTTAGTTCTGAGTGGCTAGAGTAGCAAAGGGCTCTGCAGGTGGGTTTAGCTGACACACTTTTAAAACAAGCCAGCTTGACTAAGGACAGGCCATTACTACCAGGATGCCAGCTTTTACCTGGTTCTCTAAACACAGTGCCCAGAGCCTTTATGGGAAGATTGTCACTCCTGCCTGAATGTACCATGCCAGCAGACCAAGACCAAAGCCTCAGTGTTGCTGTGACTCCTTGAAGGACTGTGGCTTTTAATTATAGATAATTATTTATTTTTATTTTAGGCTTCAGGTTCTGGAGTCGTGTTAAAACCTGGGATGAAAAAAAGCACAACTCTGTCAGTGTGTGCATGGCAAAAGGATGAGGCTCAGCCAGCTTTAAGGTTAAAAAAGAGCAGAGAATGCAGTGAGAAGAGGCACAGCCAGTCTGGAGTCTGTGTGGATGCTGGTCTCCAGCGGGGGCAGTAGCACAGCTCTCGGAGGATCCAGCTTAGGACATGGGAATATTGAGGTTGGTCCTGCTTTGGCTGATCCCACTGTGCACGAGCAGCTCTGAGTGGCACAGCCATGGCAAGGCTCTCCCCTCTGCCCTGCCCAGTAAAGACTCACAGACACAATTTCAATTTTAATTTCAATTCCTGGCCTGGCAGGAGCAGGGGTTAACTGGTGCAGTCTGGGTTTTACAAGCGCTGGAGCATGCCACAGGCTGCAGCTGCAAAAAGGGCTCGTTCTCCCCTTTCTTCTCTGTTGGTGCTGCCCAAGTCCTGTGCATGGTTAAATCTCCTCCCAGGGCAAGGTAAGCAAAGGGTGTCTGCCCAATAAAGCCCTGTCTCTGTAGGTCTGGGGAAGGAAGCAGAAAAGCTCTTCCCCAGCAGAGGAATGGGAACATTTTACAGCTCACCAAGCAGGCTCCAGGTTTGTGGCAGAAAAACGTAGCTCAGGCTGACCTCTCTGGAGCCCCTTTGAGAGCAGGGGTGGAGATTGTTTCTGGGCTGGGAGAATCCCTGTCACTTTTTCCAGGTTAACTCAAGATAGCCCTGGTGCAGCCAGTGGTGGCTGTTCCCTTCCCCAGGCATGCATTCCCACCTGGACACAGCGTTCATCCCAAGCAAATACCAGCAAGGATTCCCAGCTCTGAGCTTTCCTTTTCCAGAGCCAGAGTGGAAAAAGGTTTGAGGAGTTTGGTGGCAGAGCTCTTTCCTCCTCCTCCTGGGGAGGTGGGAATAATGCAGGGACCCTGCCTTGTGTCCTGGCTTGTGGCTGAGTCGTGCAGGATCCAGAGGTGATGGAGCTCCCAAACCTCCACACTGCTGAGCTCAGCCTATCCCAGTTCCATGCAGCCTGGAGGAATGGGATGCTTCCCTGATATTCCTCCTTAACCTAATGATCTGTGGGGCTAATGCAGCCTGCTTAGAGCTTAGCGAGGCCCTTGCAGAAGCCTCGCTGTGTGCCTGTGGCTGAAGTTGGTGAGTTCAGAGCTGGGCACAGGGATCTCACCAGCCCCAAAGCAGGCAGCAGGCTCCTGAGAGAAGGGGCAGGAAGTGCTGAATCCCCAATCCCCCTGCTGGAGCAGCAGCTCGTGCCGAGCATTGTAGCTGGGTGTGTTTTATGGGGCATCATGTGCTGTCATCAGAGCCCGTGGCGAATTCCGTTCTCTCTGCAGCTGACACTAAACGGGTCCTTTGAAGGTTGTAATTTCTCGTTTAAGCGGTGCCAGTTGCGAATACTTTGTGTTGAGGAATAACCCCTGAGTGCCAAATAAAACACAGTGGAAGTCTGTGGCGTGTTTTTCAGCGTATTGTTAGTTACAGCCCTCCTGACAGAGCACATTCTATGCTGAAGATAAATGCTTGGGAGCCTCTTGCCAATTCATGTCCGAAAGGGCTTTTCTTGGATGTCCTCCTCTCTGTGGAAAATGCTTTTCTGTTTTTCCAGCAAACATTTAATGAGCTGTGCTTAAAAGAAAAAGAGGGCCTATTTCAGGACCAGCCCGTGGTGCTTTAGTTCTCTCCCAGCTGCTTTGGGGTTCTTGGGGTGCTCTGATCTTTGTTACACCACGCTGCACAGCAGTGGTGTCTCTGTGTAGCAATTTGCATGTTCCAGGAGCTGAATGGGGGATGTTTCAGTCCACCCAGCACCATCTGGAGTGTCCCTTGTGCCTGGGATGGTAGGACATTTGCTGACCTGTACCAGAAAATCGAGGCTCTGTCCAGGTTGCAGGTACATCACATCATCACATGCAGGTAGATCCAGGTTGGCACAGCAGGATGCTGGTGCATTCCCATGCAGGAATTGAATTCTGTGACCTTAGGGGAGCCTGGAGAGTTGGTGTGATGGGCTGGGCTCTGGGGCCAGTTGGAGGATGTGCCCACAGGCATCTGGGCTAGTGGTGGCCCGTGGCCAGGAGCCTCTGGTTGCTCACAGCTGCTCCCTGTTTCCAGCTGATCATGTCCAGCACCTGGCTGGGCCGTGGTGTGCAGCTGGCCATCCCTGGTCCCTGTTCTGGGAGATGTGTGCAGAGCTGCATGAGCAGGAGGGAGACAGGGAACTTGCACTCTTGCTGGCATGAGCACAGAAGTTGAGATTTCCAAAGTGAAGCTGAAGGCTCTTGAGGTTTCTGTGAGCAGCCAGGAGCAGCTGAGCTTTTTTCCCTATGGATGAGGTGGTTTGAGAAGTGCCCTTGGGGGATGCTGCTGGTGAAGCAGAGAGAAAGCCCATCCCATGGATGCTTCTGTCTAGACCTGCCTCAGTCCCAGGGTCAGCAGGTCAGTGAGGCTGGGGAGGGTCTGCCCTGCAGCAGTGGGGTGATGGGAGGCTCTGAGCCCTGCTAGCACTGGGAAATGGGGCTGCAGGTCTCACAAACACTGAAATGACACAGCTGCTCTATGAACCTTTGTACCACACACTGAACGGGGTTTTATTGCTTGCTGTTGTTCTGTTTTCTGTGCTGTGAGGGTCAACATTGTGAATGTAATGCCAGTGCACCCCACTTGTGATTTATTTGGAGGTGATTTGCTTTTTGTCTGCACCCCTCTAAGCACTGCTGGATGTGTTAGGAGCAAAGAGACAGCCCACCTCTACTCCAGGGCCATGTGGAATTTTCATGTGCTTTTTGACCTGCACTAGCCCTGGCACATGTTCCTCCAGCTTGCTTTGAGGACCTCTGAGGATGGAGAAATCTGTGTAAATCACACTAATCACCCCTGCACTCTGCAATCTGCTGCAAGGTAATTTTGCTTTGGTGTGGATGAGTTTAAATCTGCTCTTCCATATGGTGTTGAATGTAGCCCTTAGGCTAGGCTCTCTCTAAATATTCCCAAACACTGTTTTTCCAGTAAAAACATCACCTAACTCCCAAAAGTTTTGCTGAGTAGTGTTTTTATTATTCGGAGAACATTTTTCCTACATTTCCATTGCAATTCATATTCACATATCAGTGTTTCTTGGCTTAAAAATACTTTGTACTCAATTTACTTTATTTTTACTGTAATTGTTAGCAAAAAATATTTAATGAAATAATGAAATAATAAATTATTTTGCCAGAGAGTTGATAAAGAAAATCATAAGGCGTTTTCCTGCGTGTGTGGAGAAATCTGTTTAAAAACTTCTCATTAAACATAATGGCATTTCTGGACATGAGTAAGACTAGGAAGTTTGAAAAAATGCCCATGCTAACAGGCTGGGGGACAGGAATTTGCTGTATTTGACAGGCTGGATATGAGAAGGATGCAGCACTGCAAATTCGGCAGCACAGCCTTGCCAATGTGTCTAGACAGCCCATCTCTATGGGGGAGAGAAAAGCTTATTTCTTGGAGCTGCTCCAGTGAGACCAGACCACTTCTGGTCTCCTTTATCCATGGAGACTTTCCATCCAGGCTTGGGGTTTGTGCTGAGCTGGCTCAGCCCTCGCTGCCTGGTGGCTGATGATCCATGTGAGCTGATTTGGGTGAGCCATCCAAACTTCTGCTGGTCTTGAGACACTCCTGTGTTAGGTGAGGATGAGGCTGGGCTGGCAGTGGGTGTGGTTCATCATCTAGAGCCCTTTAAAAAGCTTAAATTGGGTTAGATTTTGCTGGAACAGCAGCAGCTGTCTGCTAACCCTGCACCAGACCAAAAGCAGTGTTTTGTTGTATCCCACGTTTCTGCACAGGTCCCCTAAATTGTCCATTCCTCCAGATTAGAGTCTCTGACATTTCAGGCAGATTAAGGGCAGGAATAAACAGATATCCTATAACATATTCATCACCTGGAGGCAAAAATTATTACCCCATATTAAGGATTGTCATTTCCAGCATATCCCTTGTGTGCCTCAATTCACAGGAACTCTCATAATCATTATTTCACCTCCTTTGCTGGGAGTTGTGCTTTTCAAACTGCGGTGAACTCTGGAAAGACAGGGCTTTCCATTCTTCAGCTTTTTGATTTCAGATTTCTGGATGATTGTTCGGCTCTGGCAAGGAACCATTCAAAATACATTCCAAAATATTCATCATTCCAGCAGGCTAAGAAACATAAGATGGAGCAATTTATTAGCTAATGTGAAATGCATTCTCAGTCCAGAAGAGGCAAAGGATGGAGGTGGGTCTGAGCCTGGTTTTCTTTTGCATCATGCAGAGCTGGGGTGTGGAGCATCCTGGAGCCCATGGCCTGTCCCGTCTGCCTTCCTGTTTTTCTGGATGTCCCTGTGTCCAACAAAAATCTCCCAGACACCAGCAGCAGCCTCCTTGTCCCTTCTCCTTAGAAGAGCAGTTTTCACTGTGGGCTTGGGAAGGAGAAAGTTGTTTTGAAATGTTCTGATCCCTTTGCCTCCTGCAGCAACTGTCAAGGTCCTTTATCCCCCACCCCAGGAGTGTTGGGATGCTCAGCCCTTGCAAAAGGCAGGTGGGCTGGATGCTGAGAGCCAGGCTCAAGTTATGTTATTTCTGGACCTTGGACACTGTCGTTTTTCCAGTTGTGATCAAGAGGGACCCATAAAATCCATTAGCGATAAAAACATGGATTTCTGAGTGAAGCTTTGCAGCATCTCCAGTCCAGTTTGCTCAGGAAGGGGTGCCGGTGGCCCAGTTTCCTTGGAACACATTTCTTGGATGCTAATGAAAGGGGAGCACAGCCTTTGGAGAGCTCGATGCCGTGTTCTCGCCGCTGTTTGTGCCTCCCTTTGGTCCTGGCGCGGCCGTTCCGTGCCATGCAGTTTGCAGTCCTGGATATTCCAGGAATACACAGATGAAATTTCCATTGGGAGCAGTGTTGCTGCCCACCAGAGGAGCCAGCTGGCGTGTGCATCCCTCTGGTCATCATCAGTCTGTTTGTGCAGGTCCCACGTACCAAAAAAACCAGTCCCAAGTGAATTTCCAGGTCCAGCTGGGATGGCTCTTGGATAATGGCCCTTCTCAGCAGCACGGTGGGGACCTGGATGAGCAGAGACATTCATGGAGCCACTCAGCTTGAGTCAGTCTTTCCCTGTCAGAGGAGCTTGCTGGGGAACGTTTGCAGACAGTTTGGAAATGAGCCAGCTGAAATGCCAAGTGGTTCATCTGCAGTGGATATATGGACTGGAAAAAAGTCCCCCCCAAAGCAGCTCTTTTCTGTCTTGACAAAAACCCTTTCTTTTTTCTTCCTCCAGCCCCCTTTTTATTTTTGCACTAGTCAGCTTGTTGCAAAAATACCTGATTTTCCATGCATAAAAGCTTTTCTAGCTGAAGTTCACGAGAATTTTTTGCCACTTTTTCTAAATGCAAGAATAAATTTACTAAAAGCAGTGTTTCCCAGAGTCCAGGTGGGCATGCAGTGCCAGATGATTCATGGCAAGCTATAGGTCTGGGGGAGTCACCTCTGCACATAAAGAGAAGGGAACAGTAGGAAAATCCACCAGGGGAGCAGGTGGAAGTAATTCCATGTGTCTTTTGCATAACGTGTAACCCCATGGAGCTCACTCCAAAGGGATATGAGTATGGAAAATAAATTAGTAACCTGTCCTAATTGCAGCAGTGCAGTTGTTGCCACTGTGTTTGAGGCAGCTTGTGGGGTATGTCCAGGTGGATATACCTTCCTGCCATGGAAAGTGTTAATTGCATGGTCAAGTTTAGAGCAGTGGTGGCTCTGAAGGAGCTGGTGTGCTGGTTTGAGTACACCACATCTGCATGAAAGGAGGCAGAGTCCACAGCCTGGCTTTTCAAGGAGATGGAGAAGGGAAGGGAAAGGGTGCTGGACAGGAGAGGAGAAATTTTTATTATGGTTTGGGTTTTTTTCTGGAACGAACTAGGGCAGGGAGGGGATCAAGAACGTAGAGAGGCATCTTTGGGAGTGAGAAGATGCCAATGGAGCAGGCTGGAGGTTGGGGAGTTTGATCTGTGCTGAATCAATGCCATTCCTAAGATCAGGAATCAGGACCCATGGCACTGGAAGGGGAGCTGATGGGAAGAGATGTTGGAAGTCAAAGCCCTGACCTTGCAAAGCCCTGAGCTCACACGTGTTCTCCATGCCAAGCGCTGATCCAGATGTGAAAGCAGCAGTGAGCGAGGGGCTGTGGAGGCTGAGTGGCTCTCAGGAAGGTCTGGAGGTCACACTGGCCCCATGGCAGCTCAGGGCTGGGCTGGAACATTTGGGCTGGTGGCACTTTGGGGTGTGCTGGTGACACTTTTGGGGTTTGGCTGGTGCAGCTCTGCAAGTGCATTCCTGCTCCTCTGCCATGGGTCAGTGTCTCTGTGGTGTGGGGCTGACCTAAAGAGGGACATGGGGGAGCTCAGCCCCCTTGGATCCCACCCCTTCCCAAGCCTGGTAAATCCCCACTGCTGGATCTGTGCTCCAGCCTGGTGGCTTGGGCTCTGTCAGTTACAAAGTGCAGTCTCACAGAGCATGATTTGCCGCTGGCAGGCTTTTAAATGGGTGTGTTTGCTTTTGATTATGTGCGTTGGGTTGTTTTTTTTTTTATTTTTCTTTTGGTTTTTTGCTTTTTTTTTTAATATATTTTTAAATTAATTTTCCAAGGATCAATGTGGTAATGCATATAAAAATTACAATATGTAAAACAAAGTATAAAAGCATACAAGGAATTCCAAACACATAACATACTGTGCCTTGGAGCTTATGAGATCCATACAGTGCTTATTGTATTATGGGAACACTCTGACCCCAAGACCTGTCGGAAAGGCTTGTTAGAAGAGCAGGGCTGAGCCATGTGCCTTATGAGCTGTAGGATGCCCAGAAGGAAAACCCTAGTGAATAAAAAGGCAGAGCTGTTGCAGCAAAGCTCAGACTGGTCTGTGGGATGTAGGGGGACTTTCCATGGCTTTGTACCAATTTCTGGAGGAGGATGTAAACTTCTTCCCCTGCAAATGTTGTTCTCTCCATAATTAACACTTAATGTTAAGTCTTTCCAGGGAGACTCTCTGGATTTCCATGGGATCATGATTACTCTTTTTTTTTTTTCCACCAAATATAATTCCTTCTGTCAGCTCCAGCAAGTGGGAACATTGACATGGTTAGGGAGGGCTCACATCTTAGCTGCTGTAACTGCCCATGTGCTCTGCAGGTTGCCACCAGATGAGAGGCAGAGCCCCAGAGCTGAAACCACCCTGAAAAGGAGTTCTGGCTTGTGTCTGCATTAGGATAGGGCTCCTTAGGATAGGGCTCCTGGCTTCTCGTGCTGCCCTGCCTGTGGGTCAGGAGCAGGGCAGGTTGGGATTTTAATGGGACCTAATCCCTGCAGACCCACAAAAGAACAGAGCAGAGCACAGGAAAAGCCTCTGCACTCAGTCCCCAGTGCCTGGAGAGTTTAGGTGAAGATTGTTTGCGTGCTGGAAACTATTCTCAAGAGCTTGGAGGCATCTGTAGACTATCCACCTGGAAGGTGACAACCCCAAAAACCTCATTCCAGATGGCAAGAGTCACTGTGCTGTGCCTGGAATGGCACCTGGGAATGTCTCCTTTGGCCACGGTGCAGGTGGGAGGACAGGGAGGGGTTCATCCTTAATGCTGGGGAGGCTGTGGCTGTACAGGACCTCAGCAGGTCCTGGCAGGCAGAGCCAAGTGCAGCAGCAGAGCCAGGGCAGGGCCCTCCCTGCTATCCACGCTGTTCACAGCTCTGTAGTGATCTGTAATTGTCGGTGTGCAGGCAGCTAAAAATCACCCTGATAGCTTCCACATTGCAGACACTTGGGAGAGGAGCTGCCACAGCCCTGTGGGTAATGCTGAAAGTGTGCACAGTTTTTTGTTTGGTATTAAAACTCAGGTTTGAATACCTATTAAAACTCAGCTTTGGTATGGAAAATTTGGTTTCGTGCTCATGCACAGAGCAACTTATTATTTATGTGCAAAACTTGAACCTGACTGTGAGATAATCACAAGAGATGGCTCTTAAAGGAAATGGAGCATCTGTTTCGTTGTTAAGTTTTTTTTTCTGTGTTCCCGGTGCTCTTAGCAAGACTGGAACTTTGGATACTTGGATTTTCTGTGTAATTGAAATAATTTAAACATTAAGGTACTGCAGGAAAAAACCAAATAAACAGCAGAGGTTAGGAAAAAAGCTCAGCTGGTGGTGTGTAATGAGAGGAAAGTGATAGTTCAGGAATCTCTGTAGTCTGACCTCACAAATAAAAGCCTGCTGTTACCACTGCTGTACAGCTGGGCTCTGTATCACTGCTGTACTGAAGTACATGACTTAGTAGCATCTCCTACCTTAACATATTCACTTTCCTTTCAAGTGTTACCTTCATTCCATTGCTGCTGTGGGGTAGTTACACCTTCTCCACGTAGCATTTGTGTGCCCTGAAGTTAAACCTCATTTCTATTTGAAAATACTTCCCTTATGCACAGAAAAAGGTGTGAGCTGAAGTTCTCTCCTGGAGGTTTTGGAAAGATACTTCAGGCAGCTCAGGGCATGAAATCTTATCCATTTATGTCCCCCTGCCCCTCTTGTGTCCCTGCTCACATCTGGCAATGACAATGGATGCTGCTGCTGGACAATGAGCTCCCGGTGGAAAATCCTGTGGGCTTTGTCTCAAATCAGCAGGGCAGGGCTTTGTCACCGCGTGGATTTTGTATGTTCCCATTCCTCTGCTTGGAGCCTTGTTTTTGCTTTGATTAAACATTTTGGGTTTTGGAGTTTTCATGATGCCAGTTGACAAAGCTGCCCTGCACCCGAAGTGTTGCAATGTTTTGGAGGGATGTAATGAATCGAAGCAAAGCAGAGCGTGAGTAAAACTGGGCTGGGAGTGTGTGATGGGCTGTGAACTGCAGGGCTGATGCTGGGGAGAGGAGCCTGCCCACAGCTGGGGGAGCACCCAGAAATATTTCTATTCAAGCTTCATGAAATTTAAGTTTAAACCAAATAAAAAGCCCTGTTCCTTTCCCTTCTAGTCTCCCTTTTCCTTTCTTTCTCCACCAATCTGAATAAAACTTCCTCTTTCTCTGGCTTGCAGTAATTTTTGCATTTGAAGAGTTTTGAGTTGTTGCCTTTTTAATTTATAGTTTACTATTTTTTTCCACTGCGAGATCATTTATGTTGCTTGTTCTTAAATCTGTGTTCAAACGTTAGCTTCTTATTTTGAAGGCTGTGATTCGAGTGCAATTCCTTATTTTCTTCCTGGAATCCTTTCTCAGTTTACACTTTCTATAACTGATGTGACAAATCTTCCCTGCCTTACCGTACATTATACTGTGGTTAAGTGTCTCTTAATTAAATCCAATTGTTTACTTTCGATTCAGATCCAATTAATGAACTATAATAACTGGTTCTGGACTTAATAGAACTAGTCAAAACTTTTCCAAACTGCCCACACAGTGTAAATCCCATCTGGAAATTAGCTTTTGTTCTGACCTGGAATGAGTGCAAGTATGCACAAGCATGCCTGCAAACTGGAAATCTAAAATATGTTGCGGTTGTAAGTATTGATGAAAAAAATACCAATCTTGAAACTCCTGTATAGGCATTTAGTTCTCAACTCTGATTTTTTTTTTTAAGGTATTTTATTTTCAATGTGGCATCCCAAGAGAAGCTGCCTGGAGGTGCCCCAGTGATAGTTACAGGCACTGTGCAGTGAGAATGGATTGGAATGTCAATGTGGATCTGCCTTGCTGCAAGAGGAAAAAAAAAATAGGATGTTTCATGCTGAATCATTTAGGAGCACTTGAAAATGCTTTGGTGCTCTTGTGTATGGCACCTGGACTTGCATGTTACAGGGAAATGTAGAAATAACACAGGAAAACACGAATGTGGAAACAGGAAATGTAGTCCCTTAGCCCAGCATGGAAGGTTAGGATTTGGCAATGAAATTCCCAGATTTTCCAGCACTGGGTTCCTGAGAGGAGAACACACATTTCGATCTCTCTGTGAGGCACATTTGCAAGCTGCTCAGCTTTTGAGAAAGCTGCATGTAATAAAAATCTTCCTGATTAAAAGAACATTGACGGAACACTTCTGACAGACCCAAAAAGCTTTAGAGCTGTTTTCCTCTCCTCTGCGTTTCTGCTGACTCCAGTCACTAGTGCTGTCAACACTGTTCAGGAAAATAATTTTTCAGTGTTCAGCGTTGTTTCCTGATAAAGAAACGATGGCAGAGAAGAAGAAATGCCCTGCTGACATGCTGGAGGCAGCCGGGCAGCGCTGTGAGCAAGGTGACATTTGCAGGCAGGCTGGGCTTTGGGTGTGTGCAGTCCCTCATTGAGCAGTTTGTAACCAGCACAAGGATCCACCAACCCTCTGCTGCTCTGGATTAACATCCTGTTATTATCTTTTTCCCCCTGCTACCCAAGTTGCTCCTGTAGACATTTGGGTCTTGCGCCGCACCGGAGGCGCGGTGACGGGAGGTCCCAAAATTCCACAGGTTGTGCTTTGCTGTCACCTCCATGCAGCTGTGTCCTGGAAAAAGGGGGTGACTCACATCTCTGCTCCATGCCAGCCCAGCCTGGGGGTGACCTGGCTGTGAGTCACCCAGCACGGACACTTTCCTATTTTTGGGCGCAGTAATTACGAGGTGAGCCGTGAATCACGCCGGCGTCTCGCTTTACGCCGGGAGGAAACCAGGCAAATTGTGTTAACGTGCTTGGCAGGGGGAACTCTTGTTCTCCAGCCTTTTACAGACTTTGGCCCCTTCTTCCTGCTCCCCAGGGGGATGTGCTCACCCTTCCTCATGTGTAGCTGTCACGCAGGATGGAGCAGTGGCCAGACAGCCTTGGGCTCGTGTTCCCTCCAGCCGGGCTGGGCAGAACCTGATCCTTCAGAGCCTGCAAGGGATTGAAGGGGTCCCAAAGGCTTTTACTGATTTGTTCATATGCCCTGCATAGGCAGGGTTTAGATTAGAAGGCAGCATGAAATGGGTAACTCCAAAGGAGGCCCTTTGTGTTGTCTTTGGCCTCCCCAGCAGCTGCTCTTGCAGTGTTTGTGGCATCTGGAGGGACATTTGTGCCCTGAGGCTCCTTTGCTCGGTGGTGTGGTGCACAGCAGCACAGCTATGTCCAAACTGGCCAGCAGAGCCAGGGGGAAAGAGCTGAGCCCTTCTGAGAAGGGTTTGGTGATGAGTCAAGAGAGGGGCATGCAGGGTTTTTCTCCTTCTCTGCAGGGGATGGACCCTGTGGCAGCATTAAACCAGGGCGTTCTGCACAAGCACGAGTTAAATCCCATCCCTCTGCCCAACTTTCTGATTCTCTGCTTTGCTTCCCAGCACCTGATTCACCTGTAGCCCTGCTTTAATTCCTACATGCCTTTGTTTTTCCTGCACATCCCTGACTCTGCCAGTCCCTTCCTCGCTCAGTTTTACGACTCAGTGTTCCTGTTAAAAACTGTCTCCAAAGGCTTCCTCTGGAAAACCAAGGGTGTGTTTTTGCACCCAGGAATCCCCAGGCTTGGAAAGGAGCCTTCTGGGGATCATCAGGCTGTTGGAGGAGGATTAGGGATGGAGGCACCATAAACCTGAAGGAATTTGAAAACCCTGCTTTAATTTAAGAGGAATGTCCTTTTGTTCCCAAATGGATGGGCCTTGCTCCAGAGGTGTTCAGGTGCAGTAACTGGTACCAGATGGGCTGTGAAGAGCAGCACAAACAGGTGGTGAGGACAGCAACTGCAGACTTTCATTTCCTTGCCAGCCCCTCCCCGTGCCTTACACACCCCCTGGAGGAGAGGGGGACAAGGGGGAGCTGTCATATTTGTACATGGCAGAAGTGGGACTCTCAGTGGTGACACTGTCACCCGGGCCAAGGTGTGCAGTGATGAATTTAGAATATGATCCACTAGCTTGTGCATCTTTATGGATGCAGGGATCAATACAATTCAATGCTGATGTGAATATTGGCTCAGGTCCCCCCCAGGGTAACGTGGATTTTTTGGTGGCACCCCACACATACTGGTGTGATCCACATGTATTGATTAATTACTGAGTAAATGCAAACCAGGTTAAAAAAATACTTGCTTCTATGGGTGGTTGTTCAACACCTTGCTGGGCTTGGCAAGGCGAGGAGGATGCTGCAGAGGGCACAGCTGCTCCTCACTAACAGTATCCAACATGCTCCTACCCCACAGAGCTGTATTACATCCCACTAAGAGCAATCCTTGGAAATTTGAAACGAAGAGAACAGGGTTTTGTGGTTCTTTGCCATCAGAGAAGATTTCTGGGGTTATCAGGAATGGGGAGATGCTTTTTTGCTGCTTTTTAGAGATAAGGAAGCTGAGACCTGGGGCAGCTTGAGAGAGCTGGTACGAGACTTACGCTGTGGAATTGAAAAATAAATGCTTGGGATCAGTGCACTTTCCACCTCCTCTCCATGTGGGGACTAGCACAGCGTGGTTAATGTGTGGGGATGAAATTTTGCCAGTCCCTTCCTCAGCCCTTCCCCTCTTGAGACCATTGAGGGCGTTCATCCCGCGGCTGCGGGCTCGTACCTTCCTCACTTTTCACATCCCCAATTGTCTCTCCTAGATGACCAGCTGAACTCAGAAGAGAAGAAGAAAAGAAAGCAGAGGAGGAACAGGACTACCTTCAACAGCAGCCAGCTGCAGGCATTAGAGAGGGTCTTTGAGAGGACACACTACCCCGACGCCTTCGTTCGGGAGGACCTTGCACGCAGAGTCAACCTCACCGAGGCCAGAGTCCAGGTAATGCCACAGCTCCCACCTCACCTGGGCACCATCAGGGAAGCAGCCAGGGATCCTCCAGGTGTGTGTGGCACCAGGGTCACCAAGTGACACTCCTGGCTCGTGCTGCAGTCATCAAAATGTTTAAAGATTTAATATAAAGATAAAAGGGACAATGAACAGCCCTAGCCAGAGGCACGCAGTTAGCCGTGACAATTCTCCTTAGATGCTTTTCCATCAAGTTGGTCAAATACATATCCATAAAGATTTTGCATGTTCAGACATTTTTTTTAATTTGTTTACGTGTTCCTGGAATTCTTTAGCTTGGTTCAATTCCTCACTCGTGCAGACATTGCAAATTTTCCTTTTTTTTTTGAGGGTCATGTGTCACTTCCTCACAACAGCCCCAGTTCTGTGGTTTCAGAGCTGACCACGTTGTTGATCACATCCTTTCTTTAAATGATATCTAAATGTTGGCTATTTCCTCAAATCCTTTAACCAACATTAGCTATTTCACAACTATGTCTATGAGTTGTTCTTATTGCTGTCAGTTAGTTACAAAAATTAAAGCATTAGTTGTTATTTGACNGCAGTTCAAGGTGATGACAAGCTGTACTATATCAAAACCTTTGTGATTTTAGTAATATTAAATAAATGTTGTTAAAGAGATAATTCTTAAAGAAATGAATAGTATTAAACAGATATTAAACAAATAAGTATTAAATAAATAGTATGAAATAAATGAGGTGGGGTGAGTGTGACGGCAGAGCTGGGGGTGATGGTGTTGGCTCTGTGCTCTGCCCCCTGCAGGTGTGGTTCCAGAACCGCAGAGCCAAGTTCCGCCGGAACGAGCGGGCCATGCTGGCCAGCAAGAACGCCTCTCTGCTCAAATCCTACTCAGGGGACGTGACAGCTGTGGAGCAGCCCATAGTACCTCGGCCCGCCCCCAGACCCACTGACTATCTGTCCTGGGGCACTGCCTCGCCCTACAGGTGAGTGAGGAGCCCCACGGGCTGCTGCACCCCACNCACTCGTGCAGAAATTGCAAATTTTCCTTTTTTTTGAGGGTCATGTGTCACTTCCTCACAACAGCCCCAGTTCTGTGGTTTCAGAGCTGACCACGTTGTTGATCACATCCTTTCTTTAAATGATATCTAAATGTTGGCTATTTCCTCAAATCCTTTAACCAACATTAGCTATTTCACAACTATGTCTATGAGTTGTTCTTATTGCTGTCAGTTAGTTACAAAAATTAAAGCATTAGTTGTTATTTGACAGCTATGGTTACTTCTGCAAAAGTAACTCTAATTAAAATTAAAAATGAAAACTGTAATTGAAATTATAATGCACAACACATACTTTAATATTTTGCCAAGGCCAAAACTATAATATATATTTTTCACACTGTCCACAAACTAGAATACCATCCATAAATGATGTTCTGAGAATACAAGCCACACAGGGGCTACAAAAGCGGACAAATTATGCTATACCAAATTATATGTATTAATAATATTATATATATATAAAAAATATGTAT